>CM060952.1:94901723-95351928 GCA_030765055.1 Mantis religiosa
GAGGATTGATTTACGACGCCTGCCTGCTATACCTGGACGACATCATCATCGTCGGTAAGATTTTTGAAGACCATCTCGAGAATCTGAGTAAGGTGCTACAGAGACTGCAGGAGACCAACTTGAAGCTGAACGCGAAGTGCCAGCTCTTCCGCAAGGAAGTGAACTACTTAGGCCACATAGTCTCAGCAACCGGAGTGGCCACAGACCCGGAGAAGACACAGGCTGTGAGAGATTGGCCTCGCCCAAAGGATAAGAAAGAGTTGCGCTGTTTCCTGGGGCTGTGCGGTTATTACCGCCGCTTCATAAAGGGGTTCTCCAACATCGCAAAACCCCTCACCCGCCTGACAGAGGAACACCGGCCAAATGTGTGGACGGAGGACGCCGAAAACGCTTTCCAGCACCTAAAGGAAACCCTGTGCAGTGCTCCAATTTTGGGTTTCCCACAACCGGGTGGCGCCTTCATTGTGGACACCGACGCCAGCGACCATTGCATTGGAGGTGTCCTATCGCAGATCCAGGACGGCCATGAGCGGGTGATAGCCTACTACAGCAAGACGCTATCCAAGGCAGAGAAGAACTACTGCGTCACCCGACGAGAATTATTGGCGGTAGTAAAGACCTTGGAGCACTTCCACAAGTACCTGTACGGTCAGCCATTCCACCTGAGGACTGACCATTCCGCCCTAACCTGGCTATTGAGCTTTAAGAACCTGGAAGGCCAGACAGCACGTTGGGTCCAGAGACTGCAGGAGTACGACTTCACCTAGGAACATCGTAGAGGGAAGAGCCACAGTAACGCTGACGCCATGTCCCGAGAACCCTGTCCAGAAGAGTGCGGCCAGTGCACAAAAGTGGAAGAGAAGGAGCGTGCCGCAGCAGTCCGAGAAGTCGCGGCAGTGCCTGCGTATGGCTGGGATAGCGCAGACCTGAGGAGGGAGCAGCTGGCGGACGCAGACTTGGGGCCACTCTTGAGGGAAGTGGAGGCAGGGATGAGACCAACCTGGTAGGACATCGCATCGAGGAGCGCCACCTACAAGTCGTACTGGGCCCAATGGGACACGTTGAGGACCAGAGAGGGCGTGCTGTTTCGGGTATGGGAATCGCCCGATGGGAAGATGCGGAGAGAACAGTTGGTACTTCCTCGAAGTAAGGTCCCGGAAGTCTTGGAGGAACTGCACGCCGGTACTTCAGGAGGACACCTGGGAGCGAACCGAACGATTGACAAACTACGGCAGTGCTACTACTGGCTGAGGCTCCAAGCAGACGCTGAGAGATGGTGCCGTCAGTGTCACGTGTGCGCGACAAGTCGCGGCCTCCAGACTAGTAGCCGGGGTCGCATGCAGCAGTACAACGTTGGAGCACCATTCGAACGGATCGCCGTTGACATTGCTGGACTGTTCCCAGTTTCCGACCGAGGCAACAAGTAGCTAATGGTGGTCGTGGACTACTTCACCAAGTGGCCGGAGGTGTATGCCATCCTAAACCAAGAGGCAAAGACAATCACAGACTGCCTCGTGGAGCAAGTGTTCTGTTGATTTGGGGTGCCGTTAGAGCTACACAGTGACCAGGGTACCAACTTTGAGTCCAACCTAATGACGGAGGCACTACAAAGGCTTGGGGTGAACAAGACCCGCACGACGCCTCTACATCCCCAGTCGGATGGCATGGTCGAAAGGTACATCTAGACCTTAAAGGAACACCTGAGGAAAGTCGTGGCCAGCCATCAGCGAGACTGGGACGTCAAGGTGCCACTGTTCTTGCTGGCCTACCGCTCGTCTACACACGACACAACTGGGATGACGCCAGCCAACTTAACGTTCGGCCGAGAGTTACGCCTCCCTTGTGACCTGGCTTTTGGAAGCCCTCCGGAGGCGACACAGCCAACCACAGAGTATGTGGAGAACCTGGTGGACCACCTCCACGACATGCACGAGATGGCTCGCCATAACATCAAGAAGGCGAGCGACCGCATGAAGACCGGATATGACAGGCAAGCCAACAGCCAAGGGTTCCACCAAGGTGACCTGGGCTTGTTGTACCGTCCTACGCGGACCAAGGGACGCTGCCCGAAGCTTCAGCGGCCATGGCAAGGGCCGTACTGGGTGGTGAAGAGGATCAATGACGTGGTCTACCGCATCCAGAAGGTGCCCCGAGGAAAGATGTTGGTGGTACACCTGGATCGTCTAGCCCGCTACAATGGTGCTGTTCGGGACGACCAGCTTTGAGGAGGGAGTAGTGTCACCCAATTATCGGAAAGCCCGACCAACGACAGCTGAGAAGGGACCAGAGGCATCCGGCCCACACCCACCCATTAATCTCAGTCACTAACTGAGGGGATGATTAGGGAAGTGTAACTTGTCGCTGGCCGCCTCTTTTCCCTTCCCCTGCCATCTGGAACCTTCGCGGTGATTCACTGAAACAAGAGGCTTCGAGAAAACGGCGATATTCCTATAAAAAGGGCTGCAGTGAGTGAATTGAGTCAGTTCTTGGCAAGCTGTGAGGAGCGCCCAGTGAGGGGACGGACTGCATACGTGCGTCGGAGGAGTTTACCTTGTGGTGGTGGTGGTGGTGGTGGTGGTGGTGGTGGTGGTGGTGGTGGTGGTGGTGGTGGTGGTGGTGGTGGTGGTGGTGGTGGTGGTGGTGGTGGTGGTGGTGGTGGTGGTGGTGGTGGTGGTGGTGGTGGTGGTGGTGGTGGTGGTGGTGGTGGTGGTGGTGGTGGTGGTGGTGGTGGTGGTGGTGGTGGTGGTGGTGGTGGTGGTGGTGGTGGTGGTGGTGGTGGTGGTGGTGGTGGTGGTGGTGGTGGTGGTGGTGGTGGTGGTGGTGGTGGTGGTGGTGGTGGTGGTGGTGGTGGTGGTGGTGGTGGTGGTGGTGGTGGTGGTGGTGGTGGTGGTGGTGGTGGTGGTGGTGGTGGTGGTGGTGGTGGTGGTGGTGGTGGTGGTGGTGGTGGTGGTGGTGGTGGTGGTGGTGGTGGTGGTGGTGGTGGTGGTGGTGGTGGTGGTGGTGGTGGTGGTGGTGGTGGTGGTGGTGGTGGTGGTGGTGGTGGTGGTGGTGGTGGTGGTGGTGGTGGTGGTGGTGGTGGTGGTGGTGGTGGTGGTGGTGGTGGTGGTGGTGGTGGTGGTGGTGGTGGTGGTGGTGGTGGTGGTGGTGGTGGTGGTGGTGGTGGTGGTGGTGGTGGTGGTGGTGGTGGTGGTGGTGGTGGTGGTGGTGGTGGTGGTGGTGGTGGTGGTGGTGGTGGTGGTGGTGGTGGTGGTGGTGGTGGTGGTGGTGGTGGTGGTGGTGGTGGTGGTGGTGGTGGTGGCAGTAGTATTGGATTAAGGGCGCACAACTGCTATGGTTATCAGCGCCCTTACAATGCTAAAATGTCTATACAGTTAAAACCTATATATTAAAACAGTAAAATCACACAAGCCAAGTCCATAAAAAGTAAAAACCTAAACCATAAAACACTAAAAACATGTCGGTTACTGCAGAAGGAAAAGGATAAAATAAGTGAAATAAAATATCAGCAACCAAAAGGTGCCTCGTATTGGTCAGAGCAGGTGCCAGAACCCACTCTGCTGGATAAAATCATGTACGCCTTCTACAGCACGGTCCCTGTCTGCCAATATGGCAGAAAGGGTGGCTGGCAACAACAGACTGGCGCGTAATGGACTTAAAAACTGACATGTAGTTAAAATGTGACGTACCGTTATGGGTACATCACAATGGTCACACATTGGTGCGGGTAGATCCCGCAACAAGTGACCATGGCTAAAACGACAGTGTCCGATACGTAAGCAGGCTAAAATAACTTCTTCCCTCCTGGAAACTCGGGCAGAGGTTGCCCAGGCAACAGGAAGGGGTTTAACCGTCCGAAGCTTGTTTCCACACAAAGCCGTCCACTGATCGTACCAACGTGTTTTAAGGGCTTGGCATAAATATAAAAATAAATCAGTAGAGGGAACAAGAGAATGAATGAATGAATGAATGAATGAATGAATGAATGAATGAATGAATGAATGAATGAATGAATGAATGAATGAATGTGATCCTTTTCACAGTAAACTGTTATATTCCTCATTTTACTAATGACCTTCTATTTAGCCCCCCTTTGCACCACATAAGTGTTACAAAGCATTATGCCGATGAATTAAATGATTTCTGCCCTTTCCAGTACCATAGCTCAAATAAAATAATTGTCACCGAGGTAGCTCAGAATGAATTTGTATCCCCATGCCCTTCAGCATTTGGAGCTCTTCTGTAACAATTTGTCCCACCCTCTCTCCCCCTCCGATAGGCACTCCTGGAACCCTGCACTTACTTTACCCTGCTCTTATGAAGTACATGCTGGCCAATCTTAAAAATTCTCTTGTGATTTCTTTGCTTCCACTCTAGAGTCCCAGAACCTCAGCTGGTTCACTTCATTCCTGCTGGATAGTCCTCCCTCACATCCCTCAAGATCGACCCCCTTTACCCCAGCAAATCAGCTCCTGCTTACTAATTTGTCTCAATGCTTGAATGCCAATTGGTCTCTCAATATACCTCACTTAAATTATCTCATCGGCCTTTCTGTCCTTTTACAATCCCACCTCTGAACTCCACCGTTTCTTCAATTACCTTGGTGCTACTTTTTTAGTATTCTTTGTTTACTATAGTGCTCAGCCTTATAATCTTTCGTTGCCCAGAACTTGTCGTGGTGATGCAGGTTCCAGGGGTGGCCGAGGCCCAGGAGGTTCTAGATGCGTCTATTTACCCTTTTCTGTTTATTCATCACGCTAGCAGTTATTTACAACATTTTTAAGTTCTGGTTACAGATGTTCTGGCTTCGACAGCATAGCAGAACCCTGGGAACCTCTATCTTGGGTGATGCACCTCCCAGTAGCATCCTTCTATGATGTCAGCACTGTGACAACCTTCTTTGCTCCAGCTTTCACTGCCCCCGACACTATTCCTCTAAGGGAGTCTACTTTTCCATTTCAGTTAATGACACTTTTTTCTCTTTCCCCCAGTCATATGAATTATTTTATAGTAGCTAACTTTGTCATTTCTTTTAATTCAAAGCAAGCAACTAAAGAGGGGGGAAATCAAAGTGCTCCTTGCAAATCATAATAATAGTTCATTTGTTGTAAAGAAGTAAACACTTGTACATGTTTTGGTCAGGACTGTGTGTGCCACACTTGTCATTTTTATTAGAATTATGAAAAATATTGTCGCGAACCCGATTGCGATAAGGCGGCTTGCGCACACAAAGGAACTGATAGGTTTCACGTAGATAACGAGCTTGCATAAGCAGATAAACATAGCGCTTCAGATAAAAGACTTACCGAAACAAACTGAGATAAATGGAAATTTCTGGTAATATCTTGATTATTCGGTTTCTTTATTCTTCTGGAAGAGTCTCGAATTACGAATTAGGTATTTAAGGACGTGATGGCTTGCAGTGTGAGTCGAGTCGCGAGAGGTAAACAGAATAAGCAGAGAACAGCTTAGAGTGTTGTTGTTGAAAAAACAGTTGTGTAACAAGAGTGTTCTTGTAACGAGAGCTAATGTTATCAGCTGTCACGGTTTGTTATTGTCATCAACCTTGGAAGATTGTGTTATTATGTGATGTAATGTTGTTACGTGAGAATTGAACAGTGTATCTCTACGGAAATAAAGGAGATTTTTAATTTCTGCAACTCTGCCTTTTAATTCTACAAGCCCACAAAGTCACAATATATATTAAGGCTGGTACCTCTTAGTTAATTATAGTGTTATAGTTTTAAATTGTGAAGTCAATTTTATTAGGATTATGAAACTTATATATTACGGCCAGTACCTCCTAGTCAGTTACATTGTTATAGTTTTAAGTTGTGACATATCAGAGACATAATTTATTATATGTTTTATATGTAAGATGATGCAACAGCTTTATGCCATATGATGATGTTTATTGGTAAACTTCGTCCTGGAGTGTCAAACCTCAGGTCTCTGTGCGTGAATACATGTTAATGTATACCATTGTTTAATTATGGTGATATTGAAATTTTCAAGAGAGTTATATTACACACGGATGTCAAACCATAAGGTCCCGAACTCAAAAGCATGTGAGAGTATATGGCCATTCTGATGAGTTATTGAGTTTTTTAAGATGAAGTTGTAATTATTTTAAAGTTATCTATATCTGGTATTTCTGATAGCTTGCTTATGTGTATGGAAGAAATGTGGGAATCCCAGTTCTAGGCATTTTATTTTGCAGTGAATTGTGAAAGTTAGTTGCACTACATCTCAGAGCTCTGATGTAATTAAGTTTCTATTTCAACTCAGTAATGGTTAGCAAGGTACTATATGGTAAACAACTCATCTTTACTGATAACCCTGCATTTGTTTTGATCATGCAGCAGTCAGCTATAAACTTCTTTGCCTTTCTCAGAATATAAAATAATACTATATAAAATAACACTATATACAAAAGACAATTGTTCTTAAGACCACACCAGTCATGTGATAAAGAATACAAGTTTATAAAATTAACCTAAATATTGATAATGTACTGTGCATACTATTATGTCAAAAACTCAACTATGCTTAAAATGTGATTAATTTCCATTAAGGGTAAGAAACTCTTCATTATAAAAATAATGGGTTAACAAATACATTTTGAGCCCTTTTTTAAAAGTATTTCTGTCTATCGATGACTTCAGTCAGTTTGGTAATATGTTGAAGTATTTTGATCCAGCATAAATCATTTTTATTTCCAAACTGGCCCCTATATGATTGAAGAAAAAAGTCATTTTGTCTGCGAGTGTGGTGTTTGTATATATCTTTATTTAGGCAAGGGGATACTGTTGAGTGTTTTTTTACATACAAAATAACATAATTTATGTATATGCAAAAGAGGGATAAGATTTTGAATTTCTTGAAGTATGGTCTACATGACTTAGATTGTGGCAACTTAGCTAAAACTCTAATAGCCCTCTTTTGGACTGAAAATAGGTGTGTAAAAAGAGTCTTACCAGCAGAACCCCATAACAGAGCCCCATATTCTAGATGTGAATGAAATAAAGAAAAATATATGTTATGAATTGCTTGAGGAGGTAAAATGTTAACTAGTTGACGTAACAAAAACACAGTCTTGTTAATTACACAAAAAATGAAGCTATTTACAGTGGAGTAACAAACACTACACAAATAAAAATATTTAGTAAATATTCTCCACTTAACTTAATAAGCCGATGACAATACTTCTATTATGTTTTTGCGAAATAAATAAACAGTCTTGTTAAGTTTAGAGTAAACAGTCAAAATATGATTTTGCCAGGAGAGATTATCAATGTTAATGCCTAAGAATTTTGTGTTTTGCACTCTAGATATACTTTCCTCTTTGTATGTCAAGTTCAGTCCATTACAGATATAGCTCCTGCCCAGTGAAAACAGTAAGTAATTTGTTTTATTAATATTTGGGCTAACATTCTGAGTATAAAAGTATTTTTCCAGACTTAGTAACACCTCCATACATTTGCTATTTAACTGCTCTTCATTTTCTGCTGAAACAAGTAAAGTGGTTACTAAAATTAGGCCAGTGAGTCAACCTTGTATATACTTTTCTCCTCTTACAAGTTTTTTATGAAGACTAGTTTCTGGGGACTTCTCCCCTATCGTCAGCTCTGTGGTTGACTCAGAGCTGACGATAGGGGAGAAGTCCCCAGAAACTAGTTTTCATAAAAAACTTGTAAGTGGAGAAAAGTATATACAAGGTTGACTCACTTGCCTAATTTTAGTAACAATGGCACTCCACTTTCTGAAATACTTCTTTTTATTCTATATAAGTAAAGTGGTGTTGTCTGCATATAATGTGATATCAGTGCCTTTAGTTGGTAGATGTTCAGGCAAGTCATTTATGTATAATAAGAACAGTATGGGACCTAGAATTGAACCTTGAGGGACACCATATTCATTAGTTTGTAACAATGATAAATGTTTTATGTAACCTTTACTATCAGTGGACCTAATTTCGGTAATTTGTTTCCTGTCTAACAAATAAGATATTTCGAGATTTAACTGTATTGGAACAGCACAGTGAAGCGAAAAATTATTAAATTTTAGATGAGTCGTATTTTTTACACATCTGCTTCACTTTCGTACCTATTTTGAGGACATGTTTCGCAAATCTTCGTTTGCATCTACGGCTCTTGTGCGACTGAAGCTAGATCCAGCGGTGTGGGTAATTCTGGGGTTGTTGCTGCCATCTGTTGATTTAGTGATGAACTGAAATGTGGGATTCTCTTCTAGCGGGATTTAAAAGTTCATTAGTTGGTTTTTATGTTTTTCTATGTATATCCTCTCCCATATGACGAGTTCACTATGTTTTTGTACGTATTTTAGTAATTCTGTGCTATCTTCAATTTCATGATTTTCAGACTAGAAATGAGCTGCTATTGCGGACTTATCAATATTTTTGTATCTTAAGTGCCTGAAGTGTTCTTTCTTTCTAGTGCCTATGTTTCTTTTTGTCCTCCCTATGTAAATTTTTTCACAGTCTTTACACTTAATCTTGTAAATGCCTGACTTTTCCTCTGGTTTTATCTTATCAGTATTATTACTGTGAAGTAGGTTTTTAATGTTGTGATTGTTTTTTTGGTGCCAATGTTATATTGTATTTCTTGAATATTTTTTGGAACTTTTTTGTGGCCCAGGGGTGGTAAGTAAATTTAGCAAATCTAATTTCTTGTTTTATTGGTGTGAGAGCTGTGATCTGTTTTAATCTCTTTTGAAGTTTGAATAATTTTATTTTTTTATCTACAAGGTTTTTTCCATATCCATTTTTAATTGCAGTTTTTAAGATTTGATGGTATTCGTTTTGATATTCTTGCTGGCTGAGAGGTAGATTTACTAATCTGTGTGTCAGACTGTTGATGGTTGCATGTTTGTGTGGAATTGGGTTGAAACTATTTGCTTTGATGTAATTATCTGTGTGTGTTGCTTTTCTATGAATGCCAAATTCTAGTTTTTCATTGCTTTTTTTTTTTTTTATTTTAAGGTCTAAAAAAGGTAGAGTACAGTCCTCTTCAGTTTCTACTGTGAATTGTATGCTGGGTTCTTGCAGGTTGAGTAGTTTCAAAGCATCATCTATTAGTTTGTAGGGCACTATTGCAAAGATGTCGTCTACGTATCTGTACCATGTTTTAAACATATGAGGGAAGGCTTTAGTAATATGTGTTTCGAAAAAGCTCATGTATAGATTGGCCAAAAATGGTGATAGCGGGCTTCCCATAGCTAGTCCTGAAATTTGTTTATAATATTTTCCATCGAAGACAAAATAATTTTGATGTATACATAATTCAGTCATTGCCAAATATTCTTCTATTGCATTGGCATCCAGGTTTATAGAATTTAGCCATTTTTTCAGTTGAATCAAAAGTTTGTCTAATGGAATGCTAGGGAAGAGGGAGCGGACATCAAAGGATACTAAAGTGTCATGAGGTTTTAGTTTAAGATTTTGAATTTTTTCTACCAGGACTAAAGAGTTTTTTATACTCAGAGTATGGAATTGTGGAAAGGACTGAAATTTTTTGGATAGCCATTTTGCCAGAAGGTAAGTAGGAGTGTTTATATTATTTACAATGGGTCTCATGGGTATGTTGGGTTTGTGTATTTTAGGCAAACCATATATTCTTGCAAGGGTAGGGTTGTCCGGTTTGATAGTTTTTTGTTCTGTAGTTGTTAAAATTTTACTATTAATGATGGTTTTTTGTACATCTTTTATGCATCGGTTGAGTGGAATAGAATCTATTTCCTGGAATTCTTTTTGTTGTAGTAACTCTAACATTTTTCCTTTGTATGTAGCTGTATCTAAGATTACTATTTTGTTCCCTTTATCAGCCCTTGAGAAGATTACATCCTTTTTCCTTAAAGATTTAATTATCTGAATTTGTTTCAAATGTTTTATTGGCTTTTTATTTATTAAGTTTTCCAATAAAGGAGCTGATTTTTTCCTAATTATATTTTATATATTTTATAATATAATATATTATTATATATTATATTATATTTTTGTCCATGAAAAACTAGAATTTGGCATTCATAGAAAAGCAACACACACAGATAATTACATCAAAGCAAATAGTTTCAACCCAATTCCACACAAACATGCAACCATCAACAGTCTGACACACAGATTAGTAAATCTACCTCTCAGCCAGCAAGAATATCAAAACGAATACCATCAAATCTTAAAAACTGCAATTAAAAATGGATATGGAAAAAACCTTGTAGATAAAAAAATAAAATTATTCAAACTTCAAAAGAGATTAAAACAGATCACAGCTCTCACACCAATAAAACAAGAAATTAGATTTGCTAAATTTACTTACCACCCCTGGGCCACAAAAAAGTTCCAAAAAATATTCAAGAAATACAATATAACATTGGCACCAAAAAACAATCACAACATTAAAAACCTACTTCACAGTAATAATACTGATAAGATAAAACCAGAGGAAAAGTCAGGCATTTACAAGATTAAGTGTAAAGACTGTGAAAAAATTTACATAGGGAGGACAAAAAGAAACATAGGCACTAGAAAGAAAGAACACTTCAGGCACTTAAGATACAAAAATATTGATAAGTCCGCAATAGCAGCTCATTTCTAGTCTGAAAATCATGAAATTGAAGATAGCACAGAATTACTAAAATACGTACAAAAACATAGTGAACTCGTCATATGGGAGAGGATATACATAGAAAAACATAAAAACCAACTAATGAACTTTTAAATCCCGCTAGAAGAGAATCCCACATTTCAATTCATCACTAAATCAACAGATGGCAGCAACAACCCCAGAATTACCCACACCGCTGGATCTAGCTTCAGTCGCACAAGAGCCATAGATGCAAACGAAGATTTGCGAAACATGTCCTCAAAATAGGTACGAAAGTGAAGCAGATGTGTAAAAAATACGACTCATCTAAAATTTAATAAATAAGATATTACCCAGTTACCTGCTATTCCTCTAATAACATATGCTTCAAGTTTCTTTATTAATAACTGATGATCCACACTGTCAAAAGCTTTTGAAAGATTAAGAAAGAGTCCTGTGACTTTCTCCTTGTTATTCAGTTTATTTATGATGATATTAATTGTTTTGGTTATTGCATCTCTTATGGACATATGTTTTTGAAAGCCATATTGCCTATCACACAATATTTTATGTTTCTTAATGAAACTTAATAATCTATTTAAAAACACATTTTCAAAAACTTTGGATACTGCTTACATAATTGTAATTGACCAGTGATTACAAATTTCTTCAGGATTGTCTTTTTGAAATACAGTTGTTACCTTTCCTTTCTTTAGGCGCTGTGTATTGCTTACACAGCAGTTTATTTTCTATGTATGTTCACCAGGAATTACAATCAGACTTCAATTCATTGCTTTGTTCAGAAATTTTACTTTTTTGCAATTCAGTTTTTATCCACAGAACTTCTGTTTATTTTTTAACACACTTGTATTTTTATTATTTTTTTATTCTAATATATATTCTGCTTTTCAATTACTACTCAGATAAATATGATTACACTTCAGATAATCTTTGAAGCCAGTTTATGTAAACTGTTAAGAGCTTTTGCTTAGGAATTCAAAGGCACTTATTACACAAAACAGATTTATTCTGTTGAGAGAAGGTTGGTTACACTGTTAAACCCAGTCAGTTTTTTGTTGATGTTAAAAAGGGCAGTTGGCATTACTGAAATATAGACAGTATTTTGTTACAACAATTTTTAACAATGTGTGTATTCCTTATGTGTGAATAAATAGTGTGTTAATGAGTAATATAGAACTTTATTAACAATCTACAACATTTTACAACAATTTACAACAGGTTATGGGCCCAGAACATGCTGGAGCTAAAATAGATAATAAAACAAAAACTAATAACAGTATGAATGCATTAACAAACGTAGGCTTTCACGGCCGGCGTCTTGTTCAGTAGAAGATTCCGGGCTGTAAGGCTGTGGACCACTGGGTTTCTTCATATCTCTCCCAGACGTTTCGCTTACAAATGCAGTAAGCATCATCTGTAGTGTAGAAAAGTCCTCCTTGTACTCTTCCTAGCTACTGAATTGTTGGCAGTGGGAACTGGCTATCTATGTATGCTGGGAGGTACTGTCCTCCCGTTGTCTGATTGGTCCGGGTCTGCACTTGAAGGGGCATGGTATTTTGTGCTTGAAGCTTGTGAATTAGCTATGGATGTGTTTTCTAAAGCTGGGTACCAGGTTTTGTGTAGTTTTACTGCTTCTTCTTTCTTATTAAAATTGTGTTTGTGTTTGTAAATCTCTATTGCTTCGTGATATAGAAGGGCATGATACTGCGAAGTTGAGACATATCTGTTTCTTCATAGCGGATGACATGTTCCCTGGGTGCTTCCACAGCATGTTGTGCCACGGCAGATTTATCTAGTTGGCCCAGCCGGCAGTGTCTGCATTGTTCCTTAATTCTGGTGTTGATGCTGTATTGTGTGGTGCCCACGTAGACTGCTCCGCATGACCACGGTATCCGGTATACTCCCATGGACGTGAGTGGGTCTCTGTGGTCTTTGGCTGAACGGAGATATCAGTGAATCTTTTTGGTCGGTATAAATATTGTATCTACATTACGGGCTTTTAGAAGTTTGGAGATACGATTACAGTGGAATTCGAGTATGAATACAGTGGATGCGGTAATATAAGGTGCTCACAAGAGAAAAACGAAGAAACAGATACAAACGAAACTATGGCATCTGCAAATAAAGTCGAAAATGATGACCTTGCTAGTATTCTAAAGTTAAAAGACAACAACACTTTTCCTATGTGGCATTTTGGGGTTAAAATTCTGTTCCAAGCAAAGCAACTGATGGATATCGTAGATGGATCAACGCTACTAGGGTCCTTTGGAATTGACAAAGAAAAGAAAGCCAAATGAAAAGCAAAGGATGCTGCAGCCGAACATGCAATCCTAAGAATGGTGGATAATACAGTGAAGGTACATCAAATAACATGTGAAAATGCAAAAGATATGTATGATACAGATACAGATTAAGAAAAGTGCCTGCTACTTCAGGAATTTTATAATTACAAATTTGATAAAAGCAAAGATGTTCATACAAATATTAGTCAAGTTCAAAACTTGGTATTTAAGTTAAAAGTTCTAAATGAAGAAATTTCAGAAACTATGTTCATCTCAAAAATATTGACCATCTTACCTGAAAAATTCAAGCACTTTAGTAGTGCATGGGATTCTACATCATAAAAAGACAAAACCATTGAAAATCTTATGTCAAGATTATCGTTGGAGGAAGACAAGCTAAAATTTAAAGAAGAATTGCCCATATCTTTCAAAGCAGCAACCAAAGAAAAAATGAAACAATGATGTCAAATGCTACGGATGTGGTCAGCGAGAACATGTAAGGAAACAATGTAAGAAAAGGACTTGCATAATTTACATCATGCTGAACAAGACTGTTTCTTTAAAGGCAAAGCTTATGCATACTGCAAGAAATTAAATCATAATTCAGAAAACTGTTTTTCAAAGATCACCATGATGAGAAAAATAAGAATAAGAATAAATATGCGAAGAATAGTATATGCAATGTTCAACAAATCAAAACAAGTAAAATTGCATTCGTTGCTCATCACAGTGAGTCAACAAAAGAATCAGGATCAAACAATGTTTTTACTATGGTGGTTGATAGTGGGTGCAATAAAATTCTATCAGATATAAAAGAATACTCAGACAATGTTAAAATTTCAAATAAAGGACAATCCATGTCAATAAAAGGTTTTGGAACTGTAGAGCTTGACAACTGTACATTAAATGAAATATATTATGTGCCTGATTTGACACGAAACCTGCTATCAGTAAATTGTGTGACAAAAAGTAATGGCACAGTGTACTTTGACGATAAAAAAGTATACATCCTGAAAACAAAATAAAAATACCAAAGGACAGTGTTGTTATACAAGGAGAAAAAACAGAAAATGGATATGCATTAATGCGTGATTGGAGGAATTTAATAACAGTGACATCAAAACTAATCTGAAAAACTATTTGTAGTTGCTTTATTGACACTTCGTCATGTTTTTTATATTATCGAAGGACTAGTTTTGGAATCCTTAGCCTCCATTTTTGACCTCTCTCCAACTAGCATCTGTTGTCTTCTGCTCTCCTCTCTGGTGGTGGAACTATGAACTTCTTAGTCAAATGATCTACTGGTGGGATTTCGAAGTTCATTACATGGTCCTTACTTTTCCATATGAATATGTTCTCCCATGTTGTCAATTTATTCTGGTTTATCACTCCTTTACATAATTTTGGTTTGGATCAATGTCATGATTTTCGTTCCAAAAATGAAATGCTACTGCTGACTTATCTTCTTGTTTCATTCTGATGTTTCTAAAGTGCTCTTTGACTCTGGTTTTTAGAGTTCTTTTAGTCTGACCTATGTAGAATTTTTCACATTTACAACTTATTTGGTATATTTCAGATCTGTTAACTGATGAGATTTCATCTTTTGTTTTAGAATTTAGAAATTTTAAAATTGAGTGTCCATTATTAGGTGCCAAGATATTTTGTTCCTTAAAATCTTTTTAAATTTATTAAATGTTTTTGGGTGATGTGTGAATGAACTAATTATGCTGTTGCTTCCTTTTTCTTTTGTAAATGTGGTTGCTTTCTTAATGTTTTCTTTAGTTTAGCTTTTCTAATTTTCTTAAACACCAGACTTTTGTTGTATTCATTTTCTTCTGCTATGTGTAGTATGGCTTTTTGTTCTTTGAAGTATTTTTCTTTATCCATGGGTATGTTAACTAGTCTGTGTGTAAGGCTGTTTATTATTGCATGTTTAAGTATAACTGGGTTGTAGCTATTATTTTTTATGTAATTTTCTGAATATGTTGGTTTCCTGTAAATTCTAAATTTTATTTTTATGTTATTCCTGTGTTACTGGGTCGGCAGAGGTTTAATATTTAACACTAGAAGGACTGCACCCATCATTTTGACGGATGAGCTGCTTTAGAAGACTTATTTCTTGCTTATGTTTTCTTCTACGCTTCCCATGTTTTACAACTTTAAATAAATACTTATGACAAACATGTCCGCAAAGAATTAAGCATTTTGGACCTTTCTAAAAACTGGTACAAGCAACTCCTATTAGAAGTACTGCCATCCGTCATTTTGAGGGTATGAAAGTGTGAACAATAGCGTTCGGATTTGTCCACATCTGTTGTTTTCTTTCCTGATTGGTTTATGGCACTCTGCAGACCCTTTGTCGATGAGTAAGAAAGCTTTATTGCACAAGTGGCACAATTGGTGCTACCCCTTATGTATTTACAAGGTGTTGGAGCAAAAAACTTTCCGTTGAAGTTATTATGGTCGACTAACTGGAGACCACCATTTTTCAGGAAGACAATGAGCAGAAACACATTTGCTGAAATTTTGTGGTTTGATAAGGACATGTTCTCAAAGACTAAGTACAGATCGCTTTGCAGCTGCCACTCTTGTCTGGAATCCTTTTATTGCCAATTCTTTGCAGTGTTACATTCCAAGTGAAAATATCACTGTGTATGAGCAACTGTTTCCTTGCAAGGCTAGATGCTCTTTCATTCAATATATGAGCAATGAATCGGACAAATTTGGAATAAAGTTTTGGCTTGCAGTTGATGCAAATTCAAAGTATCTGGTGAATGGTTTTCCTCACCTGGGCAAAGACGATCAGCACCCAACAGGAGTTCCTCTTGCAGAGCTTCTTGTAATTCGTCTTATACAGCCATTTGTTTTTGCAGGAAGAAATATTACTTGTGACAAATTTTCCACAGCCAAATACCTCGCAGAAAGTTTGAAGCGTAAAAGTACAAGCATTATAAGCACAGTGAGGAAATGTAGAAGGGAAATCCTTCAATCAGCAAAATGTGCTACAGCACCTTTGCACACAACTGTACTTTATAAGTTAGGTGACATAACTCTGACATGCTATGAGGGGAAAACAAACAAAAATGTACCACCAGCACCTCTACGCTTCTTTCAAGTTTATACTTTGAAACAAAAATGTGTTTCTTTTTCCAATGCATGATACAGTTACTATAAATAAACAACAACCTAAAAAGCTACCAGAATCAGTGGCATATTACAATAACACCAAGTACGGCATTGACGTCATCAATTAAATGACTTGACTGTACACAGTGAAATATGGATGCAGAAGGTAGACTATGCATGTTTTTTTTTCAATGTGTTGGCATTGGCAGCTATTAATACATGGGTACTCTATAAGGAAGTCACAGGTGAAAAAGTAAGCAGACGGCAGTTCATATACAACGTAGCAGAAGAGTTGCCTTCAGCATATAAATCCCAAAGGATACAAAATGCATATCCTAACACAGTACCTCAGCAGAGCAACATTTGGAAGACTTGCCAAATTGGCAGATGCAGAGGGAAGAATATGAGCAAGCATTTATGTAACAAGTGCAGCAAGTATGTTTGTGGATCATGTTTAGGAAATGTTGAATACGCATGTGTTAGGTGCTACGATGCTGCAGGTGGCTTTGAATTAACAAAATCAGGGTTAAGTGTTTTTTCTACTACATATTAAACAGTTATGCATTCAAATTGGTTTACTATTTTAAAAAGGGCAAATAAAACTTCACCCATCAAAATGATGGGTTGGTCCTTCACGGTAGATCATACTCGCCGGTCCTTCTAGTGTTAAACCCCCAGAATTTGATCTAAGCAGGAACAATCACACACATGCTAGATAAATCTGCGTCACTTACATCTTTGAGCATGGACGCCAGAACGTCAGCAACCTCTCCCAAGGTAAAGGTCGCATCTGACCTTTGCTAAACAATTCTTGTTTACAAAAAAAATGAAGCTAGTTAAAGGAGTAATAAATATTATACAAATAAAATATTTAGTAATTAACTTCCACTTATCTTAAGAAGTTGATGTTAATACTTCTATCTTCTTTATGAGAGATTAATTTCATGAACATTTGCCCACATCTTCAGTCAACACACTTCGTTGTCAAGGATACCATGATACTTTTTCATTAAATCAAAAGGATTTAATTTTCACCAAAGTGGATAAAGGTAATAGAATTGTAATTTTAAATAAATTAGATTATATTAATAGAGTAAACCTTTTACTTCAAGGTGAAGATTTTATAAAGATTAATAAAGACCCTTTAAATCTTGTATTACAAATTTTAATAAAATACTTAATGAAGTGAAAGTTATATCAGTCAAAGTAAAAACATTTTGTAAAGGTTAGTAATCCTGTTTTACCTAGAATTTATGCCCTTCCTAAAATTCATAAGCCGGTAATAAAATGAGACCTATTATTAATTGTATAAACTCACCAACTTACAATTTAGCAAAATGGTTACACAAAAAATTTAGTAATTTTGATAAATTTGAAAGTTTAAGTATTAAAAACTCTTTTGAACTAATAAAAAATATTGATAGTGTTGTATTATCTAAAACTGATACACTTATTTCTTTTGATGTAACTGCCTATTTCCTAGTATTCCTAGAGAAAAACTTTTAATTTATTTAAAAAAGTGGTCAAATTCAATAAATTTACATGAGGACTTAATAGTTGATTTTGTTAAACTTACTGATTTTTGTTTGGATCAAAATTTTTTCACTTTTAATGGTGAATTTTTTCAACAAACTTCTGGCTTAGCAATGGGTAATCCTCTTTCACCTTTTCTTGCTGATCTTTTTATGAGTTTTTTCGAAATTCAAGTCACTAAAGCTTTTTCTTTGATTATTAAATTTTAGATGAGTCGCGTTTTTTACACATCTGCTTCACTTTCGTACCTATTTTGAGGACATGTTTCGCAAATCTTCGCTTGCATCTTTTCTTTGATTTTTAAAACATGGTAGATAGATAATTTATTCATCTTGTAAATCATACATTGTACATGGAGTACTATGATATAAGACACGTCAAATTGTGAATTTACAGTACAATTAACTATACTTGTAAATTAACAGGTCACATTCAATAAGGACAAGTCAGTGTTCGTACAAAATAATGTTTTATAAAGATATCTCAAGAAATTTTATAATATACACAATTAATTCAGAAATGTAACAATATTATAAACTTTCCATAAATTCACTAACAGAATAAAAACAATGATCTAGTAAGTATGCCAAAACTGACTTTTTAAATGCTGAAAAATTGCAAGTGGTTTTATTGGCTATAGGCAGTTTATTAAAAATGTGATTCCTAGATTTATTACACTGTTTTGATGAGCTCTTGTGTTACTTCTATTCACATGAATATCCATTCTCTGTCTAATATTATGATTATGAACTGTGTCATTAAAGGTACAGTGGCCATTTCCTTTCATTAAATTTGTCTTTGTAAATTTTAAAATTTCAAAGATGGTATAGATATGTTGATATTTTTGCTATTGTTCCTGAAAAACAAATTAATCATGCTTTAAAATTACTAAATTTACAAGATAAAGCTATAAAATTCACATTAAAAACTGAAATTAATGGATTTCTTCCTTTTCTAGATTTGAAAATAATAAGAAATAATAACAAATTAGATTTTGGTATTTATAGGAAATCTACTCATATTGATAATTACACTGTTTTTAATAGTTTGATTTATAGAAATCATAGTCACAACACTAGAGGTAAATCACATCTTCATGTTACAGGGCATAAGAGAACCCTATATGAAAAAAGTATACACTATAACTGTATTAAATTGTACAACAAACTTCCTCAATATTTCAAAGAATTACCAAATTTAACAATATTTAAAAGGAAATTAAAGAAGTATCTAATACAAAGATGTTTTTATTCAGTAAATGAATACCTTGATGATCAGTGAATCAATTTTGTTAGACATATGTATTATATATATTGCAATCTTTAATCTTTTTAGTAACTGCAAAATGTTGATATTGTTTCTTTAAATATTGAAAAATTAGTTTAAGTTTCTAAAATAAAATAGAAAGTAAAAAATGTTCTATAAGGAAACATACTTAAGTATTGTTTATCCGATCATGTGTTTACTGTTAATCTGTAATGTAAAATTGTATTGACGAAGCCGATATTTCTGTAATTGGAAATCTTATGGTGAATAAATTTGATTTGATTTGATTTAGATTAATAAATATACCCCATAATAAAGAAGAACTTAATAAAGACTATAAACATATTGTTAATACTGCTTTAATTAATGGTTTTAATAAATATGATATACAAAAGAAAATTGAAGAATTTAAATATAAAAAAAGTATTAATGATATTTCTACTCATAAAAAATAAAAGATGATTATAAATTTAAAAAATTTACTTACCATCCTTGGGTTAATAAACATTTTCAAAACTTTTTTAAAGAATTTGGTATAACTTTAGTTCCTCAAAATAAATATAGTATTAAAAATTTATTACAATTTTCTAAAAAAGATAAAATTCCTAATAATAAAAAATATGGTATTTATCAATTTAATTGCTTAGATTGTGATCAGGTTTATATTGGAAAGACGAAACGTAGTTTGGAAACCAGAAAGAAAGAACATTTTCGTAACATTAGATATAAACAAATTGATAAATCAGCTGTAGCAGATCATTTTTGGTCA
Organism: Mantis religiosa; assembly: GCA_030765055.1. Lineage (NCBI taxonomy): Eukaryota > Metazoa > Arthropoda > Insecta > Mantodea > Mantidae > Mantis > Mantis religiosa. The sequence continues at coordinate 94,921,319 of CM060952.1, forward strand.
TTTAACCATGAAATAAATCCCAAAGTTAAATTATTAAAACAATTAAATGTTCCCATAGATTTAATAGTTTGGGAAAAAATATTTATTTTAAAAAATAAAAATTGCGTAATGAATTTTGACATCGCGGAAATTGATTATGTTTTTAGGTTTGTTTCGTCTTCAGATGTTGGTAATACGTAAATACATGGTATCCTTGACAACGAAGTGTGTTGACTGAAGATGTGGGCAAATGTTCATGAAATTAATCTCATATAAAGAAGATAGAAGTATTAACATCAACTTCTTAAGATAAGTGGAAGTTAATTACTAAATATTTTTATTTGTAAAATTATTGTCTGTTTCTATTACTATGTAGATTAGCAACTTTATTATTTCAATGTAGAATAAATCCACTTAATGCCAGAACTACATGTCACCTTTCTAAGATAAGTAAATCCATCACCTTAACCTACCTTTTAGGGAACTCATCCTTCCTGAGCGCCCAAATGACCTTGTTGTCGACGGGCCCTAAAACGCACGCACGCACGCACGCATGCACGCACGCACACACACACACACTCCTTCCTGAGCTGTCCCCCCCCCCTCCTTCAGGTTTCCCCATAAAGGTGGAAATCCCTAGTGACGTTCAATATCTTAAGTTGAACACAACAACATATCTGGTATAGGTGCAATGCTTGAACGTTGCACCTGGTGGTGATACAACATAAACGTTACAACAGATGCTGGTACAAGGCTTGGGAGTTACAGTATTAATACAAATACTAGTTAAAGAATACAGAGTATAGCAATGGAATGTTTTAGCAAAACTTTCCCAGAACCATACCTCTTTACTTATCTCTGCTCCATTTAATTTTTCTTTGACTTGCAACTATAAACAAACAATTCTGTGACAACAATGCACCTCCTTCCCATCCTATAGGCCTCTTTTTCTAGAATAAATACTTTGATCAATTTGTTTCTCCTTTTCTATTAATAAATTATAAATTAAAACAAATAACAAATGCTCACTCAGAAGTGGAAGTCTTTCTCTTACCTGAGAAAATCAGGATTAAATATTACTTGGCTAAAAACATCATATAGATGAAATTTTTGATAGCTTGGTAGGAGAGATGCCAACTGCAATGCAGCACTGTGAAATATTCCTATGTTCTCCAAATCCTATAAAAAGGAAAAAGATGTTAGAGTCCACCTAAAGATGCATACACTCTGTAAGACTGTATGGGTATACACTGGGATACATATCTTAAATGAACTTTTTCCTGGAAAAATAATGTCAAGCCTACTGCATTTGTGATCAGTACTTAAAACCAACAAGTTTTCATTTCTTAAAGTGTATATACATTTTTTGGCAACTCTGTATATTAACATTTACAAGAAAGTTGCCTGTGGTCTAGGGGTAAAATGCTAGCCCAATTCCTGAGGTAATGAGTTCTGGATTTTTCAGACATAAAAATCCTTAGCATGGAGTCCTTTAGAAGGGAACATGGTAGTCCCATGTTTTAGATTTACAATGCAAAAAAAGAACCTGAAGCCTGATTAACATGGCTCTGAGTAAAATCAAGTGGCCCGCCTTGGTAGCGTGGTGGTAGAGTGTCTGCCTCACGTTCAAGAGGTCCCGAGTTCGAATCTCGGTCAGAGCGAGTTACCTGGATAAGGTTTTTTCAGGGTTTTCCCTTATCCAGAAAGACGAATGTCGGGTAACTCTAAGCTCTATGGACCTCGGACTCATTTGAGCATTATTTCACCCATTCCATTCATCGTCCAACATGACAACGTTGGAGGACGTAAAATTACAAAAAACAAGTGGTCTTTCGCACCCAATGTACAGTGCTATTAGATTAAGACCCGACACCCGGACAGTTGCTGTGCCGCTGCGGTCATGCGCTTGCTCGCTGATACTCGGGAGCTTTAACTCGTGGAACTAAAATCTACATAACTTACTTACTGTGCTATATTAATTACAGAAGTGAGTACTCACTCTAATCACAATAGTCCATTTTGTGCGCTATACACAAGTCACACCGTCGTAAAAAGCTTGCATTCACTTTCATCCATTTCACTGCGCAAATCTTACCTTATTCCCTATAAACGTTTTCTTTAAGTTCATCTAAGGTACGCAGATTACTTGCATACACTTTACCTTTTACTGCTCCCCAGAAACAAAAATCTAATGGCGTAAGATCAGGGGAACAGGCTGGCCATAGTCTGCTGCTTATAATTTTATTGCCATGATACGGCTGATCTCTGTCATGGATGCCCCAGCAGTATGCGTGGTCGCATTGTCCTGCTGAAAATAAGCACAATGTACCTTAGATGAACTCAAAGAAAATTTTTGTAGGGAATTGATGGAAATGAATAATTTCCTCATACTAGCCGTATATAGGCTAAGAGTTTTGATAGATTGAGTCGACATGAAAAATTCAATGCCATGGCCAGGATTTGAACCACAGGTCTCCTGGATTCCATCCAGTCGCTATCAGAATGGCACGTTGGCCATGGTAGCTCAATGGGTTAGACTGACGGGACGGAAACCAGGAGATCCATGGTTCAAATCCCGGCCATGGCATTGAATTTTTCATGTCGACTCAATCTATTTGTAGGGAAATTGGTAAGATTTGTGCTGTGGAATTGATGAAAGGAATGCGAGTTTTTACGACAGTTGACTTGTGTGTAGCACAAAACTGACAGCACTTCCAGCAGCTATTATGATCAGAGTGAGCACTGATTTCTGTAATTAATATACCACAGTATATAAGTTACGTAGAATTTAGTTCTGTAAGTTAAAGCTCCTGAGTATCGGAGAGCATGAGGATGACCGCCGCAGTATGGCAACTGTTGCAGGTATCGGGTCTTAACCTAACAGCACTGTAGTATGGGACCAATTTTTTCAAGAAAATTAAACTTACTAGAGTTGCAAGTGGCCATTGAAATTTGGTTGTATTTTAAAAATTATGTAATAGCAAAGACATAAATGCCAAAATAAAATAAAAAGTATAAGCTGTTCAATCAACAATATTAACCTTAGTTATACGAGGGCTATCCAGAAAGTAGATTACGTTTTGGAATAAAAAGTAAACAAAGTATAGGAAACAAATTTTATTATATACAGATGAAAGCCACACTCAAATACTACTTTTCGACATAGTCACCATTCAAATTAAGGCATTTATCGTAGCGATGTACGAGCTTGGAAATTCCTTCGTCGAAAAATTCGGTCGCCTGCGCCTTCAACCACTTCCTTACCTCTTCTTGCAGCTGTGCGTCGTCATCAAAACGCTGCATAGCCAGCCATTTCTTCATTGCTGGGAATAGGTGGAAGTCGCTCGGTGCCAGGTCGGGACTGTACGGCGGCTGAGGAAACAACTCCCACTTAAAAGATTCAAGAACTTCACGAGTGACATTTGCCGTGTGGGGCCGGGCGTTGTCGTGAATCAACAAGATCTTAGAGCTCAACATTCCTCTGCGCTTGTTTTGAATGGCTCTTCTGAGTTTTTGGAGAGTTTGGCAATACCTTTGAGAGTTTATTGTAGTGCCTCTTTCCAGGAAGTCCACCAAAATCACACCTTTTCTGTCCCAAAAAACAGTCGCCATCATCTTCCTTGCCGACATTGTTTGCATGCATTTCTTGGGTTTTTGGGGAGAACTTGTGTGCCCCCACTGCATTGATTGCAATTTCGTTTCACAGTTCACGTGTTTCACCCATGTTTCGTCACCAGTAACGATGCGATCGAGTAAAGAGTCACCATCCTTATGGTAAACATCCAAAAAGTTCAACGCTGCAGCCATTCGCTGATTTTTGTGGTCCTCTGTCAAGATTTTTGGAATCCATCTTGCACAAAACTTGTGGTAACCAAGCTTTTCGCTGATGATTTCGTGCAACAAACTTCGCGAAATTTGTGGAAAACTCAAAGAAAGTTCCATTATTGTGAACCTTCGATTTTCACGGACTTTAGCATCGACTTTTTCGACAAGTTCGGCAGTCACTATGCTGGGTCTCCCACTTCGATCTTCGTCGTGAACATTGGTTCGGCCATTTTTAAATCTGATGACCCACTGACGCACTCCACCTTCAGTGATAATGTTGTCCCCATACACTTCACAAAGCTGCCGATAGATTTCTATTGGTTTACAGTTTTTTGCAGTCAGAAACCTTATTACTGCACGCACCTCGCAGCTCGCGGGATTTTCAATTAACGCAGACATTTCAAACCGTCACAGTATCTGAACGGAGCACAGCACGAACCTCTCACTAGCACGGCTAGATGCCGACTGAGCTGCGCAACGCTCTGACCTCAAGATGGCCGCGCTAGCCCCGCCCCTAGCGGAAACAGACGAAAACGTAATCTACTTTCTGGATAGCCCTCGTTTATTCTCAAAAAGAGACATAAAATATACATAAATGAGAAAACATTACAGTGATTTTTATATGGAACTAAAACTGACTTAATAAATTACACTAGTCTGTAATGAAATTCCTGGCTTCGAAGTTTGAATGTTTTTAGGGTCCTTTTAGCATGCTGAAATCAAATTCAAAGACATAAAGTTCCTATCACATACAATCTTTTCATATTAGTTATTTTCTTTCTCCTTATAACGTAATTTTCTTTATGGTTGTAGGAACTTTTAGCATCATTATATATTTTTGAGTTTGATTTATGAGTCACTATGTTTACACTCAAACTTCACTTACTTGTTGTATAATTGAAACGTTTTCAAGATCATTCGATCTCATCCTCAGCTGTTTGTTGACTAAATAAACATTCCTCTTCTTCCACTACTACGGAGCTCCGATCACTGCCATCTGGTGTTAGGGGCACTAAGTTTTAATACTTCATTTAATGCTGGGATTTCAAAATTTATAACTTTATCATGGTTTTTGGTTATGAATATTTTTTTCCAAAATTTCCAATTCTATGGGTGTACTTAAAGATCTTAACAGTTTAATGTTGTGGCCAATGTTGTGGTTTTCTGTCCAAAAATGGTGTGAAACTGCAGATTTTTCTGTTTGTTTCAACGCTTTTTACAAGCATTCCAGTAGAAAAAATACCTACACTCCTTAAAAAATGGCTAACCCAGATTACAACAGACCCCACAGAAATAGATGACATTATCAATCGTACAGATTTATGCATAAGGAATAATTACTTCATGTTTAACCAAAAATTCTACAGACAATCAAAAGGATTAGCTATGGGGAGCCCACTTTCGCCTATTTTAGCAGACCTATACATGAGCTTTTTTGAAATACACATAGCAAAGGCCTTCCCAAAGATTTACAAATTTTGGCGGAGATATGTTGATGATGTTTTCGCTATCATTCCGGAAAAAACTTAGAGAAGATTCTCTAATATTACTAAACCTGCAAGATAATCACATCCAGTTTACAATGGAAGTAGAAAGAGACAACACCCTACCCTTTTAGGACCTCAAGATAACTAGAAATCGTCATGGTGTAGATTTTGGAATATACAGGAAGCCCGCACACATAGATAATTACATAAAGAAAAATGAATACAACCCAGTTTCACATCAACTAGCTGCCTTTAGAAGTCTAATTCCCCAGCTACACAGCATCCCACTGAGTAAGGAGGAATTTTTGAAAGAACAACACATAAAAGAGATAGCGGTATTAAATGGATTCAACCCAGCCATCATAAGGAACATGATGAATAGAAAGGAAAAACTGAAGATAATATCAAAAATACCACTCTCACACCACGTAAAAACACAAATTGGCAATATAGAAAATTCACCTACCATCCATGGGCTTTTAGAAAATTTGAACGAATGTTCAAAAAACTAAACTTAAAACTAGCACCCCAAAACAAATTCAGTCTGAAGAACCTGCTAAATAAACCACTAAAAAATTCAATCCCCAACAATTTGAAATCAGGAATTTATCAGATAAATTGTGAAACCTGTGAAAAAAGCTACATAGGAAAAACTAAGAGATACTTACTTGTTAACCAGGCAAAAAGAACACCAGAGGAACTTTAAGTTGAAACAAACAGAAAAATCTGCAGTCTCACACCATTTTTGGACAGAAAACCACATTGGCCACAATATTAAACTGTTAAAATCTTTAAGTACACCCACAGAATTGGAAATTTGGGAAAAAAATATTCATAACCAAAAACTGTGATAAAGTTATAAATTTTGAAATCCCGGCATTAAATAAAGTATTAAAACTTAGTGGCCCTAACACCAGATGGCAGAGTGATCGGAGCTCCATAGTAATGGAAGAAGAGGAATGTTCAGTTAGTCACCGAACAGCTGAGGATGAGATTGAATGATCTTGAAAACGTTTCAATTATACAACAAGTAAGTGAAGTTTGAGTGTAAACATAGTGACTCATAAATCAAACTCAAAAATTAAGAATACTTCACTGTTAATAATGCTTCTGCTTTTAATATTTATCATTATATATACTGCAATGCTTTAACATGTTTTTTTAAGTACATTTTGTTTTCAAATCCTGACATAATAAAAAAGTTGTTCACAAAAGAAATTCAAGACACCAGTTGTTTCTTATCTGATACAGAATGTGAGTGCGTAAGAAATTTAGAGGAGCTAATCTGCTACCTTGCCATTAGTATACATTTATTTGTGGGAGATAGATACATATTAGACACTCTTTGGTGATAGATGCACTCTTAATCTTATCTTTGTGAGCACATACATATTAGTCTAGTTCCTCTCACTGGAAATGAAATCAGTTTAATGCTTTATAATGGAATAGAACGTTGTGATCCATTTGTTCAATACATAAGTGTTTATCATGTTGCATCACTCATGTTTAAATGATCCAGACCAGTTTTGTTATATATGTGGGAAATACACATTGCCTAAGCAGAGGCTTAATATTAAAGATTTTGTAAAATAATCATATCTTGCCTACTTTGGAATAAAACTTGGAGACCAAAGTAAAGTTTGGGCACCACACAAAGTATGTAGAGCATGCACTGAAGAACTTCATCATTGGGTCAACGGCAGAAAACCATCACTATCTCTTGTAATACCTATGGTTTGGAGAGCACAAACATAGTAATTAATATAATTTTGAGTCAAACTAGTACTCAATGCTCCACTTATTGCTAGTATTTACCTAGAACGGGTTTCGTTAGGATCTTCCTAACATCATCAGCTGTTGTCAACTAATGGATACTGGTTTGGTGAACTCCTTGGAGGTGATAGGGGCATCTGTGTTTGTATCTTGATGAACTTGAAGTTTGGGTTCTCTTCAAAGGTAGTGTCGAAACTGAACAATTTGCTTTCATATTTCTTTATGAAAATTTTTTCCCATGTGGTTAATGCAGCTGGACCTTGGACCCTTTTTAATAAGTGGATTTCTTGTTCTATATCGTGATTCTCCTTCCAAAAATGGTACGCTACTGCCGATTTATCTGTTTTTCTTGTTCCTGTCATTCCTAAAAGGCTCTTTAAGCCTAATGTTCAAATTCCTTTTAGTTTTTCCAATGTAAAAGTTGTCACAGCCTATGCAGTTTATCCGGTACATACCTGATTTTTTTGTCTGTAGGTATCTCCTTTGTATTATGTGATTTCAAATTTGCATATGATTCTTTGAAGATCACTGAATAGGCAACAGCACTGAACCAAAAACATTTTTGTTATGTAGGACACCCTTTAAACTTCGCTTTGAAGCATCACTGAATAGTCTCCATTCACTTGGGTTATAGTTTGGAAGTCCAAGTTTTAGAATAAATTCTTTCACATTATTGCAATATACAAAATAGCCATCTTTGGAGAAAATAGGTTTAAAATATTTTTCTTTTTGTTAGTACCAATAAAACGATGTTTCTGGACAAAGCACGTTCTTTTCTTGGAGTTTAGAGCCCAACAACTAAGCTAACTCTTTGGAGAGGGTAACTTCCCTCACTGAGTCATATAATTCACTCTGGTTGAAACACCCAGTTTTGTAGCAGACGATTCTGGTATATAGTCAATGTCATCCATCATAATTTCCCCCACTTCTACATCCAACTTGGATGAAAACTGTTGAAGATTTTCTGGTCGCACAGGTACATCAGGCCCATGGAGTACAGGTAATATGGCTGACCGTATAACTGGATACACAATTTGTTTATTTTTAGAATTGCACCCCTTCACATCACACTAACAGAAGTAGCAGTCATTACTATGTTTCCAATGTGTAAGGTCTATGATACAATGAAGCACAAAATTAATATAATTTTGAGTAGAACTAGTACTCAATGCTCCACTTATTGCTAGTATTTACCTAGAACACGTTTCGTTAGGATTTTCTGAACATCATCAGCTGTTGTTGACTAATGGATACTGGTTTGGTGAACTCCTTGGAGGTAATAGGGGCATCTCTGTTGGTATCTTGATGAACTTGAAGTTTGGGTTCTCAACATAAACACGCCCTGCTACAAACTGTCCAAATGGCTAAACAAAAAATTTAAGGAACGACCAAAATTTGAAAAACCTAGAATTTTCTCCCACCGACCGAATGGTATCTTTTGATGTAATAATCTCTTTGTTCCCAAGTGTGCCAAGAGACAAATTCATGGAGTACATGCAAATATGGCTTCATAAAGGAATACCTTCACTTAGCAAATATTTGCACTGAACAGTGCTTTCTTACATTCAATAAAAAAATTTCAAACAAAAAGCAGGACTATCTATGAGCAACCCAGTGTCCCCAATTTCAGCAGACCTCTTCATGTGCTTTTTGGAAACCCATGTCACAAAGGCATTCCCACTTAATTTCAAACATTGGTATAGATATGTGGATGACATTTGGACAGTATTTAATGAGAAACAAGTGGATGATGCATTAAAACTACTTAATTTACAAAATCCTGCAATAAAATTTTCCATAGAAAAAAAGACAAACAATGAAATCCCTTTCTTAGATTTGGAACTAATCAGAAAACATACAAAACTAGAATTTGGCATACAAAGGAAGGAAACACATACAGAAAATTGCATAAACTCAGATGAATATAACCCAAGACAACACAAGCATGCTGTTATCAACAGTTTAACATACAGGCTGGTTAATGTACCTTTAAACAAGATGCCTGCCTCGGTAGCATGGTAGTAGCGTGTCTGCCTCACGTTCAAGAGGTCCCGAGTTCGATTCTCGGTCAGGGTGAGTTACCTGGATAAGGTTTTTCAAGGGTTTTCCCTTATCCTGAAGGACAAATGTCGGGTAACTCTGGGCTCTATGGACCCTGGGCTCATTTGAGCATCATTTCACCCATTCATCATCCGATATGACTTAACATTGGACATAAAATTAAAAAAAGAAAAGGATGGGATATAACATAGAGTATAATAATATAATTCACATTGCAGAATACAATGGATTCAGTGCTGAATTGGTCAAAAAGAAAATTGACAAATTCAAAAGACAACAAATATGCAAACAAGTAATTGCTTTTTCTCAGAAAATTTGTATATCATCCCAGAGCTACACATCTTTTCCAAAAAGTCTTCAAAGAGCACAACTTTACTTTGGCCCCACAGAAAAAAATTCAGTGTACAACACCTTTTGAAATCACATAATACAAAAGAGAAACCCACAGACAAACACTCAGATGTGTACAGGATAAATTGCAAAGGCAGTAACAACTTTAACATTGGCAAAACTAAAAGAAATTTGAACATTAGGCTTAACGCTTCGCCGATGGCCATTTAAACCCTTCAGGGGCCGGAAACGGATACCCAATAAACAGAACAGGACATTTAAATTGTTAAATGCTGTAAAAATGCATCACAAATACAATTCCGTATCTTCTGTATTTATTAAGTTATTTAAACGAAACAAAAACTGGTTTAAAACTCATTAAAGGCAGTATAAATCTACTGTAACAATAAAGTAGAGACTACATTAATAAATTGTTGAAATTTCACTACTTTGTTTCACTGTAGCAAAAGCCATTCTTTGTGCCGAACGCGCCTAATATGTGAATCATTTTGTTTTGTGTGTATACGAGCCATAGTATGTATGTATAGCTACGCAAGCGACTTCTCAGGTTCAAGTTTAGTTTATTTATGCTATGCCAAGCGATAATATGACGAGAATATGTTGCGTCACACACTCACACACTGGAAAGAAAACTCTCTGTCAGCATCTGTTATTACAGTGTTTCTCAACCAAGGTTTCTAGTAGCCTTATGCAGCAGTTTTCGCTCTGTATTTCAGTTATTTATACTCTCTCTGTGTTCAGAGTGATTTCTTGTAGCTATCAAGAGCTAAATGTATGGCACATTTGAAATTGTTAAATTTCAATGTTAACCATGGCTTATCCCGGTAATGTAGCAAATAAATTAGCTTGGGTATGATGTGTACAGGCTTCTGATATTACTGTAGAAAATCTGGAAGATTTGTTGTACGATTGTGAAGGAGATCTTTAGGACATACGTAGCAGTGACGTGTACTGGTCTACAGATGGCATGTTAGCTACTCCATTGTTTGGGGAAATGGCGGGTCAAATATGGGTGATACGGATCAGCTATTACCAGCTATCCCTCTTTACGGAAAACAGTTAAATGGTAAAAAAAAAAAAAAAAGTATTTTTATACCACTGGATGTAACTATGCACAGTTGTTTAGTAATTTTCAGAGCTGTAAAAGACATTCATCTACCTGTACTTGCGTGTATAAAGAGCTCGTAACCTAATTGAGTATTATAATACTCAGAGGCCTCTTTATACTAGGGGGTAGCAAAATTCACCACATCATCCCTCATACTTGAGAGAAAACACTTTCCTAAAAGTATATCACCCACACCCAAAAAACTTGTAACCATTTTGAAAATGTGTAGTGTGTTGTGAAAAAGAAGTTCGCAAGGAAACCAATATTATTTGGTGTGAATCTGCAGATGTGCCCTTGGGTGTTTATCCAGGTTTGGAGGTGTACAATTCAAAAAGAAACTTTTAAGGATACAATTACTTTCTTGGAAGTGTTGAAAACAGTGTTGTTATGATAAATTAACTTTAAAGAGAGTCGATTAAAGACACTAGACAACACTTACTTTTAAATTTTTCCGGAACTAGTTTCAGAGGCTTTGCCTCTATCATCGGCCGGCTCTCGACTGGTTCTCATTGGTGTAGCTGACGATACCTTGTCACAGGTCTCCTCTGGTGGCGGCTCAAGGAACTTGCTGAACAAATCCTTCTGGGGGATGTCGAAATTGAATACTTTGTTCCTATTTTTTGAAATGAAGATTTGTTCCCATGTGGATAGTTCTTGTTTTCCTGATGTATGTTTCAGTAGTTTTGGTTCTGGATCTATGTTGTGGTTTTTTTTTCCCAAAAATGTGTGGCAACTGCTGATTTTTCTAATTGTTTATATTTTATGTTTCTAAAGTGTTCCTTTGCTCTTGTTTCTAAATTTCTTTTTGTTTTTCCAATATAAATTTGACTACAGTCATTGCATTCAATTTGATATATACCAGATTTTTTGTTTGATGGAATGGCATCTTTGATGTTTGAGCAAATTAGGTTTTTTAAGGAGAAATGGTTGACTGGTGCTAGTTGAATATTTTGTTTTTTGAAGACTTTTTTGAATTTATCATAGGCCCATGGATGGTAAGTGAATTTTTTGAAAATCATATTAGTTTCTGTAGATGAGAGAGTTGTGGTTTCCTTTAGTAGCTTCTTCTTTTTTGCTAAGCTCACTTTTTTGTCCACTAATGATTTGGGAAAGTTATTTTTTTGTGCTATTTCAATTATTTTGTTGTATTCTGTTTTGTATTCTTCTTCATCATCTGAAATTTCAGACTACATTGAACTAACCAAATTATGCATAGAACAAAATTTCTTCCAGTTTCAAACAAAATATTATCACCAAACTTCAGGGTTAGCAATGGGCAACCCACTATCACCCTTCCTGGCCGATCTGTACATGAGTGCATTAGAAATAAGGATCAACAAAGGTTTCCCTTGGATGTTCAAACTCTGGCAACGATATGTAGATGACATCTTTGCAATAGTACCAAAAAAACACATCAGTGATGCACTAAAACTTTTAAATATCCAAGAAAAAAGCATCAAATTCACTGTAGAAATAGAAAAAGACGAGCATTTACCATTTTTGGATCTAAAAATAATGAGGAATAAAAACAGACTAAACTTTGGCATTTACAGAAAACCAACACAGACAGACAACTACATAAAAGCTAATGGCTACAACCCAAGATCCCACAAACAGGCAATCTTCAATAGTTTAGCACACAGACTGGTAAACATCCCTCTCACAGCAGAAGAATACAAAACAGAATACAACAAAATAATTGAAATAGCACAAAAAAATAACTTTCCCAAATCATTAGTGGACAAAAAAGTGAGCTTAGCAAAAAAGAAGAAGCTACTAAAGGAAACCACAACTCTCTCATCTACAGAAACTAATATGATTTTCAAAAAATTCACTTACCATCCATGGGCCTATGATAAATTCAAAAAAGTCTTCAAAAAACAAAATATTCAACTAGCACCAGTCAACCATTTCTCCTTAAAAAACCTAATTTGCTCAAACATCAAAGATGCCATTCCATCAAACAAAAAATCTGGTATATATCAAATTGAATGCAATGACTGTAGTCAAATTTATATTGGAAAAACAAAAAGAAATTTAGAAACAAGAGCAAAGGAACACTTTAGAAACATAAAATATAAACAATTAGAAAAATCAGCAGTTGCCACACATTTTTGGGAAAAAAACCACAACATAAATCCAGAACCAAAACTACTGAAACATACATCAGGAAAACAAGAACTATCCACATGGGAACAAATCTTCATTTCAAAAAATAGGAACAAAGTATTCAATTTCGACATCCCCCAGAAGGATTTGTTCAGCAAGTTCCTTGAGCCGCCACCAGAGGAGACCTGTGACAAGGTATCGTCAGCTACAGCAATGAGAACCAGTCGAGAGCCGGCCGATGATAGAGGCAAAGCCTCTGAAACTAGTTCCGGAAAAATTTAAAAGTAAGTGTTGTCTAGTGTCTTTAATCGACTCTCTTTAAAGTTAACTTTAAGGATACGTTTACATTCCTTATAGAACTAATTTAAATTTATTGTAAAACAGCAAGATTAAAATAATTGGCGTTAAATGAGCATTAAATGCATGTATGCGCAGGACGTCTATACACGTCCATATCGGTTTGGGGCATTTTAACTTGGACGTCATATGACGTCCATATCGGTGAAAGGGTTAAAGAGCACTTAAGAAACATCAAAAACAAAGAAATAGATAAATCAGCAGTAGCGTACCATTTTTGGAATGATACTCAAATATAAAACAAGAAATCCATTTATTAAAAAGTGTTCAAGGTCCAAATGCAATAACCACATGAGAAAAGATATTCATAAAGAAATATGAAGAAGAACTTCAATTACAACACCATTCTTGAAGAGAACCTGAACTTCCAAGTTCATCAAGATACCAACAGAAATACCCCTATCGTCCCCAAGAGTTCACCAAATCAGAACTCAACAGTTGACATTAGCTGAGGATGTTAGGAGATCTTAACGAAACGTATTCTAGGTAAACACTAGCAATAACTGGAGCATCAAGTACTAGTTCGGCACAAAATTATATTAAATATTTATCTAATTCATCTGTGAAATGTATATAAATGATTACACTGTGCTGCGACACTTTCCTAGTTTTGATGAAAATAGGTTACTTATATGGAAGCAAACAAGCTGATTTTGAAAATAACAATTTTCCTGAAACACATACTGTTTATATGAAATTTGATATATTTGCCATTCATATAACTGCAATTATATGTGTATATTTTTGCAGCAAAAGATGAATGTTAAATTTTGCTTGTTCAGACTGTAATTATACTTACAAACCAACCAACCCTTCTGTGCTTCCCTATCTTCTATCGCTTATCTTCCTAAGCGAAGAGCTGATGACTGATGCAAGATAGTAAAACTGTTAATTGTTGACAATAAAGAGACATGCACATTCACCCTATAGGGATTTATATGTCTTAACATCTCAGAACTTTAGTTGCTTCCTATAACTCGCAGTGCTCGGTAATGTGGTTTCTGCAAAAGAATTTATCATTGTTATTTTGTATATTTAGTATGTATTGTGTAGGGATATCCTTTTCACATTGGCTTCCACCTTTTCTAGGAGAAAATGTATGAACGATTCAAATAACTACTGTTACATATATTTCTTTCTTGTTACAAAGACAGAAAACTAACATTACAAATCACACATTTATCCTATAACATTACACAGTTTTTGAAGAAAGTGTATTTTGTATATTTTAAGGTTAAACTAGGAGATCAAAGTCGAACATGGGCTCCGTACATTGTTTGCAAAGCATGTAATGAAAGGCTAGATAGGTACAATGGAAAACAGAAATCAATGGAGTTTAGGATTCCTATGATATGGCATGAACAAAAAAAATTGATATGATGATTGCTATTTCTGCATGAGTATCAGCATATAATAAGACAAATGAAACAAAAACTAATATCCTGATGACCTTGCTTCAATTATAGGACCTGTTGTCACACAGAGTAAATATAAGTATTCCTATTCCACCAGCTCAACCAGAGGATACAGAGAGTTCAGTCTCTGGGTCAACAGAAAATTCGAATACAGATGAGGATTTCTCACAGCATACTGCTAAAACCATGTCAGAGCATTTTAGTTAAGATTTGAACAATTTTGTAAGAGACTTAGGTATTTGAGTTTGATTTATGAGTCACTATGTTTACACTCAAACTTCACTTACTTGTTGTTGTATAAACATAGTGACTCATACATCAAACTCAAATATGAAGAATACTTCACTGTTAATAATGCTTCTGCTTTTAATATTGTGACTTTGTGGGTTCGTGAAATAACAAGACGAGGTTACAAACGCAAAAACTACACTTTATTTTTCTAGCAATACACCGTTTACCATTACAAAATTGCTAGATCACCTCAAAACTGTTTATTTTTCAAACACTACGTTCAACTGTCTCTTCCAGTAACGATCGGCCCCGAAGTTTTCCGAATCTCCACCGGCCATCATTTATTCATCGGCTTCGCGAGTCTACCGCCAGGGTGACACTGCTCCCTCCTCAAGGCTGGTCGTCCCGAACAGCGCCTTCGTAGCGGGCCAGGCGATCCAGGTGTACCACCAACATCTTTCCTCGGGGCACCTTCTGGATGCGGTAGACCACGTCGTTAATCCTCTTCACCACACGGTATGGTCCTTGCCATGGCTGCTGAAGCTTCGGGCAGCGTCCCTTGGTCCGGGTCGGGCGGTACAACCAGACCAGGTCACCTTGCTGGAACACTTGGCTGTTGGCTTGCCTGTCGTATCGGGTTTTCATGCCGACACTCGCCTTCTGGATAATCTGGCGAGCCATCACGTGCATGTCGTGGAGGTGGTCGACCAGGTTCTCCACATCCCTCAAGAGTGGCCCCAAGTCTGCGTCCGCCAGCTGCTCCCTCCTCAGGCCTGCGCTACCCCAGCCATCCGCAGGCACTGCTGTGACTACTCGAACTGCTGTGGCACGCTCCTTCTCCTCCACTCTTGTGCATTGGCCGCACTCTTCTGGACAGGGTCTTCGGGACATAGCGTCCGTGTTACCGTGACTCTTCCCTCTGCGATGTTCCGAGGTGAAGTCGTACTCCTGCTGCCTCTGGACCCAACGTGCTGTCTGGCCTTCCGGTCGCGCCGTCACCATCACCTCGCTCCTCGCGGGGACAACCACGTCTTCGTTCAAGATGACCCTACCGTTTCCAAGGCACTCTTCGGGTTGACGGAGTATGACCTCTTCTCTGTTGAGCCGCAGGACCTTCCTGCCGACGTCGATCGTCTCCTCGTGGCTCCTGAGGGCATCTAGTCCCAGAAGCACCTCCTCAGCCACCTTCGCGACGAACACCCACAGACGCACGGCACTCCGTCGCAAGTTCAGCTCCAGCAGGGCCTCCTTCTCCACAGGCAAAGTGTCGCCCGATGCCAACACAAGCTGGTTTTGTCGGCTCGGCTTCCTCGTCGGCAAACCCTTCGCTACGTCAGGTCTGATGATGGTCACGGCCACCCCAGTGTCCACTAGCACGCGGCACGGCTTTCCTCCTACCCAGCCGTCCGCGATGAGGCAGTCATCCATACGCCAGCTGACGGCGCGCAACGTCACTCGAGGGGATGGTGGTAATAGCGCCGACGTGCCCCTCTCCACGACGGCCCTTACTCGTTTTCCGGCTGCTCTTCCTGGTGTGAGCAGTTTCTCCGCAGGTGTCCGGGCTGTCCATACCCCCAACATAGGCCACTAGGTGTTCGCCGGCGTCCCACAGCTGGTCTTCTGTCTCCGGCGTAGCGGACACTCCTCGTTCTCGACGTCGGGATAGATGCTACCTTGGCCGCCTCCATCCTTAATGCCGCTGTCAGCGCCTCGTGGATGGTTTTATAATCGCCGAGCATTAGGCGCTGACGAATCTCCGTGTCCCGTACCCCGTCGACAAAGTTGTAGGCGGCTTCCCGGGATACGAACTCCAGTGGCAGGTCAACCAAGGCCTTGCCAGCCAGCTGCTCAATCGCTATGGCGAACTCCTGCAGCGTCTCCCCCGGCTGCTGTGACCTTGCCTTTAGTTGGCTGCGGTACGCTGCGGCTAAGCGGTGGTTCCCGAAACGATTCTCCAGGGCCTCCCAGATGTCCTTGGGCGCCGCCGTTGTCTGCACCGCGTTTAGGACTTCCGCGGCCCGTCCCTGGAGGCTGGCTATTAGCTGTGTGGCCTCCTCCTCCGGTGACCATCTGTTGTGCTTGGCCACTGTGTGAAACTGGCGGCGGAAGACCTCAAATGTAGACGCGCCGTCATATTTCGGCGGTTTGACGCGCGCAGATGTTGTGTCGCGTCCCGGCGCGTCGACTTTCAAATCCTTCAGTTTCCTGCCGACGACGTCCTCTACTATGGCGTTCAGGGACTTGACGCTGCTGTCGGCCTTTCCTTCCAGGTCGTCGACGCGCTCGTCCACTTGGCCCATCCGCTTGCCCAGCTCCGTCACGTTATCCCTCACGCCGGCCAACTGTTCTTCAAACTTCACGGCAAGGGCCTCGTTTGCCGCTTTCATCTCCGTGGCCAGGCTGTCGTTCGCTGCCTTCATTTCTGTGGTCAATTCGGTCTTTATTTGTTTCAACTCCGCGGCCAGGTTATTTGCCACTTCTGTTTTTGCAGCGAGGTTTTCATTTGCCGTCTTCATTTCTTCCATTTTCTCTAAAATCTTTGCCAATGCAGCTTCCATTGTCGTATGTTCCACTTCTGACACCAGTTGTGACTTTGTGGGTTCGTGAAATAACAAGACGAGGTTACAAACGCAAAAACTACACTTTATTTTCCTAGCAATACACCGTTTACCATTACAAAATTGCTAGGAAAATAAAGTGTAGTTTTTGCGTTTGTAACCTCGTCTTGTTATTTCACGAACCCACAAAGTCACAACTGTCTCTTCCGGTAACGATCGGCCCCGAAGTTTTCCGAATCTCCACCGGCCATCATTTATTCATCGGCTTCGCGAGTCTACCGCCAGGGTGACAATATTTAAGACTTAGGTATTACCAAAGACCAGAGTAAATTACTTGGATTAAAGTTGAAAGAGCATTTTCCTGGTGTATACAAAGAATTTAGCAAGATCTTTAAGATGGCACATCAATTTGTTTATTGTTGTGATGTACAGAACGAAGCATTAGTTTTCCGATGGACAAGGGGGTTGGAGAGGCAAGGTGAACAAAATCCGATTATCGTTTGGTTGAGTCTGGTGAGAGTAAAGGTCAGGTTTACCTGCTATCAACAAGACATTCCCCTCCTCCGACTTCACACTGGTAGGGGAAGATGAATGTAATAACGATTGATGCTACCTTTAAGCACTCTACCCAGCCATAACAATAACTACAACGATAATGGTAATGATATTGATAATGATAATAATAATGATGATGACGATAACGATGACGATGATACTAATAATAATAATAATAATAATAATAATAATAATAATAATAATAATAATAATAATAATAATAATAATAATAATAATAATAATAATAAATAATAATAAAGAGGAGGAGGAGGTTTAAGCACAACACTCTGTAGTAAACTATACATTTTATTATATGAGGTTCCAATTGAATCTCGAATTCTTTGTCTGATAACTGCAATGCTTAAATCTTAATTTTACTGCAGAACTGAATTTATTTTATGCTTGATAATAATTATTGATACAGAAAATAAAGGATAATTTTCATTTAAAATAATTAATATATAGGTAAAACTGAAACCAATTTCTAAATCAATGCCTATGTGCATATGAAGAAATGAACGGATGGAAATATTAGCTTGAACATATATGGCATAATACGGGATAGGGAACAAACGATTAATGGCTTAATACCCGGTACACCAACCATTTACATCTAAAACAGGGAGAGAAGCGACGAGAGATTCACAAATATGAGGTCATCTGCGCACGCTTTCCCATGCTTCCTGAATGTGATCCTCTAGGCTTTCAGGAGTTTTTTCTGCCCTGCAATCCCATTTGTAACTATAATAGCCCAAATGTGTTCCATGGGATTCAGATCTGGTGATTTGGCTGGCCAAGGGAGAGGAGAAACTTCAAGATGTTGTTCTATCCAATCTCGCGTAAATGCTGAAGTGTGAATGCTGCTGTTATCATGAACATAGTTCATGATAGGCATATCTTCCTCAGGATATATGGAACGAACACTTGGTAACATGCAGCCCTCTAGCACCTCCACATACTCCTCAGAATTCATTTTCAGGGATACATGGACCAGTTGACTCACATCGGCAGCAGTCATCCAGCCCCAGAAAGCGATGTTAATCCTGCCGCTTCTTACTGTGGTCACTACTGATCTGGGTTGTAGCGTGTCTTGTCTGGATGCCAAAGTATCATCCTTCCCTCTTTGTCGGATGAGAACACTTTCTCGTCCGTCCATACTACAGTATCCCAGAATGTCTGAGGCATTGGAAGGAACTGGAGAGCAAATCCCACACGAGCAGCTTGATGTGCTTCCGTGAGGTTCTCTTTTTGAGCTGACTTCCTAGTGTGGATCCCGGCAGTATGAAGACACCTTCTAACAGTCGAAGGCGTTATCTTAAGTCCCATATGCCTTACGATTGACGTAGAAGGGCGGAACGGATTCTCTCTGGAATTCTGCACTATGGCTGCATCCATATCCGGAGAGGTAACCCTGGTCTTCCGGATTTAGGTCGGGTTTTTAATCCTCCTTCTCCCTCTTCGTGGAACCACTGGATCCAGTAAAGAACACAGTCAAGCCCTCTTCCCACAGAATTAGCTATTAGTGTGGTAGCAAGACCTGCTTCCCACATGCCAACAATACGGCCCCGAGTGACTTCCGAGGTTAAAGGCCTTCTTCCCTAATCTTATTCACTCTAATGCACGACACAATGATACTCTTTGTCGTTTTTAAATCAAATGCAAACCTCCCACTCTTATATGTATATAAAATGCAAATGTGACCTTTGACCTCGAGGAAGTAACTACCAATCGCAGAGTGCATCGACCACATGTCCATTTAACCACAGTGACAGTTCTATTGCCTATGTAGACAAGTTCACTGGAATAAGGAACTTTTAAAATATTCTTGAAGTAAATCAACATTACTTCCCTAAAATACTTCAACGAAGAAAGTGCTAACACTAACTTATTAAATTGGCTGGTTTCAGCAACGGCATTGACATGACAGTTGATTTTTCGTGATCTTTGTGTTAATTTGCTACCTGAAATGTTATAATGTTCACAGCCTCTAGAGCAGATAATTGCTGCACACTGCTTCGAACTATATAAGCTTCAAATACGTAAACTATTTCTTCTTTAAATGTTTAATTCTGTTATAGCTGCATATTAGATTAGCGTTACACTCTTATTTGACCTTTTAGGTTTTCTTTGTCATCATTATCATCATTATTACCATCATCGCTCGCCTTGGTAGTGTGTTGGTAGCGTGTCTGCCTCACGTTTCAAGAGGTTCCGAGTTCGAATGTCGATCAGGGTGAGGTACCTGGATAAGGTTTTTTCTGGGGTTTT
This sequence comes from Mantis religiosa, assembly GCA_030765055.1. Classification (NCBI taxonomy): domain Eukaryota; kingdom Metazoa; phylum Arthropoda; class Insecta; order Mantodea; family Mantidae; genus Mantis; species Mantis religiosa. Next base: position 94,941,396 of record CM060952.1, read on the forward strand.
CCCTTATCTTAAAAGACGAATGTTGGGTAACTCTAAGCTCTATGGACCCTGGGCTCATTTGAGCATCATTTCACCCATTCCATTCATCGTCCAGTATGACTAATCTAGTTCGATGGTTTCTACGTGTAGCTAAAACTGAAATGCATCATATCAGCTTTACTGACATTTAAAGAACTCCTACGTGAAACCTCTGACATGCCGTTGACGCTAACATGATTCTGTATTTGAACTGTCATTATCAAACAAAATAGTTATTTTATATATTTCATTGGTCGTTAAAAGTCTAATATATATAGCCACAAAATTGAAAGCGTTATATGTACAAAGCTTTCAATTTGGTGACTATATTATTTGTCATATTATATTCATATAAGCTGTTCTTGAGAACTGTGACAAAGAAATAATTAATATATTTATTTTCGGAACAAGATATAAATTTTAAACAATAATTTTAGATATTAATTTTAAAGACCACGCAGTTTAACATTATAGTATTGCTAACCTATGAAAGGTAGAAGTATTTCCTTCCAGATAAAACTACTACCTAGAGTATAGGAAATGTATTTAAAAAGCAGAAAGGGAGATTAAAATGGTTGAGGTGTGGTGTACGAGAGAGAGGAGAAAACGTTATTAAAATGATCGATAAATACAAGGTTGATAGAGAGTTATACAAAACCACCTACGTTTTCATGTGGCAAAATTGTTTTTATTTTCCATTGAGGCTTAAACACCTGTGCGCCGAACTCGCTGGTCAGGTATAAGGAAACTGAATCGTCCTGGCACGACTAATTGATAAGAATCCCGCCTCCCTCAAGTAGGCCAGTCTTGCTCACATCGGAAAACATATGCTCGCTTCTGTACAAGGTTTAATTAAAAAGCTGGAAAGACAAACATACAATAATAATGACCAGAATTTATTTACTGACGTTTTGAGAAGAAGTCTTAGTGTTTTGCTGCACAATAGAACGAAATTTCGCTCAATACTAGTTGCATATTGTCACCCGATCATCGAAGGCACGATAAAACCAGCTGGCAGGAAAGAAAGAGACAGATAGCATCGAAGCCACGCCTATGCCCATGCGCAGCACTGATGTGCAGAGGAGAGATGGGGCGGGGAGAGGAAGACAGCCAGGGAAATTTCAGGACAAATCCATCGCCATCGTGAAGACCGTGATGCTTCGTGAAGAGTCGGAGAACTTCCAGACTCTGCAATTGGTGTATATATGATGCATTGGACTAGAGAGCTCAGTAGTGGCAGGAAGCTGCTAGTTTTACGGCAAGGAGCCGTAGTGAACGAAGTTGCTAGTACGTGTGTGTTATGTAATTCTGCTGGTGTACAAATGTATTTCTACGCAAATAAATAACGGTTTGAATTTCCGCAACTTGGACGTTTACTTCTATGCACCCACAAAGTCACAATTGGTGTCAGGAAGTAGTACATTCGACAATGGACGCAGCATTGGAAAAGATTTTACAGAAAATGGAAGAAATGAAGGCGGCTAACGACATCACCGAGAAGATGGAAGAAATGAAGGCCGAATTAACAACAAAGACGGAAGCAGCAAATAGCAACCTGGCCGCGACGATGGCTGCAATGAAGGTCGAATTTAACCACAGAAATGAAAGCGGCGAACGACAGCCGGGCTACAGAATTGAAGGCTGCGAACGAGGCCCTCGCAGTCAAATTTGAGAAACAATTGCCCGACGTGAAGGAGGACGTCACGGAGCTGGGCAAGCGGATGGGTCAAGTGGACGAGCGCGTCGAAGACCTGGCAAACCGCGTTAACGACCTGTAGGGAAAGGCCGCCAGCAACACCAAGTTCCTGAAAGCCATGGTAGAGGACATGGTCGGCAGAAGGTTTGAAGAATTTAAAGGCCGACGCGCCGGGATGCAACACATCAGCGCGCGTCAAACCTCCTAAATACAACGGCGCGACAACTTTCGAAGTCTTCCGCCGCCAGTTCGACACAGTGGCCACGCACAACAAGTGGTCATCAGAGGAAGAAGCTGCACAGCTAATAGCTAGACTCCAGGGACGGGCCACAGAGGTCCTGAACGCGGCTAGACAGCGGCGGCGCCCAAGGACATCTGGAAAGCCCTGGAAAACCGCTTTTGGAAACCACCGCTTAGCCGCAGCCTACCGCGGCCAATTGAAATTAAGGTCGCAGCAGCCAGGGGAGACACTGCTGGAGTTCGCCCTGGCAAGTGAGCAGCTGGCTAGCAAAGCCTTAGTCCACCTCCCTCCGGAGTTCGTATCCCGGGAAGCCGCCTACACCTTCTTCGATGGGTACGAGACACGGAGATCGTCAGCGCCTAATGCTCGGCGACTACAAAACCCTCTACGAGGCGCTAACGGCAGCATTGAGGATGGAAGCGGCAAAGGTGACAGTTACCCCAACTTCCAGAACAAGGAGTATCCGCTATAATGGAGTCCGAAGGCCAGCCGAGGGACGCCGGCGAAGACCTAGTGGCGTGTGTTGGGGGTATGGCTAGCCGGGACACCTGGAGACTGCCGACACCAGGAAGAGCAGCCGGATGAACGAGTAAGGCCCAGCGTGGCGAGAGGCATGTCGGCGCCGACATCACCATTCCCTCGAGTAACACTGCGCGCCGTCAGCCGACGGATGGATGACAGCCTCATCGCGGAAGGTTGGGTGAGAAGGAAGCCGTGCCGCGTGCTCGTAGACATTGGGGCAGCCGAAACCGTCATTAGACCTGACATAGCCAGGGGTTCGCCGACGAGGAAGCCGAGCAGACCAAGCCAGCCTATGACGGCATCAGGCGACACCTTGCCTGTGGAGAAGGAGGCTCTGCTGAAGTTGACCTTGGGAAGGAGTGCCGTGCGTCAGTGGGTGTTCGTTGTGAAGGTGGCTGAGGAGGTGATACTAGGACTGAATGCCCTCAGGAGCCACGAGGCGACGGACGACGTCGGCAGGATGGTTCTGCAGCTCAATGGAGAAGAGGTGATACTCCGGCAACCCGAAGAACGCCTGCGAATTTGCAAAGTCATCTTGAAGGAAGACGTGGTTGTCCCCGCCAGAAGCGAGATGGTGTCGGCGCGACTGGAAATGTGAAATGTGTAGTGTTTAACGACCGCTTTTACTACATACGGCACCACAGGCGGTGACACTGATGATATGAGATGATGATGGAGCAACGGTGGAATGAGATGACGGGGGAAACCGGAGGTCCCGGAGAAAACCCGCCCCAGCGCCGTGTTGTCCATCACAAATCTCCCTTTGCGGTGCGCGACTGGAAGGCCAGCAGACGAAGAACATGATGCTGGACTACAGGACGCCGGTGCACGGACTATGTTTAGCCAGAACATTATTGCCGTGCCTAGAGGAGGTGCCAGTGAGGCTGCTCAATCTAGCAGACACCGATCACGACATCCAGGCCGGAACGGAGCTGGGGACGTGCGAGCCCGTGGTCAGTGTAACCGCAATCGACAAGACACAGGAGCTGGTGCCGACGCAACACCTGGGCTCCCGGCTGGAGAGCTTATTGGAGAGGGCGGCCGACCTCCTGACCGCAGAACAACTGCAGAAGGTTCGACAACTGCTGAGGCGATGCCAGCGCGTCTTCAGCCAAGGTAACAGCGACTACGGCCGCACGGACCGACTGCTTCACCGCATCGACACCGGAGACGCCCGGCCTATTCGACAACCAGCTAGACGCGTTCCGCTAGCAAAACAAACGGCGATATGGGACATGAGATCCAGGGGAGTAACTGAAGTGCCTGACAACCCTTGGTGTTCCGCTGTAGTTCTGGTGATGGAGAACGCAAGCTACGCTTCTGCGTGGACTACAGGAAGCTGAATGCTGTCACCAGGAAAGATTGTTTCCCCTTACCCCTGATTGACGATGCCCTGGACACACTTGTTGATGCACAGTGGTTTTCTACCCTGGACCTGAAGTTGGGTTACTGGCAGGTAGCTTTAGACCCGAGAGACAAGAAGACCGCATTCTCGACAGGCCAAGGGCTTTGGCAGTTCACAGTTATTCCCTTTGGTCTTTGCAACACACCAGCTGCCTTCCAATGCCTAATGGAATCAGTGATGACAGGGCTGACTTATGACGCCTGCCTGCTATACCTGGACGACATCAGCACCGTCGGCAAGACTTTCGAAGACCATCTCGACAACCTGAGTAAGGTGCTACAGAGACTACAGGCGACCAACCTGAAGCTGAACGCGAGTAAGTGCCAGCTCTTCCGCAAGGAAGTCAACTACTTGGGCCACATAGTCTCACCAACCGGAGTGGCCACAGATCCCGAAAAGACACAGACCATGAGAGATTGGCCCCGGTCGAAGAATAAGAGAGAATTGCGCAGTTTGCTAGGGCTGTGCAGTTATTACCACCGTTTCATAAAGGTGTTCTCCAACATCGTCAAACCTCTCATCCACCTGACAGAAGAGCACCGGCCTTATGCATGGATGGAGGACACCAAAGGCGCTTTCCAGCAGCTGAAGAAGACACTGTGCAGTGCTCCTATTTTGGGATTCCCACAACCAGGTGGAGGCTTCACTGTGGACACCGACGACAGCGACCATTGGATTGGAGGCATCCTATCCCAAATCCAGGATGGCCACGAGCGGGTGATAGCTTACTACAGCAAGGCGCTGTCCAAGGCAGAAAATGAAATGTGTAGTGTTTAACGCCCACTTTTACTACATACGGCACCGCAGGCAGTGTCCAAGGCAGAGAAGAACTACTGCGTCACCCGGCGAGAGCTACTGGTGGTAGTGAAGACCTTGGAGCACTTCCACAAATACCTGTACGGGCAACCATTTCACCTGAGGAGTGACCATTCCGCCCTAACCTGGCTAGTTTTAGGAACCTGTAAGGCCAGACAGCACGTTGGGTCCAGAGGCTGCAGGAATACGACTTCACCTCTGAACATCGTAGAGGGAAGAGTCATGGTAATGCAGACGCCATGTCCCAAAGACCCTGCCCAGAGGAGTGCGGCCAATGCACAAGAGCGGAAGAGAAGGAATGTGCCGCAGCTGTCAGAGTGGTCACAGCAGTGCCTGCGGACGGCTGAGATAGCGCAGGCCTGAGGAGGGAGCAGCTGGCAGATGTCGACTTGGAGCCACTCTTGAGGGAAGTGGAGGTAGGGACCAGACCGACGTGGGAGGATATCACACCGAGAAGCACCACATGCATGTCGCACTGGGCCCAATGGGACTCACTGAAGATCAGAGAGGGTGTGCTGTTCCGGGTATGGGAATTTTCCAACGGAAAGACGAAGAGGGAGCAGTTGGTGCTTCCACGGATTAAGGTCCCTGAGGTTTTGGAGAAAGTGCACGCCGGTACTTCAGAAGGACACCTGGCAGCAAACCGGACGATCGACAAACTCCGACAGCGTTACTACTGGCTGAGGCTCCGAGGAGACGCTGAGAGATGGTGCCGTCAATGCCACGTGTGCGCGGCGAGTCGCGGCCCCCAAACTAGGAACCGGGGTCGTATGCAGCAGTACAACGTCGGAGCGCCATTCGAACGCATCGCTGTCGACATAGCTGGGCCATTCCCAGTGCCCAACCGAGGCAACAAGTACCTGGTAGCGGTCGTGGACTACTTCACCAAGTGGCCAGAGGTACATGCCATCCCGAACCAGGAGGCGAAGACAATTACAGACTGCCTCGTGGAGCAACTGTTGTGCCGTTTTGGGGTGCTGTTAGAGCTCCACAGCGACCAGGGCACCAATTTTGAGTCTAATGTGATGAAGGAGGCACTGGAAAGTCTTGGGGTTAACAAGATCCACACAACACCTACATCCACAGTCGGACGGCATGGTGGAGAGGTACATAAGACCTTAAAAGAACATCTGAGCAAGGTCGTGGCCTGCAATCAGCGAGATTGGGACGTCAAGGTGCCAATGTTCTTGCTGGCCTACCGCTCGTCAACAGACGGCACCACTGGGATGACGCCAGCCAGCTTAATGTTCGGCCAAGAGTTACGCCTCCCTTGTGACTTGGCTTTTGGGAATCCCCTGGATGCGAAACAGCCATCAACCGAGTAAGTGGAGAACCTTTGGACCATCTCCAGGACATGCATGAGATGGCTCGTCAGAACATCCAGAAGGCGAGCGACCGCATGAAGACCCGATACGACAGGCAAGCCAACAGCCAAGGGTTCCAGCAAGGTGATCTGGTCTGGTTGTATTGTCCTGCCCGGACCAAGGGACGCTGCCCGAAACTTCAATCAGGGAAAGGACCGTACCGGGTGGTAAAGAGGATTAACAACGTGGTCTATCGCATCCATAAGGTGCCCCGAAGAAAGATGTTGGTGGTATACCTGGATCGTCTAGCCCGCAACGATGGTGCTGTTCGGGACGACCAGCCTTTAGGAAGGAGCAGTGTCACCCGATCGTCGAAGGCACGATAAAACCAGCTGGCAGGAAAGAAAAAGACAGATAGTGTCGAAGCGACGCCTACGCCCATGCGCAACGCTGACGACGTGCCGAGGAGAAACGGGGCGGGGAGAGGAAGACAGCCAGGGAAATTTCAGGACAGCTCTATCGCCATCGTGAAAGACCGTGATGCTTCGTGAAGATTGGGAAACTTCCAGATACTGCAATTGGTGTATATAAGTGATGCATTGGACTAGAGAGCTCAGTATTGGCACGAAGCTGCTAGGTTTTTTGGCAAGTAGCCGCAGTGAACAAATTTGGTAGTGAGCAGTGTGGCAGTCGGACTGCGTACGTGTGTGATACGTAATTCTGCTAGTGTACAAGTGTATTTCTACGCAAATAAAGAACGTTTTGAATTTCCGCAACTTTGACTTTTAATTCTATGAACCCACAAAGTTACAATATTCTGGGTTTCTTGAAGAATTAAATGAAAATCTTCAAACCATTTTAGAATTAAGTACAAGGAATATCAAAGGATACTGTGCAGAGACATAAACATATGCAGTATCTTATTAGGGCAGTAAGAAGGATATACAAAATATCCACATGCTTTTTATAAGAATGAAATGGTAGAAATAGGGTTAAATACTTGACAGTGAGAGAATTGTCTAAGAGAAAAGGTTTAACGCTAGGAGAGAAAAATGTTATTTGCGTTAGTCTAATTGATACAAAAAATGTTACTGTGAAACAGTTCATGAAAGCACCGGATAAGAATGGTTTGTGCTTCAAATAACTGAGCAGTAAATTTTCTATGATGTCTGAAGTTGTGACAAAAGAAGGTACATTTAATGGACCTTGGTAAGATAGCTACAATGAAGATAGTGCATTTTGGACATCACAAATCATAGAAAACTGCAACCATGATGCACCTTCAAAGAGGTAGAATGTAAGTTTCTAGGGAATACAAATGATCTGTGATACGAAAAAACTATGAGATCTGCTAAAAAAGCTGTGAGCTTCAGGGCGATATATGAGTTTAAACCTTCACTTCTTGTACTCTCATCTAAACTGTTTTTCTGCTAATTTTAGATCCCTCAGAGATGAACAAAGTGAATGATTTCATCTAGATATCAAGGAGATGCACAGGAGATAACCAGGGTCGATAGAACATTGCAAGTGGACTACTGTTGGTGCTTGAAAAGTTAAGTTCGTTAATCACGACTGAAACATAATTCTGCAGTTCCTTTCTTGGAAGTGTTGAAAACAGTGTTGTTATAATAAATTAAATTTAAAGGGAGTCGATTAATGACACTAAACAACACATTCGAAAACATTTATCCGGAAACATTTAAAAGTGTTGTTTAGTGTCATTAATCAACTCCCTTTAAATTTAATAATTCTGCGGAACTAATTTCTGGTCCAGGACAATGTAACTTCATACCTTATTTTGCAGATATGCAAGTATTTCTATATATTTATTAACTCAGAAATTTTGCTTTTTTGTATTCATTTTGCAACACACATTTTTACACAAAAATGATATTTTTAAATTATTATTTTGTAATTGCTAGGAAACCTTACATGATACAGAAAAATGGACAGCATCATTCAATTCAGCTCACTGAAATTAGTTAACACCACCTTTCAGATTGAAAACTGGTGAAGAACAGTTATATTTTGCAGGACAGTGTTATTCATTGCAAGACTTGTCAAACTTTGTTTAACTATGGTTTCTCCCTTACCCTGTGCTCTCCTTCCCACCCTACAGGGAATACTCCTGTCTACAGGGATTCCTCAATTCAATAACTCTATTGCACTGAAAAAAAATTCAATCAAATTCAAATTGGCTCATAGAGAGATTAGGCAACTGAATAAATGTGATTAAACGAAAGAAATATATCATATCCAAAAGCTCATTCTTAAGCTCAACTAGTAGTCGATGGGGGGCTTTTTAGACTCAAGGTATTGCCCCATGGAAAGAACCCTGGAGTTTTCCATCGCTCCAAGGTAGAAGGAGGCCCGGGTCCTTGGTCCTACGGGTCCAGGACTAATGGGAGTAGAGCCTCTGGAGTTAAATAAATACCTACCGCACTATAGAGGGCAATCCTTGCAAGCCTGATGACATGAAGAATGAAAAGAGTCTCCACACACATAAACCAGTTACTTTGATGATGCAGTTTTCTTGTGCCAATTTGATTCAAATAATCCAGAATTTGGGGATTTTTCAGCACAGAATGTAAACGGCTCTGTAAACAATAAAAAAGTTATCTCACTTCAGGATGAAAACCCTTTAATTTTTTTTTTTTTTTTTTTTACATTATAACAATTTTAAATTTATCTACCTGAGCAAAACAGTTACGATGCACAGCAGAGATAGCAATGATGAAATATGTTAATCCTTGAAGCATTATGAATGGTGAATGTGGGCCAATGGTGGGTATAACTTCCATATTTCCCCAAACAACTGAACCCAATGATGGTAACGACTGGGGGTCACGATCGGTACCATCCTTCTTATTGCTAAGTAGAGCTGAACTTGGTCTGAAATGAAAACATAACGTTATGCAGGAACATGAACATATGTTTTCTATGCAGGAAAAATGACATGTGTCTCAATTTTATGAGAAGATCAGTTTGAGTTTTTATAATAATTAAACTATGATAATGTAACTCATTAAATTATTATCTAATTTAGCTTCTACTTACAATAGGTAGAGAAAGTAATGAATTCCACCCAAAAGTTGGACATTGAAATTTTGTCACAAATGCATGTTTTGAGGTCTTCTGTATTAAAAAGGTTCTTTTATAAAAAGGGGAGAAATGTGTAGTGTTTATAAAAAGGGGAAAGATAGGGAGAAAGATATATAGCTTTCTTTCCTAAATTTGGATTAAAAACAAAACAGGTAATTCTTGAAATTGAATGTAATTACACTCATAAAGCCAAAAGACTTATAAAAGCCGGACTTAAAGAACACAGGATATGTGCAAAATGCAAACGGACCAAAAATCTGCAGTAACTAATCACTTCTGGTCTACCAACCATGAAATTGTGTCAAATATTAAACTTTTAAAACCAACCGAGTTTGACACATGGAAGAATGAAAACAAGATACACATTGAATATTCATTTTCCATTATGTAACTGTTCTGAAAGATTGTTTCTCATTCACAAGATGCCACCACATGCAACAATTAGTAGATATAGACAATAGAATAATTGCTTATGATGGTAAGAAATAAACTCTTGAGTGTGTGTGTGCATGTTTTTTTTTAAATAAAAATTATTTTGTTTACATTATATACAACTTTTACAATAATATTACAGTAATTTTACATATCTTGTATTTGTATTGAAATATTTCCTACAATATTTTACAATATTCTTATTAGTGGCGTGGCGTGGCATGTGTGTGTGTGTGTGTAGCAATAACACCTGCTTTTACAATATGCAGCATCATAATCATAATCCTTTATTCACCATTAAGCATACATGAAGCAATAGGTTTCGTCAGTTTTAAAAAGTATTTAAAATGTATTTACAAGTACAGAAGGTTTAGAAATTAATGCATATAAAATTCTAGGTGAAATCAGATTATTTGCATGGCTTAAGGTAGTAATTATCGTAAGTTAATAACTTTACTACAGTAATAATAAAATTAACGATTAGGTACCTACTACTATATTTTACAATAGTTTTACATAAATTCACTAGCATGTATGTTACATTCTAAATATTCTTGTACAGTATAAAATGCTTTTTGTTTAAACCAGTTTTTTAATACTATAACAAATCTGTTTTGTGGCAGTTCTTTTATTTCCAGAAGAAGCTTATTGAATAATTTTAACTGTTGATAACAGTGGCTATTTATGGTCTTGCTCAATCGGTTGTGGGGTGTATCTAACTTATGTTTGCATCGAGTGTCATAACTGTGTACTGAGGAACGATTTATAATAAGTTTTGATTTTCTTTAACGTGTATGATATTGGTGTATATATACATTGACGGTAAAGTCATTATCTTAAGGTCTATAAAGGTAGCCTTACATGTATACTGTTGTCCTAATCCTAGAATTAGTCTGAGAGATTTCTTTTGCCATATGAATGCATTTTTCGAGGTATCACAATTACCCCAAAGCCTAACCCCATACAGTATATGTGGATGAAAGAAGGTATAGTAAGATGTTATTAACATATCTTGACTAACACATTTCTTTAGTTTCCCTAGAAGATATTAGATTCTAGCAAGCTTTTTACAAAAGTAAAGTATGTGTATTAAATTTTAGATGAGTCGTATTTCTTACACATCTGCTTCACTTTCGTACCTATTTTGAGGACATGTTTCGCAAATCTTCGTTTGCATCTACGGCTCTTGTGCGACTGACGCTAGATCCAGCGGTGTGGGTAATTCTGGGGTTGTTGCTGCCATCTGTTGATTTAGTGATGAACTGAATCCCACATTTCAGTTCATCACTAAATCAACAGATGGCAGCAACAACCCCAGAATTACCCACACCGCTGGATCTAGCGTCAGTCGCACAAGAGCCGTAGATGCAAACGAAGATTTGCGAAACATGTCCTCAAAATAGGTACGAAAGTGAAGCAGATGTGTAAGAAATACGACTCATCTAAAATTTAATAATTTTTCGCTTCACTGTGGTGTTCCAATACAGTTAAATCTCGATATACAGTTAAATCTCGATATAAAGTATGTGTGTTTCCCATGTTAGTCTGGTGTCCAAATGTAATCCTAACAGATTTACTGAATTACTGTGGATATCATTATGTTGCAATGTAAATAATATATTTTCAATTTTAGACATATTTAAACTTAGATTGTTTAAGATAACCAGATTTTTGCACTTTCTAAGGATAGTTGCATTTGTTGCTTTACTGTATTGATATTATTGCTTTTGCTCAGTAAGGTAGTGTCGTCTTCATATAACATAGTAGTGCAAGGTAAGTTATGGTTTAAGTCATTTATATAAATTAAAAATAAGAAAGGCCCCAGCACCTATTCTTGGGGTACTCCTGCTATCACTGGAGCTAGCTCCAAGTTTCTGTTGTTCACAACTACCATCTGCTGTCTTTGGCTAAGATAGGATGCTAGCAAATTTAGTTCATGTCCATTTATTCCGTAATAATTTAGCTTTCTAATCAAAATATTATGTGAAATACAATCAAAAGCTTTGGTTAAATCTATCAAGGTAGCACCAGTTGTCTCTTTTTTTTCAAAGTTATTTATAATTTCATTGATCACATATTCAACTGCTTTTTCAGTAGACAGTCCCTTTCTAAATCCGAATTGTTTGGGGTATAATAGGTTGTTAGCTGAAAAATAGTTATCAAATTGGCTAAGAATACAGGATTCTACCACTTTGCTTATTATGGATACTATTGTTATAGGACGATTGTTTGAGGGTGACATATTATCACCTTTCTTAAACACAGGTATAACTTTTGACATCTTTAGGCTGGTAGGAAATACTCCCTGTATGAGCATCAAGTTAATTAAATAAGATAACAGTAAAGCTATTGCATCAATTATTTTCTTTATGATGTGGTTGGAGAAGCCATAAATATCTTGGGTATGAGATATGTTTAATCCTTTGACTACAGCGATAACCATTTCTGGAGAAACTTCATGCCAGTAAAAGTTATGGTTATTTGGGGAGCCCGAGTGTTCAAAGTCATGCAGCATATCTAGATATGTACAGTTATTTGTTATAAATGAATTTATTGGCTCATAACATACATTTTTAGAAACATTAATAAAATATTTGTTAAATTCATTCGGTTGTAAAGGTATGTTTTGCCTTTCAGTGGAGGTGTTCGTAATTTTGTTTATGATAGACCATGCTGTTTTACATTTGTTTCTTGCTGATAAGATTAGATTATCATTGGCTGTAATTTTTGCCTTTTCTATGTTTTCCCTGTACAGTCTTCTGTAGTTTTTAAATCTCACTCTATCTTCTAATTTGTGTTAAGTTTGAATTTATTGTAAAACATCAGTAGCATGTTTCGCATTTTATGAAGTTCAGGAGTAAACCAGTTTAGTTTTCTAGCACTAGTTTTTGTATGTTTTGGGTTTACTTTAATAGTTTTCCTAGGACATTCTATATTAAAGCAGGAGGTTATGACTTGATTAAAGTATGAAAATGCATTTTCTATATCCCCTATACTGTGCATCACTGCCCAGTCTATTTCCATTAATTTTCCTCTGAGAGAGTCTATTCTTTCTTCTCACACTATATGCTTAGTAAAACATGTTCCATTTCACATACCATTGTTTAGCCTATTTTGATCTATTTGAAACTCAACCCATATGCCGGCTTGGTCTGATATTATATTTTGCTCTAGAAAGGAGCACTTATAAGATGCACTGGGCAAATTAGTTACTATATTGTCAAGACATGATGCATTCCGAGTGGGCTTATTATGAACACAATATAAGTTGTGTGACCTTAGCATGTTTAAGAACTCAAATGAGTGTTGAGACGAGTCTAGTATGTTAACATTGAAATCACCAGCCAATGCTATGTATGAGTCAAAATTAGACATTAAGTAACTAGCTAATGTTTCTAAATGGTGTACAAATAGATTTACATTTGTATTTGGGGTACAGTATACTGACACCACAATGAAGTTATAATCGCACAGTCGGATGGCTACAGTTTCACATAAGTTATTTACGCTATAGGATGACACATCTATTATTTCAAAGTTTAAATTTCTCTTTATAAAGATTGGCACTCCACCATCACAGGCAGTAATCCCTAAACGCAAATAAAAATTGAAATTTTACTGTATTGGAACACCACAGTGAAGCGAAACATACTTAAATTAAGGATGAGTCTATTTTTTCCATATAAGCTTCACTTACGTACTAAATTGAGGACATGTTTCGTGAACTATTGCTTGCGACTCACCTATAAGACAAAAATGTTTAATGATATTAAGGACAATATACTGACTCATCATTGCTTAATAAAATATATATAATTTGTGCCATCTTTGTCAATGATGCAATGAATATATGCAAGAATCCCCTGAAAATGAATGCCATGAAAAAAATCTATCAGTACTATTGCTTTTTATGAAATGACAAATAAAATACAATCCAAAGGCACAGTAAATTGAAGTAACAGGGAATTTCAGAAGTATTGCATACAGTAAGGCTGTTCCAGGAGCAAATAATAAACAGATTGGTAGAGTCAGACTGAAAAATTCAATGCCATAGCCGGGATTTGACCCATGGATCTCCCGGTCTCCATCTGGTTGCTCTTAACCATTGAGTTATCATGGTCACATGCCAGCAACATATTAAATTCTTCCAATTCACTCATATTTTTCCCGGTAAACCACTAGAGGTTCTCATATACAATGAGATACACACTGTTTGTGATGACTTACTATTGTAAGTACTTAAGACCCAGACTTTATAGTTAAACCACTATTACGTTAATTGATGGAAATTAATTGTTCTTCCACACTAGCCGTCTGTAGGCTAAGATCTTGATAGGTAGAGTCAGACTGAAAAATTCAATGCCATAGCCGGGATTTGACCCATGGATCTCCCGGTCTCCATCTGGTTGCTCTTAACCATTGAGTTATCATGGTCACATGCCAGCAACATATTAAATTCTTCCAATTCACTCATATTTTTCCCGGTAAACCACTAGAGGTTCTCATATACAATGAGATACACACTGTTTGTGATGACTTACTATTGTAAGTACTTAAGACCCAGACTTTATAGTTAAACCACTATTACGTTAATTGATGGAAATTAATTGTTCTTCCACACTAGCCGTCTGTAGGCTAAGATCTTGATAGGTAGAGTCAGACTGAAAAATTCAATGCCATAGTAAGTCACCAAAAACGGTGTGTATTTCAATGTATATGAGAACCCTAGTGGTTTACTAGAAAAAAATATGAATCAGTTGGGGAGAATTTAATGCCATGGTAGCTCAATGGTTAAGAGCAGCCAAATGGAAACCAGGAGATCCAGGTTTCAAACCCCAGCTATGGCATTGAATTTTTCAGTTTGACTCTATGCATTCAAACCTTAGCCTATAGATGGCTAGTGTGGAAGAATGATTAATTTCCATGTATTAACCTAATAAAGAGATCGCTTATAGTTATGAGTTATAACATGGATGTATGCAAAATGTAACTGAGGACAAAATAATTTTGGAGGTTCAGTATGACACATTATTATGACAGTGTATCTGCTTCATGAATGTTAGCATATACTATAGGGTTCTTCATTTAAAACCTAATGGAGCACACAGCATTATGCCTCTCCCACTATCTTGCTGGATTCTTCCACTACCGACTGCTATTGTGTGCAGGGCTAGCAGTGTTCACTCCACTTGGCAGTATTGTACAGGCCACCAACATGAACAGGTGCTTGATTCCAGAGCAATGCACTGATGTGTGCAAAAGTTATTATAAATGGAATCACTAAGTTATGTTCGCACTGAGTATATTCAAACGTTCCATGGTGAAGTGCTTCCTTCCAGATTTACAATTAACAAGATTGTGAAGGAATTCAAAACCACTGGTTCTGTGGCAAGCAAAAAATGAAAGGGTAAACATACAGCGTTAACAGAGTAAAATTAGATGACGTTGAATGTTCACCAACAAAATCCATCCCAAAATTAGCACAACAGGTGGGAATTTCAGAGTCTTCTGCACATAGAACAACTAAATAATTAAAACTAAAACCATATAAGTGCACAAGTGTCCATGCTTTAAAACAAGGTGACCCAGTATAATGATTGTATTATTATGAATGGTTTCTTTCATCAGTAAATGATGGTTTAATTGACCCATAGTGTTTGTTCTTTTCCAATGAGACATGGTGGTGTCAACACTCCTAACAGTTGGTACTAGGCCTCTGAAAATCCACATTGCATTCAAGAAATCCCTCATTATTACTGGAAAGTTGGAGTTTGGTGTGCTGTTAGTGCTAGGTGCATAATCAGTCCAACATTCTACAAGCAGACTGCAAATACAGAGAGGTGCCGAAGTGATATTTATATCCCATTTTATCATGAACTGACAGAAGAAGAGAAATCACATGGGTGATTTCAACAAGATTCTGCTACTGCCCTACAGCAGAAGAGTCCAAGAATAAAATTAGGGAAGTGTTTGCAGATAGTGATTAGTGCTGTGTATGGCCCTAATGCTTCATGGATTTAACAGTGTGCGATTTTTACTTGTGTGGTAACCTGAAGGACGAAGTTTACGGGACCAATACTCATAAATTAGAAGAACTAAAACAAAACATTAGAAATGAAATCAGAAAGATTACAGTGGTCCAACTTAATCGTGTGAATCAGAATGTGTTCTCCCGATGTAATGTTTGTTTAGCCAAGGATGGACAACATTTCCAGCATCTTCTGTAAAGTAAGCGTGTTATATGTACGTGCTTTACACACAGAGTTTATGCAGGAGCATAGCTGGCTCTGGCACACCCAATCACACAAAGGTAAAATTCCTTGCACCCATTAGATTTTAAATGAAGAATCCTGTTAAATTTAAGGGTGAGTCGATAAATGATACTAAACAACACTTAGTGTTGTAGTGTTATTTAGTGTCATTAATTGACTCCCCTTAAATTTATTTTATTACAACAACACTGTTTTCAACACTTCAAGGAAAGGAAATTATGAAGAATCTTGTACTTCATCTGGCACTCTATAATTATGATGAGCCAAATACACGACAAAAGTTTTAGCTGGATGTACCCAATCTGAGACTGTGAATGAGTGAAATATATGCAGTGCATGCGTATCAGATGGCAAATATGCAAGAAGAACTGTGACAAATAAACAACAGTGAAATGCAACAGCCAACTTTCTTTTATAACCATGAGAAGCTCTATGTCGAATATATCTGCAACCACCTCAAAGGTTTTAGAAATAGCATACATCATGTCCCCAACGTCAGTTTAGGTAATGAATAATCAACCCTATTAAAATAAGACCTGAAGCTTTCCTGGTGAAGAATATGCTCAATTTCTTCTCGGGCAGCAAGCCAGCTGAAAAGACGATTAGAAATCGACGTTTCGGAAGTGTGCATCTCTCCCATCATCAGGATATTTATTAAATGTTATAACCACAAATGAAACACTGGATATAACACAAATATAAATAAAGACAAAACACTATCAAAATTCGCATTACTGAACAAAAGAATGTTATCAATAAATTAAATGCCAGGTCAGAAGATGGTGTGAGTATAAAAAATTAATTGGGTCAAAGAAACGTAACTACTTAACTTGATTATCAAGTTGTATTGATCTGTTCTTCTTAAACTTTTTATTTTTTTTTTAATTTACGTCCTCCAACGTTAAGTCATATCGGACGATGAATGGAATGGGTGAAATGATGCTCAAATTAGCCCAGAGTCCATAGAGCTTAGAGTTACCCGACATTCTTCTTTCAGGATAAGGGAAAACCCTGGAAAAAACCTTATCCAGGTAACTCACCCTGATCGAGATTTGAACTCAGGACCTCTTGAACGTGAGGCAGACATGCTACCACCACGTTACCGAGGTGGGCAATTCTTAAACTGATGTATTTCCATTTTTAAGGCCGGTTTCCAAGAGGAGCTGAACTGAAATCCAGCATCACGATTAAGCGTGTTCCTTTCGGAGAAAATGGCCAAAGCCTCCTTAATTCTCCGCTTCCAGTAACTCTTACATATTGCCACGATGGTCGTCTCCCGAAAATTGGCTCTATGATTGTTATCAAAACAATGCTCTGCCAGCCCAGACTTCTCAGGTTGCATTAAATGAATGCTCCATTCATGTTCGTTTATCCTGTAGCGATGGTCCTTCCACTTTGTCCTATATACGGTTTCCCACATTCACAGGGAATGTGGTACACTCCCAGAACTTGGAAGTCCAGTATGTCTTTCATTGGTCTCAACAGATGTTTAATCTTCAGAGGTGGCTTGTGGATGGTCCTGATGTTGTATTTGGCGAGAATTCTGCTGATTCTGCCAGATAGATTGCCGGTAAATGGGATGCAGGCTGTAGCGGTAGGCTTATCTGACGCTTGCTGTATTATTTTTATTTTATTTTATTTATTTATTTATTTGTGTACTAAGCTATTACAATTGTTGAGCTGATCACCAGTATTTGGCCCAGGCCATTAATTGGTGGGCAGCCCGTTAAATTACAAAATGTGTAGTACACTACTTACATTTCTATTACTACTAACATTACTACCATTACTACTATTGCTTACACACTATTGTTCATTTCCTTTTTTCACAGTCCACTTCCATACTGTATTATAGGTTTCCCTTTCCTAGCTTTGGTGATCGAGGCTTCAACATCATATTCAGAGTAGCAGTTTTGACGGAAAGTGAGTCTCAGGTGTTGTAATTCCTGTTTTAAGTGGCTGGAATCAAAGATAGACAAAGCTCTGTGGGCCACAGTGTACTGAGAACTCCCAGTCGTTGAGACTTATGATGGAAACTATGAGCGTTCAGATAGAGATCGGTGTGTGTAGGCTTGTGGTATACAGCATGCCCCAGTGTACCGTTGCTGTCTTTTAAAACAAGAATGTCCAGGAATGGAAGAGTTCCATCCTTCTCCACTTCCATGGTAAACTGCATTTGAGGTCGAAGGCTGTTGAGATGCGCAAGAGACCTAGGCAAAGTGTCTGATCCATGTGGCCCAATTACAAAAGTGTCATCCACATATCTATAGAAATGAGATGGTTTAAGTGGAGCTGTGGCAAGTATTTCATGTTCTAGGTGTTCCATATAGAAATTAGCTATAGCTGGTGACAAAGGGGAGCCCATTGCTACTCCGTCTACTTGTTCATATAAAGTACCACCAAACAAGAAGAAAGTGGACGTCCCCTTATGCCGGAAGAGCTCTGTGATATCAGCCGGAAAATGCTCCTTCAGAAGTTGGATGGCTTCCTGAAGTGGTACTCTTGTAAATAGAGAAACCACGTCAAAGCTGACAAGAAGATCAGAAGGGCCAATGGTAATGTTCTTAAGTGTAAATAGAGAAACCACGTCAAAGCAAAGGTGTAATACAGCAAGCATCAGATAAGCCTACCACTACAGCCTGCATCCCATTTACCGGCAATCTATCCGGCAGAATCAGCAGAATTCTCGCCAAATACATCAAGACCATCCACAAGCCACCTCCGAAGATTAAACATCTGTTGAGACCAGTGAAAGACATACTGGACTTCCAAGTTCCGGGAGTGTACCACATTCCCTGTGATTGTGGGACAGCGTATATAGGATAAACCGGAAGGACCATTGCTACCAGAATAAACAAACATGAACGGAGCATTCATTTAATGCAACCTGAGAAGTCTGGGCTGGCAGAGCATTGTTTTGATAACAATCATAGAGCCAATTTTCGGGAGACGACCATCTTGGCAATATGCAAGAGTTACTGGGAGCGGAGAATTAAGGAGGCTTTGGCCATTTCCTCTGAAAGGAACACGCTTAATCATGATGCTGGATTTCAGTTCAGCTCCTCTTGGAAACCGGCCTTAAAAATGGAAATACGTCAGTTTAAGAAGAACACATCAATACAACTTGATAATCAAGTTAAGTAGTTATGTTTCTTTGACCCAATTAATTTTTTATACTCACGCCATCTCCTGACCTGGCATTTAATTTACTCATAACAGTCTTTTGTTCAGTAATGCGAATTTTGATAGTGTTTTGTCTTTATTTATATTTGCGTTATATTCAGTGTTTCATTTGTGGTTATAACATAATAATAAATATCCTGATAATGGGAGAGATGCACACTCCCTAAACGTTGATTTCTAATCATTTTTTCACCTGGCTTGCTGGCCGAGAAGAAATTGAGCAACCCTATTAAGTCACTGAATAGATCTTCTCAAGACAGTTATGAAGGTCCTGCAACATACCAGTTGCTTGAAACACTTAGACACGAAAGGGACACACTCAAACATGTGCATTATGTAACTATATTATTTAATGCATAAAATAGCACATCTGACATTTCTATCTGGCTAAGCTAATTCAATGCAGCCAAAAATATTACTTTAGTACTTAAGAATTTTTTACCTTACTATCCAAGATGTGACTTTTTTCTTTTCTCATGAAAATGATAGAACTACTTACTTTAGCCTGGTGCATATCTTCCTGAAATTTGTGCTTTGCAGGAATGGATTTAAACTTGAATTTACCAGTGCCTCTATGTCCTCCAAAAGTGATATTGTGTTCATTCCAGACTGAAATATTTAAAAAACATTTGTATTAATTTCTTTTCTTTCCTTGTGTTATGAGTAACTGTGTATATTAGCACCAAAATGAGTTTTTTTTAGTTTTTTTAACTGAATTATGAACTTTTGTCAAATGTAATGAAATATGAGATTCTTTTTATTCTATGCAGTTAATTCTGTTTGCCAAAATGAACAAAATGTGATAGCATAATCACCCACGGTGACATTTTCCAGACAGAGTTGACATTGCAACTTACTGCTACCACACACTTCACCAAATTCAGTTTTATTAGGTTCCCAAGTTTGCTGAGCTTTTGTATGGCTGCACTATCTTTTGATACAAAATTAATTAGGTGATATTAGTTAGACACATTTATATTACTTTTAATAAAATAAATAAGGGAAATAAAATAATGAGAAGAATATAAATAATAAATAATAGTTAAAATAATTAAGAATAAGTAAAGAAAAATCATGAAATAAATTAAGATTTATTTTGAAAGTGGCAGTCGATTAAATGGCAAACATATGCCTGGAATTTTTAATGTGGGAATCCGTTGAGAGTTGGCATGGCTTTACCTTGAGATAGTGTTGGTTTGTCATAGTTATCAGACATGCGTAGGGCTATGTCTATGAAAATATTTTTAAATAAGTAACATTGAAATCAGTGATTTCATAGGGACTTCAGCGTTATTTAAAGACTTGATAAGCATATTTAAAATATAGAAATTGGGAGTGCTGAAGAATAAAAATTTAAGTAAAAACAAAATTTCAGTTCTGTGTCATATCTTTGTTAAACACTCATGCAAACCCAGAGGGAGAAACGTCTCATCGCTGTACAAGATTAGCCTGGGAAATGATGCCAGAGAAATCTTCTGGATTATATTCGATGTAGCAATGATCATCTTTATTTCGGCATCACTTAGGACTTAAGTTAAATATTCATAAACAGTGCATAATGCAATGCACACAGACTCAAATATATGGAAACACAAGGCAAATAACCATTCAAATGGGATATCAAACAACAAAGAGGTCATGACAAACAACTGGCTGCTCAACTTAGATAAAAATTTAAGTTAATTGATGGAAATTGATTTCTTCACACTAGACATATATAGGTTAAGGTTTTTGATAGAGTCAACATGAAAAATTCAATGCCATGGCTGGAATTTGAACCACAGATTTTCTGGTTTCCATCCAGTTTCTTACCATGGCAACTACTTGTTGGCCATGGTAGCTCAATGGGTAAGAGCAACTGGATGAAAACCATGAGATCCATGGTTCAAATCCCGAACATGGCATTGAATTTAGAGTCATGTTGACTATCTATTGGATAAAAATGTTTGTAAAATCAATAAGAAAAGCATAAAACATAATGTAATGGATAAATGAAAAAAAAATGGATGCTTGGTATCTAAGTTAAGCAGTTGGCAATGATCTCATTTGCTCTCTTGTACTCTAGTATTTTGATGTTGTGTTGATATGTTGATTAAAGGTTGGGCAGCAGAGTAGGTGATTTCCATCCACATAAGTGTACAGAAAGGACACAAAAGAAATCTCACTATACTAGTCCTGAATAAATGTTTATTGAGACAGTCATGGCCTGTTAGAAGTCTAAAAGTTGCTACAGAGGATTTTCTTGGTAGTACATTGATTCTAGTCATGCTGTTACATAATTTGCCCATAGTTTTCCTTTGGTTTATGCTATATTATCTTCTTTGAGTTTTTGATTATATGTTGATATAATTATTCTTTTGATAAAGTGATAACTTAGTGGCTCAAATAAATGTGATGTAATTTTACTACCTTTTTTGGTCAGAAAATCAGCTGTTGCATTACAATGTATTCTGCAATGTGCTGATATCCATTGAAGTATTACTCTTTTATTTAAATTAACTGTTTTATGATTTTACGACATTCTGCAATATTTAGGTTTTTAGGTGTTGTATCAGATGTTATGGATATTATAGCTGCTTTAGTGTCGGAAAATAATAATACTTTTTCAAACTTAGTATATGGTATAGAAGATTTTGTAAGCTCTGAAGGATGGCCGAAATTTCATCAAAATTTGTAGCATTTAAGCTTAAACTTTTGTAGAAAGAGGAAAGTGGGCATAATGCACCAGCGCCAGTACCACCATTATTTGGTAAGCTGGGATGTCAGTGTAAACATATAGCTCATTCACTGGCAAGTTATCTTAAATGTATTATTTCTAGTGTCATTTGTTTCAGGACACATGAAGAGGTTTCAGATTTTGTAACTTTTACAGCTAAGTGTAAATAGTGTTCAATATGAAACAGTTCTAAAGGATTGATATTTATTTTTAAGTTTTCCTTTAATACGGAAGTTTTAATTTTTGTTTGATTTCTTTGATTTTACTAAGAAAACTTTGTTGAGTTTTTAAGTTTACTTGTGACTTCTTTCTCAGTCATTATAAGGTAATCTGATTTATTTTTCATATTGTATAATAGCTGCTTTTTCAATGTCAAGATACAGTTTTGGATTATTTGTTAAAATTGTAGAGCAAGTATTGAGGTAGTTTTAGCTTCAGAAAGACTTTTGTTACTAACAGGGAGGAGACCCTCAAGTTCCTTTAATGATTAATTGAAGGCTTAAAGGAACCGACCTGGACAAAAGCCTAATGTCCGATCCCTCACTTTCATGCGATGCAGGTGCCTGTAATCACATACCAATTTTGTTATAGCAAAAAGGTGGCCCTTTAATTGCTTCTATAATCTGAAGACTTAAAGGAACCAATCTAAACAAAATTATGTGATGAACTAAAGGGAAGGGCTGCTCACCAACAAGCTCTGGTCAGCTTGGTGAGTTATTGACCTGGGCTGATATTCTTTTACCTTTCCTATCCAGTCACCCTGTAGCAGGATAATTCATCCAAAATGCGCTATGATGTTAGACGAGTATGGAGTTCTAAAGGCCCCACATTGTGACTTTATGCAAAAGGCACGGGGGATGATAAATGATTTACTCTCATCTTTGGTGATGATCTTGAAGAATTCTGGTAGATTTATTTTTAAAATTCCTCAGTTGCTCAGGCATTAAGATTATTATCTTCAGAGCGCAGTTGCAGAGGAGAGAAAATGCAAGATGATGTGCAAATAAAAACCACGACAATTCTCTTTTCCTCTTAAAATTGTTATTTAATTCTAGGTAAATTATTTTTAAAACATTCTTTTTAACATTGAACAAATTGCTCTTGCAACTTTGAAAGATGCTTTTACAAAATATCATGCACCGCAATGTTCCTGCAAACTTGCTGATGATATCACACACATCCGTACTGTTCAGAATCTCAATGCAGAAGAAAGATGCTAGCTGCAATCAATTTCCTGCTAATAGTCCTGTTGTTGCTATGATAAATCAACATCTTTCTTTTGGCTCATAGTATATTTCTTTTGCGTAAAGTTCATGGCCAGATATTATATTTTACAATTTCTTTCAATTATTTCTCAAACTATTTAACACTTGAACTAAAATGTCTTTAGAATTTCTAGTAACATTAGAGTTATTAAAATTATTACCAAAATTCAGTTCACTAAAGCCATAAATAATTTTGAATGAAATATTTAAAATCACTTTTTCAACCCTTGACTCAACTCTTGTTTTCTTCGACCCTGAAGGTATTAGAGTATTCGAGACCTAGGAGATCATTTCATTTTCTTTCCTGTTTATACCTTTCTCTGCTTAGGGTGATGTAACTGCCATTTATGGTGCCCAATTTCAAATATTATAAAAAAGATAAATAAAAACACTCCTGATAACATTCTCCTTGGAAAAAGAAATATTCTGGAAGTAAAAAATAAATGTAATGAGTCATTAACAATGACTTCATTAGCTGCAGCAACAAAATCAGTAATCACAAAGCAAACAAACTTTAGTGTAAAAAGCACAAAAGTGAATCGAGAAGATACTTTGAAACTTTAGTGTGATGAACATGGACTCATTTAATAATCTCACATCAATGCACTAGTAGGAGCCAATCAAGAAAGAGATTGACAACTTTTATATTTTGTGTGTAATAAATACGACTCATCTATAAATTAATAATTTTATATCTTTATTGTTTGTAGATTTGTAAGATACAAATTTTATGTACACCTACTTTTTCTAATATTCAGGTTGTAGAAACCTGAAAAAAAAGTTATGAGACACATCCTCATACACTGGAAGAACTAAAAGTATTAGAAATGAAATCGGAAACATAACAGTGGCCCAACTTAATTGTGTGAAGCAGAATGTGTTCTCCCAATATAATGCTTGTTTAGCCGAGGGTGGACAACATTTCCAGTATCTTCTATAAGGTAAGAGTGTTATACATGCTTTATGCGCAGAGTTTATGTAGGAGCAAAGCTGGCTGGGCACATGCAATTGTGCACAGGCAAAATGCTGAGCACCTGTTAGGTTTTAAATAAAGAACCTGTATATTCATTTCAGAGCGAGTTTTAAATTTTGTTAAACCAAACTTTCACATAGGAGGGGTTTAAAATTTCTGAAAGTATTTACCTGATTTCTGAAGAGCAAGTATTGTGTTGCACAGCAGTTCAATGTGGTCCCAAGAAGTTTGAGAGCTGAAAACTGTGAAGAAGACAGTTCAAATATTATTCATATGTACAAGAAAAATAAAACAGTTCTAATTATATACTTAAGTATGAATTTGAAGGGCAAATGTCACTAAATGTAATTCACTAGATCATGTTTCTAGGTAAAAAAAAAAAAAAAAGCTTTTAGTTCTGCATTTATCATTAGCATAAATAAACATATTATTTCAATATTAACTGGAAGTTACTGAACAATGAAGTTAATCACACTAATAATTGATTATCGGTTATGTTTACACTACCTCACTTAGTTTTATAAAATCAGAATATTTGCTCCCAATACATGTATTGATTTTACAAAAGTGAGGTAGTGTAAATATAACCAATGTTCAATTAATAAATTACTGCTCCTCACTTGCATCAGAAAATTGTATTATAAAAGGTTTACTTAAAAACTAAAGATGTGGAGTGGTTTGTCAAATAACCAAAACTTCTGGCTGATTCTTCATATAAGCCACTCTTAACTTTGTACCTTTAAACCAAATTTAAAATATGTTGCTACATTTTGTTCAAACTCTTACATATATCATTTTAATTCCACATGTGTAGTAGTTCATCTAACAACTGAGCATTAGTAAGAGTCTCTACATTTTACTACTCTTATTAATTTGGAAACAAATCTAAAATGTGTCAACAAATTTTCTTCAAAGTCCTTTTTATACTCAACTCTGCAACTGCATATGGACAGACACAGGAATATTAATAAGTGTTCTGGAATAGTGTTTGCATGTATAAAGGAAAGACGCAGGACCTCCAATCTGATCTATAGTGTTACTGAGAATTATAAATTGTCTATCTGGATTTTGACTTTATACAAAATATATAAAATTATTAAGATTGATTGGAAATGACCAATGAAATGAATTTCAATTGTACTAGTTTGTAAAGTATGTTACTTAAACTTTACTTAAAACAAACCTCAAAAAAATTTGAAAAATAATATTACTTTTGCACTTACTAATGTTCTAAAACTCACCGAGAACTCCTCAGCTCGTGTCAGTTGAATTAGCCATTTTTTAAGACACAAATAAATGGGTTGTATGAAACCCTGCAGGTGTTGATATGACAGTGTGTTGACTATTTGTTGATGCGAGCCAACAGATTTCTGGCTTGCTAAATGTTCAGCCTGTGCATGAGCAGTAAGGAGAGTTTGAGTAATGAGATCTATCAGAGCAGTTCCATGCTCATGTCCAAATGAAGATGTAGTATCCATCACAGAAGTGGCTGATAGATGAAACTGCAGTAACCGCATCAGCACAGAATATAAGTCTCTAAAATATAATTTCAATAATAACAGTTTTCAAGAACCATAAGTTTTTCCTATCTGTATTAACTGTGCAGTGGCAAGAAAATCAGAATGTATAAAATTTTCAGTAGAGTAAATGTACAAAACTTAAATGCAAAGTGAATGGCAATTCCATCTTATAGTAAGTAATCTTTATTACACTTCAATTACAAATTATTATACATTTACATACTTATTACTACACTGAGTTGCTGGTTACCCTTGGGCCCAATAGACTCAAACTCTGAGGTAATTCCATCTTATAAGAAACTCCAAAGATCTGATAGTACTGCTTCTTTCTGTTAATATCCTATAACCCTTTCTGGTACCACAATAAATATGTACTAGAACAAAGAATAGCACTTCCTTTGCTATAAACATAAACAGGAAACATATCCCAAAGCCACAGAATATGAATATGACAAACAATATACATGAGGAAGTTGATTTTATAATTCACATCATACTGAATGTTCACAGTCATGTACTGTTCATTACTAATCACTAGTGGTGGAATGACAATTTTAAATCTGCACACTAGACATAATATTACAGTTCAATAAAGGGGAACTATAATTGCAATGAAGAATAGACACACGGATAAGCTCTGGCCCATCACAGAATGTAGCAATTTGAATTTGCCCACAAACCCATAAAAATGCAATCTTTGTCATAAAGACAGAAAAAGATTTCTGCTTTTGTACGTTTTCAGGTCAAACCATAAAAGATGTCACATATGGCTAATGAATGAAAATTACTGTGCTGCTACCAGAACATCTTTACGGATTCCCCTCAGACATTAAATACTGCAAACAGAAGCCACTAAGATGAAGCTAGGATGAGAGTATAGTGTCACCGATCCCATTCTTTTGTTGCGGCTCTTTTCTGGTGATGGCAGTCTCTCTCCAGGAGTCCCGGATGGCCACACCCCTAACACACACCACTAGGTCTTCGTCGGCGTTCCTGGGCAGGTCTTCGGTCTCCATTGTAGCGGATACTCCTTGTTCTCGAAGTCGTCACTTTGACTGCCTCCATCTTTAATGCGGCCATTAGCGCCTCGTGGATGGTCTTGTAGTTGCCGAGCATTAGGCGGTGACGTATCTCGGCGTCTCGTACCCCGTCGACGAAGGTGTAGGCAGCTTCTCGGGAAAAAAATTTGGGTGGGAGGTCGACCAAAGCTTTGCTGGCCAGCTGTTCGATTGCCAGGGCGAACACTTGCAGCATCTCCCCTGGCTGCTGCGTGCTAGACTTCAGCTGGCTGTGGTAGGCTGCGGCCAAACGGTGGTTTCTGAACCAGTTCTCCAGGGCCTCCCAGTGTCCTTGGGTCCCGCTGCTGTTTGAACCGCGTTCAGCACCTCTGCGCCCCGTTCCTGGAGGCTGGCTATTAGCTGTACGGCCTCTTCTTCTGGCGACCACTTGTGCTTGGCCACTGTGTCGAATTGGCGGCGGAAGACTTTGAAAGTTGATGTGCCGTCGTACTTACGTGGTTTGACGCGCAAAGGTGTGTTGCAAACCGGCGCGTCGGCCTTCAAATCCGTCAACCTTTTGCCGACGATGTCCTCTACCATGACGTTTAGGGACTTGGTGTTGCTGTTGGCCTTTCCCTCTAGGTTGTTAACACGGTTCACCAGGTCTTCGACGCACTCGCCCAACTCCTTCACGCCGGCCAACTGCTCCTCAAATTCGGCAGCGAGGGCCTTGTTCGCAGCCTTCATTTCTGTAGCTAATTCGGCCTTCATTTCGGTCATCTTCGTGGCCAGGTTGTTATCTGTCGTTTCCATCTTTGCGGCCACGTTGTCGTTCGCTGTCTTCATTTCTTTAACCCTTTGCTGCGCACTCAGTATTAGCTAGTTGTTCTCCAAGCAGACCTGTGTCCATTTAAATTCTCAACTACTACTACAAACATCAAACTAAAAGTGGCCTATATACCTGCATAATTATATTTTTAACTGGCAAAATTAAATGCTTAATGAATAGTGTGTGTAAATTTGTTTGCAGAGAATAACGTATAAATTTAATTTTAACGTTTTATTACTGAAAAGATCAACTTCTTTGTAGGCAAACAATATTTATATATGTGCACCCCTTTTTAACACATTTTTATAGCAATGCAATTTACAGTTTGTTACTTTGGAATATTAAAAACCAGACTAAAATGTCCTTAAGTCAGCAAAATAAAATTACAATAATTTCTGAAACATTTTTCTGGTACTCACCATTATGTTTCCACCCCTAACATTATTGCAGCGAATATATTGCAGCTTGTCCGCAAAATGCTATATACACTATTCCATTGCACAATAAAAATGCTCTATATACACTTAAAGTTATTAGTGATTTTGTATATATGCCCTTGTGTTAGTTTTGAACTTCCACCCCCCTCGCTTGGTGATAACTGAGGAAGCACCCAATTCTACATAAGGCAATGAATGTCACACTGTCGTCTGCACTTACATTGAGACTGCACGCTGCGACCTGATTGTGTTTTCCTTTTCTTCACAATGCACTGAGCACACGATTTCACACGGCCTGGTATTTTTACAAGGGTGTGAAGACAACTAGGTACAGGGGTGGCAGAAGGTAGGCTATGCTGAAATCCCACTTGCTTACGTTATGTAAAGTCTGTAATTAGCTGTTGCACTAAATTCTGCCTGAGGTGAAGAAGTTTATTGCCATGAGCTGTAGAAGCAGGTCTGTTTGAAATGTTGTATATTATAAAACTATTAACAACAACATTCACGACAAAATGGAACAAATATTTCCACCATTTTTTTGAAGGCCGGCTGACACTAATACTCCTTTGGTCCGCGAGGTCAATCCCTGACATATAATGAGTGTAATTTATCACTGCATTAGGACAAGGTATTTTAATTTTTTCTTTTCCCTTGCCACTCTTCCTTTCTACCTCTCCATCTGTTCTGGGATCGGAGTTGGTAGATAATAAAAGAACGTCCCTGTTATCATGCCAAACAACTGCAGTTACACATTTAGTTTATAGACATTTGCAAACTTTCCGATTATGTCTAAAGCAGATCATGCCGTATACAGATAATCATAAGAATCAACCCCTAATTGTGGCTTAGCAGATTCGTCATTTAGATGAAGGTATTGTGATATATTTTGAAAATGGAGCAATGCCATTGCTTGTCTTACAACTGGACAAACGCAAAACTCCCCCAAAAAGTAATCTCGAATTTCAGGAAGATCCACCATCCCCACATATATCAAAATACCTAAATAGACCTGTATCTCCCTTGAATTTGTATCTTCCCATTTGGGATCTCACTTCTTAGCTTGAATCTGTGCTGCATACCTATTGGTTTCCTCCGTAATTTTGCTGCAAAAATCGGAATCTATAAAAAGTTCAAAGTAATCTATTTCTGGACTTCCTGAAGGAATAGTATGATTGGCACCTGTAGGGGAGGAAAATGCTTCTAATTATTGAAAGTCAAATTGGAGGTCCACTGTGCAGGCACTTCTTTAATTTTAGTTTGTTTTTCATGTATTTTAGCCCCCTGGTCTGCTA
This sequence comes from Mantis religiosa, assembly GCA_030765055.1. Taxonomy (NCBI): domain Eukaryota; kingdom Metazoa; phylum Arthropoda; class Insecta; order Mantodea; family Mantidae; genus Mantis; species Mantis religiosa. Next base: position 94,970,417 of record CM060952.1, read on the forward strand.
CCTGTTCCTCAGCACCTTCACTGTCACTTTGTTCCTTATCACCGTCTTCCAATAACTCGCTAAACCAGATTCATTGGAACTACTTTCCCAATCTAATTCCTCGTAAACTGCTGCACGTATTTCCTCTTCTGTTAGCAATACCTTCTCACTACAGCGTTTTCTAGCCCATGATGTACTTGGAACAGCGTCCATGGTACTGATGTAGCTATAAATGCATCGGAAAACTGCTTAGTTACGCAGCTGCACTCTGCTATTTCAGTGTTATTTATGGTTTGTTATTACATTCTGCCATGACAAAAAGCTTTAACATTGCAACAGGAGAATGATTATGTCAACACAGTTCCTAACAACTGAGCTCAGCATAAACAGAACCCATATGAAACGATAAACACATTTGCTACGTTCTACTATGCTGTGTGCAGCAGGCCATTCATTATTTCACTACGCTTTACTACGCTGTGCATTGCAAAGGGTTAAGCTCCGTGGTGAGGTTATCGTTAGCCATTTTCATTTCTTACATCTTCTCTAAAATCTTTGCCAATGCAGCTTCCATCGTTGTGTTCCACTCCTGGCACCAAATGTGACTTTGTGGGTTCGTAGAGTTAAAAGTCTTGTATGCAGAAATTTAAAATGTTCTTTATTACAAGTAAAACACGCTTTGTACAACCCTGTCAGCAGAAGAATGATGTAACACACACAAACGCAGTCCTCAAGGTCGACTGCCACACATCCACACAGCTGCACACTCAATTAACAACTGCAACTCGCAACTCATTGGCAACTCAACTCTTGCAGCTTTTATAACTTCAGTCATTGTGTCTAGAAAGAGGCTGAAGTTTCGAGGCCTTTCACGGCGGCAAGAGAAGGAAAGAAGTATCCAGACATCACTCTGTCTCTTTCTCTCCCCGCTTCTGTCTGTCTGTCTATCTCTCTCTCTCTCTCTCTCTCTCTCTCTCTCTCTCTCTCTCTCTCTCTCTCTCTCGGCAAGCATCCATCACTAGACTATGCGCTGGCCGCTGCCTACGGCAGCAACAAAACAATGGGATTGGTGAAAATATGATATTGAAACTACATGTTAATAATAAAGTTATAAAAGTTACAAACATCTATTGGACTTGCACATCTATGGGAAACACAATTAAAGACTAACATGAAAATAATTGAAATTATAGTAATTTAAAATTACATTATACTTAAACAAAAAACATTTTCTAATAAAAACCGATGTCAATTTAGAGATCTTGTGCTGAAATTACAAATATCACCAAACACCGAAAGGTATTATACCATATACCATGAATTGGATTGGATATACTTCACTAAATACCTTTTTAAACAGGAAATGTTTATAAGGTTTGTTTTCACCAATGGAATAAACTCTGCTGAGCAAAAATGCAGAGATGCTGCTGTATTTTTAGTAGTTTTTCCCAGAAATCTTCTCATGTGGTCATCTTCAACAAATATACAGTGTTAATTCCAACATACCTTTTCAAATTGTTGAACAAATTATGTTGTTATTTAAGAATTAATATCTTTTACAATGACAGTTTTCTATTGTTTGTGATATATTTTTTGATTTTCGTTTTGAGGAAGCTCATGCAAGATGACCCAAGAGTTGCATACAGGTTTTCCTGTAGCCAAACCTAAATTTGTCTACAGATTGCTCCATCAAAGGAGAAGTTTTGTTTGATACATAATTTATTTAGCTGCCAGCATTTGTCTACTTCATTCTTATCCCACCATGTCTCATTTACATGAACAAGCAACAACTGGGAACTGAACACTTCTAAAAGCGAAGTAAATGCTTTAAGGGGCTCATGAGATGGAACATGATGTACAGATTGCTTCATATCACTCCTAATTAATTCTGTAATTACTAAGAGTTATGGTAGCATGTTTTATTTTCTTGCAGATAATTGTATACCAGAATGAGAATGATTGGATTACCAATTCCTTAAATACTAAAATTTACACCTCAACAATGTCTTTATTTTTCTTCCCCTCTCAGAGAGGCAGCATTCTCTGTTTACCTACTATCCATGCCGAAAAATGCCAAGTGAAGTTACTATTAATTTGAAATGTATGGTGTTATGAGAACTTCTCTCAAGAAACCAAACATATTGTCCCAGTGTTATCAACACCTGCCTCAGAGGCATAAAGTGTGAGTCATCCAATCTGATCGCTTTTGTTACTTGCTGGCCGGAATTGTAATACTGAGTCATTCAAGAACAATCACTAACTGACATCACCAGCCAGGAAAACACTGCTGTTGTCTATTTTTGAGAGAAACTGACTTTGAGTGTGTCCCATTTAGGCAATTCCAGGGATTTTGGTTTCTAGAAAAATGAGGGTTGTCAGAGTCAGATAGTCGGCAAGCAGATAGTGCCAAGTCAGCAAGCAATGAGTGAATCATGCTGTGGGCTATAAAAAGATACAAGCAGCAGAAGTTGGTGTGTGTATAACAGTCATAAGAAACATTAACGCTATGGAAACAGACAGATTTGCTCTGTGCATTCATAAAACTGAAATTAAGCGTAAGTTAATGCTGTGCCAATAATTTTGGTAACTACTATTACTTACAGCACAACTAGTCACACGTTATTGGGAGGCCAGAAAGAAAATGGAAATTCTCCAACTCCATGAGCATTAGCAACCAACCAACCAACCAACCAACCAACCAACCAACCAACCAACCAACCAACCAACCAACCAACCAACCAACCATAATTTTGGTAACAAATAATATGAGCTTAACGTGTTATCATTTCATCAAAATACAAGGGCTGATCAACAAAGACTGAGACTGATTTTTTTTTTCACAGATGTTTATTGCTGCAATTCAATGTTTACATGATCTTTTTTCAAAGTACTCCCCTCCTACTTCAATGCACTTTTTATAGCATCTCTACCAGTCCTTGAACACGTGCTGCAGACCATTCTTTGTCAGGTCCTTGAGAATCGTCTCACTTTTCTTGAGCACTGCTTCAGAGTTCTCAAATCGAATACCCCTAAGCTTTGCCTTTAGTGATGGGAATAAAAAAAAGTCACAGGGTGCAAGATCGGAGCTATAAAGTGGATGTGGTACACAGGTAATGTTGAATCGAGCCAGAAACTGCATGACTTGATTTGCAACATGAGGCCGTGCATTGTCATGATGAAGTTGCCATCCAGTCGGAGAAAGCTCTGGTCGTTTCTTTGCAATGTGCTTCCTCAGTGTAGCCAATACTGACGTGTAGTATGCTGCTGTAACAGTTGTGTGAGGCGGAACTGCATGCTGTTAAATCATTCCATTACAGTCAAAAAATGTGATCACCATCACTTTCCCTGCAGATGGAACAACTTTTGCCTTTCTGGTGTTGGAGAACCTGGTGATTTCCACACTGTGCTGGCTTGTTTTCCTTCAGGATCAGAATGATGCAGCCATCACTCATCACTGGTGATAATCAATTTAAAGAATGCATCCCCTCCATCAGCAAAGAGACACAGCACCTCATGGCTTGTCTCCATTCGCACAACCTTTTGTTCGGGAGTCAACAGACGTGGCACCCAACGAGCACAAACTCGGGTCATATGGAGATGGTCGTGCATGATTGTAAACACACTGCCATATGAAATTCTCAACACTTCACTGAGGTTACGTAATGTTACACACCAATCTTCTCGGACTACCACAGCAGCTGTGTTGATGTTGACTTCAGTCACAGCAAAAGCCGAAACACCAGGCCCACCTTGCTTAACACTGACAAGTCAGCCTTCTTTGAAGTCCTTGAACCACCTAAACACTGTTGCACGAGGTACTGCATCTTCACTGAACGCTTGCTTCAGCTTTTCATAAGTTTTGGCGGCTGTATGGTTTAAACGAAAACAGAATTTGATTGCGCTGTACTGCTCCTCTCGTGTCACCTCCACTGTCTGGTATGCAGAAGGCACTAGGGTATACAAAATAGAGCATTACTACCAACCTACCAATACGAGAGTACTGCCACCTACCGACATTATACATAAAAACCTGCTCTTTTCAAATATTTATGTTAGAGATATGAAACCATCATGGAAGCTACAGGAAAAAATCAGTCTCAGTCTTTGTTGATCAGCCCTTGTATTATAATTTATGGGTCTTAAAAATCTTTGTTGTTTACACTAATGTCCTCAGAAACTGAAAATACATCTTACTGGCATTTCTTCTTCAGCCCAGTTTAACTTTTTCACACAAAATATCAACCCAGAAGGGATAAAACGTTGCACAACTATTTGCATAACTACACAGGAATTAGTGAGAATCGTGTTTGATACATGGTTTTATTTTAGATTAAGTTATATTCCTTTTCTCTGATAAATTAGGATTATTAACTGTATTTTTCTTGATTTAAAACCAGAAACTGTGATTAGCAAAGTTAACTTATTTATCTATAAGAGCTACACTATGCATTGATTTTAGCAATTCTGAATGTGTAAATATTTATTTACATTTAAATGGTAGGATATGACACTTTCTTAGCAAATTTCTTTCTGTATAATGTAACCATTACAACCAATATTTGGAGATCCAATTGGAGTTCTCAATCTGTTTCAGCAAAAATTCTTGTGTGGTGAAATATACTAAATATAAAATTATAATGAAATATGAATGAAAATGAGGTCATACTTACATGAAATGAGTTGTTGCCAAATTATAGCCCAACAAAGTTTTCCATAAATAAAAACTTTCCAAACTTAGTTTCAACGCTTCTTGTTGAGGCAGTCCACACTCTCTGTAACAAAATGAGTTAACTGCTTTAACCTGAAAGGTAAACCAGATGTTTTTAAAAGTACTATTGCTATTTTATGAATGCAGCTCCCAATCTTATCATTTGTATTTATTGCCTGAATTTCTCTTTAAAATTTCTTTGATCATATTAAATAAGTGATGTTTGAAATTACACAACTGCATACCTTGGGTCAATGCTGATGTAACTAACCACGGATTCCATGACATGGAGCTTGTGTACTATATCTGAAGCCATTATTCGAGAACGACTTGCCACTACTCTTAGCAATTTGAGGGCTTCCACCAAGGGTACTCCATACACTGATGCCATATCTGAAGGTCTGACAGTGCCCACTAACAAAAATAAAACAAACCAAAATAAAATTTTTGCGTTCAGTAGAATTCAGTGTAATGAAATTCTCAAAGATCTAAAACAACTTCACTTCTTATATGGGCCACACATATATATTGTATTACTGGCATTAAAATCAAGGCACTTTAACAAGAAAATTAATGTCATCATTATTGCCTGAATTTATTAAAACATCTGCTGCATTAGATTCACATAATTTTCTTTATCCATTGCCATTCAGTTTTAGATTGCTTTTACAAACTATTTATATGTATCTATGTACATCTATTATCTACGTGCAGTAGAACCTTGTTTACCTAGATCAACTAAAACAGTTAATAAAAATCTGGGTTATCCAGAGAATGACGGAAAAATGATTAAAAATTTAGAAGTTTAGAAATTACTATCAACACACTTTCGCCTAAAAACACATCCTATGTATGAGTATTTGTACTGTACACAGTATTGCTACAAACCAGTCGGTAGTAAAAAAGGCAGTGAGCTTCTGCTGTCTCTGTTTAGTTTATCGCTTATGAGCAGCATGATCTTGCATCGACTTTAACATCAAAAGTTCATTTGACAGTGTTTCGGATTGACTCTTGAAATAAAATATCAATTTCTTTATGTTTGTTACTGCTTGTGCATGGGTCATAAGTACAGCTGGTTCATCAACACTGTCTGAATCTGAATACTCTTCATTTTAATTTTCAGTAACACTGCATTAAGCCATAATGCCTTCCTCTGTAACCGGTTTATAATATCCATTATTGTCCATTTGCAACCAACTGTCAATGTCTTTATCAACATCTGAACAGCCCTCCATATTTTTAAAAATGTCTATACAATCTTCTTCCACATTTTTTCTTCTTCAATCAAGTTTTCTGACAAGTCACAAACACCAGGACACAACTTTTGCCTTGACTCTATCAAATTTTTCTCTTCAAACCTGAACCCAAGCAGGTGGGGTATGTGCAATGAATTTGCCTGCTAGCAAGAGAGTTAGAGTAATGTACCTACTGAGAACAGCAATTTATTGTCTGTAAAACAAGTCTTCATTTACTATGCTTAACAACATAATTCTAATTAATTGATGATAAGATGCTTTATTGTCACATACGCTTACAAATAGTGAGTAAAAACTCAGTAAACAGGTGACTCGTCAACAGTAGAAAATTTAAAATAATAATAATAATAATTACACAAAATAACAATAACACTAATAATATAAATACTAATAATACAAATAATATAATTACTAATAATATCAATACAACTATATACAAATATTGTTATAATTATGACATGCCCTTGGAATAATATTGTCAGAATATTAGAATTACAAAATGACAAAAAATTTCATTATAATTCAATTTTATCATCCATATATTCAATAATCGAGTAGTAGGCTTTGTCCATTAGTAGGTTATTTATTGCTTTATTAAAGCATTTGAGGTTTTTCATTTCACGGATTCTTACAGGTAATTTATTACATATTTTTATTCCTGCATATTGTGGGCTTTTTTCATACAGTGCTAATCTGTGCATGGGTGGTTTTAGATTATTTTTATTTCTCGTTCCATGATTATGTTGCATTTGTGAATTATAAATTGTATCAAAATTTGAATGGATGTATTTATTTATTTCATACAGGTATTGGGATGGTAAGGTTAATATCTTCAGGTTTTTGAACAGGTTTCTGCATGAAACTTTTGGTCTTGATTGAGTCATTATGCGAATTATCTTTTTTTGACTTTTAAAGATCGTTTCCCATCCTGTAGAGTTCCCCCATAGTATTATTCCGTATGTCATAAAAGAGTGGAAGTAACTGAAGTACACTATTTTTCTTGTTTCGAGGTTTGTTAATTTAGTTATGCAGCTCATATTGAAGGATGCACTGTTTAATCTTTTGGACAAATAACGGATGTGGTCATCCCATTTTAATTGTTGATTTAAAAAAATACCCAAAATTTTTGAGTTTTCTGTAGGATTTATAGCATCAGTTGTGATAAACCTCTCAGAATTCTTTCCTTGAGTGCTGAACTGCATAACTGATGTTTTGGAGGTGATAAGTTTGAGGCCATTACTCGTGAACCACTTCTGTAAGCGAGTTATAGTTTCGCTTAAATTGGTTTTTAACTCCTCTAGGTTGTGCCCATTGAGTAAAATGGAGGTGTCATCAGCATACATAATTGTTTTCCCCTTTATGGAGTTAGGTAAGTCATTTGTGTAAATTATATACAGTAGGGGTCCCAAGACACTTCCTTGTGGGACTCCTGTTTTTATTTGTTCCCAATTTGATTCAACAGTTCCCTTTAGATTATTAATGACTGTTTTCTAATGGAAATTAGTCATTTCTTCACACTAGCCGTATATAGGCTAGTCTTTGATAGAGTCAACATGAAAAATTCAATGCCATGGTAGCTCAATGGGTAAGAGTGACTGAACGACAACCAGGAGATCTGTGGTTCAAATCCCGGCCATGACACTGAATTTTTCATGTTGACTCTATCTAACATAATCAGGCCCTGCGACTAATAAACGGTGCAGCAAAATCAACTCCAATCACGGCAATGCAAGGCTTAACTCGGAACTATTCAATACATCTAACTTTAGAGGAGCAGGCACTAATACAGCATGAAAAAATGTTGCGGTTAAAAACAACAAAATGGGAGAAAAGATTACTACAACCAATCAAGATGAAAACACAAACAAGTTTCCTACACAAAGTTATGGAATTAAAAACAGATCTGAGTCTTCCTAATTCTAAAGAAAACATTTTAATCAAAGAAAACTCACTGACTTTTGAACCAATTAATATTCAATTAGATTTAGAACAAACAGTTACAAAATCTGAAACTTCCAAACCTGTACTAAAAGCATTAGCATTAGAAACTGTAAACAATGGATACCCACCTGAAGAATGGTTACTATCTACACAGATGGATCTAACTTGGACAACTCAGGAGCAGGAATTAAATGTGCACTGTTCTCATTCTATCAACCAGCAGGATACCACACAACAAATTTTGATGCAGAAGTAACGGCTATTCATAATTCACCTTCTATACAGAATAGATAAATTCAAAAATGCTGTCATACTTTCTGATTCTAAAGCAGCATTATGTGCAATAAGTTCATATAAAATGAGGTCAATCCAAATTAAAGAATGTCACAAAATGATCAAACAACTTCAAAAACTACAGAAAAGAATTATATTACAATGGATACCTGCACATTGTGGAATTGCTGGAAATGAATCAGCTGATTTTCTTGCCAAAAAAGGTGCAAATTTAATTCAGAACAAAAGTAAAAACTTACCCTTTACATCCATAAAAAGATTAATTAAAAACAAATATAAAAACAAACAAAACCAATCAATATCTAACAAAGCCAAAGATAAAAAATGGCGCATTTTAATTAAAAATCCAGAAATTATTCCAGAAATCCCACGTAAAGCTGCAGTAGCAAATTTTAGATTACTTACGGAACATGATTATTTAGCCAAACACTTACACAGAATAGGAATTTATACAAGTCCAAATTGTCCTCTGTGCAACAAAGAAGAGGAAATGACTGAAGAACATCTTTTAACCTGTGAAGCCCTACCTGCCGAACCCACTACACAGAAATATTGGAGAGCAAGAGAGCTAATGGCTTCATTGCCAAAGCCTAGCATTTGAAAACAACAGCAACAACAACATAATTCTATTTTTCAAAACTGGTCCAGGTTAAGGAGGTCCGGGTTAACAGGTTTTACTGTACTTCATATTAATAAAATTAAGTTTTGCACAGATATTTCATTACACATTTCATTGTAAGTACAGAATGAACAGAAGAAATAGAATTGAGAATTAAGAATTGAGTTTAAAAAAACTAGCTAATGTTCACCATACATCTCCCATTACATTATGAAATATAACTGAATACTGAGAACACTTTACTTCTCATTTTAATTTTCTATTTATTAGTGCTAAGCATTTACAATCAAGGATATAACTGGACATTCAGCCCAGGCTCTCTCATTTTAATTACTAGTTTTACTTTTTTCTCTATTGGCAGCACTGATTTTTGTTACGCTCTCTGCTCTGACAAAAACAGATGAAATGATACAAAAAGAGACACATTCTGTTGACAGGTACACACAACAATGTAATGATGTTTAGATAGCAAAATATAATGTAATGTACTTAAATAAAGCTGTGATAACATTATGTAAGAATAAATGTTTGGTAAAAAAATTTATTTTCAGAGAATGCATTATCTCTTACTTTCAATTACGAAAGTTGTCAACTCTACTGTAATGGAATTATTAAAAATATAGAATATTTTAATTAAATCATTATAGTAGCTTTCGCGACAAAAAAAATTATGAAAAGTTTTCCATGTAAATGATATTTTGGAGTAGGAGGACTTCCTTGAAAATCTTTTTCACACTCTTTGAAGACAAATGAACTTGAATACAAAGTTTGATTTGGAAAGGTGGAGTCAGAACTGAAAAATTCAATGCCTTAGACAGGATTAGAACCATAGATCTTCTAGTCTCCATTGGGCTGCTCTTAACCAATGAGATATTATGGCCAACATGCCAACATGACATTAAATTCTCCAACTGACACGCATTTTTTCCAGTAAACCACTAGGAGTTCTCATATACATATGAGATAACTACCCTAACAGCAACTTTAAAACATGTAAGTACTTTAAGTTCTAGGCTTTATAGTTCAGACCACTATTAGGTCAATTAATGGAAAGTAATTGTTCTTTTACACTACCCGTGTGTGGGGCAAGAAATGACATGAAATGTGTAGTGTTTAACGCCCGCTTTTACTACATATGGCACCGCAGGCGGTGACACTGATGGTACATGAGATGAAGATAGAGCACCGGCGGAATGAGATGGCGGGGGAAACTGGAGGTCCCGGAGAAAACCCGCCCGAGCGCCATGTTGTCCACCACAAATCTCACTTTGCGGTCGCCTGGGATCAAACCTGGGCCGCCTTGGTGAGAGCCAAGTGGTCTAATCACTTAGCCATGGCGCGGCCTCTGTGGGACAAGGTTTGAAAAAGTAGAGTCAGACTAAAAAATTCAAGGAGATAGTGGTCAGTTGCCAATCAGCTGAGGATGGGACTGGGATGGTCCTGAAAACATTCCTGTTTTTAATAGTTGACCTGATTGAAGCTTTAAGTTTTAATAACATATGACTCAATAAATCTTTTAATGTGAATTAGCTTCACTTTTAACTATGCTTTTAATCATAACTATTTCAATCAAATAAACATGCCCTACTGTAAACTGGGGTTGGCTCTAAAATCTTCAGCTGTATCTCTCTCAGCTATCCAATGGAGTTGTAATTATTGCTGCAGCTTCTATCTTTGTATTTACACTCACCGATGCCAACCCAGTCTCTGGGCAAAAAGTTGGAGACAATTAACTGCAATAGCCTGGGACAACATGTAACTGCAAGTGTAGCTTCATGCGAATGACGTGCAATCCTTGTCAAAATCTGAAGGGCACTTATCACAGCTTTGGGTCCGGGCTTTAGTACCTCCAAGATGTACCTGTAATAGAACGGAAAATTGTTTTACATTAGCATGACTTTCTCTCATTTATTTTAAACTAGTTTTACAAAACCTTAATTTTATATCTTCACAATAATTGACTGCTAAAATGTTTCACTATACATTTTACTATGGTACATGAAAATACAGGACACTGAAATGACTGTCAAATCTTTAAAAAGTGGATTGTTACATCCTGGCTTTAAAATTTCAAACTATTTCCATAAGAGAAACAAATAAATGGTAGCAGAACATAAAAACTGACAAATGAAAAATTCTTGGAAATATCTTGGAAATTCCTTATTTACAAAAACTTTATTTGAAATGCACCTTATATTTTAATACTAATGCCAATTTGGGTGTAGTAAGCTTCTATCCCTTAGAGTTTATCACCTATACCAATTCATTCCAAATGAAATAAGGACCTCACAGGTCCTTTAACATTTAATGATGATGATGATGATGATGATGATGATGATGATGATGATGATGATAACTTTATCACAAACATTTACAAAGAAAGCAAAAGCTCTGTAAACAGGTGACACGTTAATGAAAGACACAACAAATATTATTTATATTTATAAAGGTGTTTACAATTGATAATGTATAATATTTAGTCAAAATACCTTTACAAACTGGGAAGAAAACAATGTTTATAAACTATCCTCTGGATTCCATTGTGTAATGACTATGATACAATGAAGCACAAAATATAATTTTGAGTCGAACTAATACTCAATGCTCCACTTATTGCTAGTATTTACCTAGAACGAGTTCCGTTAGGATCTTCCTAACATCACCAGCTGTTGTAGACTAATGGACGTCGGTTCGGTGAACTCCTCGGAGGTGATAGGTGCGTCTCTGTCGGTATCTTGATGAACTTGAAATTTGGGTTTTCTTCAAAGGTAGTGTCGAAATTAAACAATTTTCTTTCATGTTTCTTTATGAAGATTTTTTCCCACGTGGTTAATGCGGCTGGACCTTGGACACTTTTTAATAAGTGAATTTCTCATTCTATATCATGATTCTCCTTCCGAAAATGGTACGCTACCACCGATTTATCTATTGCTTTGTTCCTGATGTTTCTAAAATGCTCTTTAAGCCTAATGTTCAAGTTCCATTGAAAAAACAAAAAGGAACTTGAACATTAGGCTTAAAGAGCATTTTAGGAACATCAGGAACAAAGAAATAGATAAATCGGCAGTAGCATACCATTTTTGGAAGGGGAATCATGATATAGAACGAGAAATTCACTTATTAAAAAGTGTCCAAGGTCCAGCTGCTTTAAATACGTGGGAAAAAATCTTCATAAAGAAACTTGAAAGAAAATTGTTTAATTTCGACACTACCTTTGAAGAAAACCCAAATTTCAAGTTCATCAAGATACCGACAGAGACGCACCTATCACCTCCGAGGAGTTCACCGAACCAACGTTCATTAGTCGACAGCAGCTGATGATATTAGGAAAATCCTAACAAAATGCATTCTAGGTAAATACTAGCAATAAGTGGAGTATTAAGTATTAGTTCGACTCAAAATTATATTATGCTCTGGATATTCCCTTAATGAGTAATATGACTTTTGTACCAGCATGTCTTTGATAACTTAATTAAATGATTTCATATCTTTTGTTCATCTTATTTTAGTGGGTAATTTATTATACGTTTTTATTCCTGCATATAGTGGGCTTTTTTCAATGTTAATCTATGTGCTAGTGGTTTTAAGTTGCCTTTGGTTGTGGTCTAATTGATAGCCGTGTTGTTTTTGTGTACAATAAGGTTGTGGAAATTTATATGTATATGAGGGTGGTCTGAAAAGTTTCCGACCTCAACATGAAGATGGCAGCACTCATAAATAAAAGCTAGTGAATTTTCTTGTCCATTTGTTGACAGTTACTCACCAAAGTTTCAGCCATTTTGGACACTCAGCTTTTATGTAAAAGTCGTTTGAATTGATGTGAGTGTTTTTATGAAAATGGACAAAATCAAGTATTGAGCTGTCATGAAATATTTGCTTTTGAAAGCAATATGCCTACACAAATCAAAGATGAGTTGGATTCTGTGTATGGGGACTCTGTACCATCATTTACCACAGTGAATTTAAACGTGGTTGTACGAGCTTGGGAGATGATGAACATTCAGGACGTTTATAAACTGCAACTACCGATGAAAACATCACCAAAGTTCACCAAATGGTGCTAGACAACTGCCAAATTAAAGTGACTGAGATAACAGAGGCTATGAACATGTCAAAAGAATATGTTTGTCACATATTAAATCAACATTTAGACATGAGAAAGCTGTCCACATGTTGGATGCCGCGTTTGCTCACGTTAGACCAAAAACATGTTCCATTGAACATTTGCAACACTCTGTTGGCACAGTTGAGTTTTGGCGCCAATGAATTACTGTAGATGAAACTTGGATTCACCATTATACGCCTGAAACAAAAGTACAGTCCAAACAGTGGACTACAAAGGGGACACCGGCTTAAAAAAAAAGCAAAAACTGTTTTTTCAGCTGGGAAAGTGATGGCAACTGTTTTTTTGGGATAGTCAGAGGGTTATTTTAATCAATTATCTTCAAAAAGAAAAAACTATTATAGGAGGATACTACGCATCATTACTTGACAAGCTGAAGGAAGAACTTGCAGAAAGAAAGAACTGTTTCACCAAGACAATGCACTGTCTCACACCTCAGTGGTTGCAATGGCAAAAATCCATGAATTACGGTTTGAACTGCTTGACCATCTGCCTTACTCACCAGATCTAGCCCCAAGCAACTTCTTTTTGTTCCTTCATCTGAAAATTGCGGTCGGGCAGAGATTTTTGTCAAATGAAAGGCAATCACCTTTGTGAACAATTATTTTGCACAGAAAAATGCAGAGTACTATCTGGATAGGTTACAGAAATGGGAGCATCGCTGGAAGAAGTGAGTAGAATTACAAGAAGACTATGTTGAAAAATAACACAAAAATTTAAAAAAAAATGTCTTGTATCATTTTAGGTCGGAACTTTTCAGACCACCTATGTATATTTGCAAAGCTACAGTATATATTGCATTGGAAAAGTTCATATTTCCAGGTTTTTTAATTGTGGGGTATAAGATTCTTTTGGACCTGTGTGTGTTATTATGTGGATTGTTTTCTTTTGGATTTTGAATATTGATTCACAGCCTGTTGCATGAATTATTCCATACATCATGACAAAATGAAAGTATCTAAAATATACTACTTTCCTAGTCTCCACGTTACATTTTCCAGTTATATAAATATCTTAAATGTATGGTATTTTAATCAAATTGTAGAGCAAATTTTGATAAATTAAAAATAAATTTTCCAGTAAAGAATAGTTTTGGATGTGAGGATTTTCTGAAAACTTTGATGATGTATCCTTCGAATAGGCTGAGTTTAATATGAAGTGTAGTAATTATACATTATTTTCTATTTAGAGTTTTATTGTTCGCAAATGCATGCAAGCATACTTTGAGTGGACATACGTTTCTGGTGAAATTGTAATGTGAATTTTTACAGCCAAGTGCAATATTTCCTCTACATATCACAGTAATATGGTACAGAGAGCTAAAGCAAGTGTTTTGGTTGATGCCTATTATGTCAAACAATAAATAGGTAGAAAACAACTGCAGTGAGAATGGAGATAGCTTGTCTGCTCATTTTGAAAGATATGAGTTCAAACACTCCGGAATCAACCAATCAAGCATTCATTTCTTTACATTCATGTACTACCTGATATGGCCTATCCAGTTAAAAAACTTTAATTTTATATTTAAAAAAGAGATCCCAGTTACACATACTAGCAGCATGCATATATCTTATCTTCAGATCAGATCTCTCTTAGTGTGCTGCTGGAATGGTTACCATGGATTTATCTTTGTTAATAGAAACCTCTCACATAACGCAATTATTCTTGTAAGAGTGAGAGGGGTACTGACGCGCCTCCCTGTCGTGTGCTAAGCACCAAGAACGCATCACTTCAACCAATGGAATACGCAGAAATCACAAATGGCATATATATGTTTACTCCAAGTGGAGTAATCAGTGTGTCATCTGAGAGGTATCTATTACCAAAGATAAATCCATGGTAACCTTTCCAGCAGCACAACTATACTTGGTTTTGATGTAAGTCTTAAACCAAAATTAATACTAAGTTTAAGTTGATCTTTTCTTGCATCACTAATTTCCTCAGTAAATATTTTGAGGATCATTTCCCCTTTGTTGATCCATGCAATGACAATGGGAGCAGCGTCACTGTAAATATGTAGTGGGTTTAAATTAATTGAGTTGATTTTTGGTACTACATCACTTATTTTGATGATGAAGACATGCCATGAGTTAACTGTCCTCATTCTCAGTTCCTTGTTGACTGCTGTCATCATTGCTTGTGGTGGATGGCCTTGTCCCTGGTAGTGGTTGGATGAACCGCTTGTCAGAATTTCAAAATTAAAAATATGTTTTCTGATCTTCCAAAAGTAAATGCTTTTTCAAACTATAATTACTCCTTAAATTATTTTTAGTACTATCCGATTTAGTTCATAATATCTATCTTCCACTGATTTGCCTGCCTGCTTTATGTTCATGTTCCTTTTGCTCTTGTTTTTATGCTATTTTTAGATTTTCTAATGGCCGAAAAAAACAGGTACTCCATCAAAGACATCTTAAATTCAAAATTAAAAGGTAATACACCACAGAAGAACAAACCAGAAATATAAGAGGTCAACTGCAATGACTCCAAAAGAAAGCAATGTAAAACCAAAGTCTGCAGTAGCTTGGCATTTTTTGAGAGACCAACATATCATAAACATAAATCACATAATACTAAAAACATTTCAGGAAAAACAAAACTTACAGTTTGAGAAAATATTTATATATGGAAGAACAGAAACCATGTTTTCAATTTTGAAATTTTGCCAAGTGACTTATTTATGCAGAGGTTCATCCACCTACCACCATCACCAACCATCTCAAGGAATGATGCCAGCAGTTAACAAGAAACTGAAGATGAGGGCAATTAACTCCTGAAACAGGTCTTTAGTATCAAAATAAGTGATGTAATCTCAAAACCTGACTCAATAATTAATCTAAATCATTAGCGCACATCTCTGTCACAAAGTTCACCATAAGAAATTTTATTATAAGTTAAAACAGACAGCGGATGTTATAATTCAAGTTAAAATTTTTCTTAATTTTGATTCAAATTTTTCACTGTTGATTTCATGGCAATTATAACCTTATATTAGATCCTAAAAGTTTATTTACCTCAATCTTATTATGAGATCAGTTCGCAGAGCTCCTTTTAGAAGATCCAGTTTCAATACCTGATGATCCTTCAGCTCTGCTTCTTCCTCTTCTTCTTTCTTATTGTCATGGGACTCCTCCTTTTCCACTTTCACTTCAAGAGATGGTTGCCAATGACCTCTGCAAGTACCTAGTAGCCTATCCAAACAAAGCTGTGAAGAAAATACAGTAACATCTCATTAATACACTTTCATTTGTTATAGTTTTTATACAATTTTTTTTACTTCGGTTAATAATTTTATATATATATATATATATATATATATATATATATATATCTGTAAACAGGTTAGTGAACTACACCAAAATAATTTCAGTGATTGTAGACGTGTCTAATACAAGCAAGTTCAGATAGGCAATGCATGGTGTGCAGCTAAACATAACACAGTTAATTGTGTTAAATCTAATTGGCATCAGACGCTGATAAGTTGGTATTTAAACAAGGTGAGTGAAATTATTGGATTGGAATGTCGTTAATACTGTTTCCAATGCACAGAAATATCAATTTTTAGTAGCTTGTTATTGGTGTTCTCAAGATTTAATGCCTCAAAGATCACTCAAATGTAGAACTAATCACCTGCCAGTGCAACACTGAAAAGCGATTAACTGCCTTCCTGCATAATGAAGCCTACTCTAGTGGTGTTTCTGGAGCTATGCTGGTGGCCCAATCCATAGTGCCAAAAACCAGTGTTCTTAAGGTCATTGGTTCGGTTCCTGTCCTGTAGTTAATTTGTTTCTTTGTCTTTTTAATACATGAATTCTTATAGCAAAACATGGCATGATTCGTGACTAACTTCCCGAATAATAGCAGCATGTGGAGTTATTCGACACACACAAGAACGTTTGAATAGAGTATGACAGTTATTCCATCGCCACTGTTGTGTAGTTCGCACAGACGCACATGCACTCACACACATATGCTCACATGCAGGTGCACACACATATTTTTTGAGCACAATACAGTTTCAAGTTTTCTAAACTTAGGTAATGAGAGTAGTGTCAGCAAGTTGCCATGGAAATGTTGGCACTGCTGCACAAGAAACAGCTGAATGTTATCTTTATTTATCCCCTTTGCCTTTTTCATTTGATGTGTGTGTTTTGAAGATAACGCAAGTGGGTAATTAGGACCAAAAGAGAGGTGGTTCAGTCAGAGAGTTTGAAGGTGCTTGTGGTGCCATCAAAAGTATAGACACACCAAGTGGAAAAGGTGACAATAATGTGAAGAAAAAGACAAATACCTTACAAAATAATAATGGACTTATGAAGCTAAGAAAAATTAACAGGCTCCTTCAGGGTTCTGATATCAAGTTTTGTCCCATCACTTGATCTGAAGCTGAAAGGGCATTTACTGCTTGTTGGTATATTTTTAGAGACAGGAACAGTGAAAAAATTGGGACATATTGTGTGTCACAATTTTATTGACCGCGCCATGGCTGAGTGGTTAGACCGCTCAACTCTCACCAAGCCGGCCCAGGTTCGATCCCAGGTGACTGCAAAGTGAGATTTGTGGTGGACAACATGGCACCGGGGTGGGTTCTCTCCAGGTTCTCCAGTTTCCCCCACCAGCATTCCACCAACTGCTCCATCATCATCTTTCCTATCACCTCATCTCTCTTGTACTTTAACTTCCAGCATTGGGCTGATCACTCATCCTGGAATCTCTTAGATCAGAAAACCTCCAATCCTCAAACTATTGCCTACAAACCTAGAGATTGCGTGGTTCAGAAAACCCTATGTTCCACTTAAAGGAAATACAGGAATTCATTCATTCATTCACAATTTTACTAGCCACAGTCATGTAATAAAAAAGGCTAGGTAGGAATAACTGATAAAATCATTTTGATGATCATTATTAATTTTTAGATGAGTCGGACTCATCTAAAAATTAATAATTATTTCGCTTCACTGTGGTGTTCCAATACAGTTAAATCTTGATATATTGATGATCATTGTTTTGAAATATAATATTTTACTGGTAATGTTTACAAAAATTGGCACATTGCAGAGCATATTTAGACATTTTTTAATGCAGATAATTCTGAACACTACTGTCACAATTCTTAGGGAAACCTCATTCCACCAGTGATGACTGACCCATGGGTGCATCCTGCAGGTTGTGTCCATTATCTCTGATGGTAGGATTATGAGGATGGTAATGCCACAAGAGGATCTAGAGCTTTTATCATGGACTCGTAACCATGCTGGACCTTGCAGATACTTAATATGATCTGCCAAAGATAAGTTTTGGATACATTACCACAAAGCAGAATTGAACCATAGAACACTCAACATGGCAGTCATGAACGAAACCACTGAGCTATGCTGGTGTGCACCAGGATAGCTCAGTGGTTTCATTCATGACTGCCATGCTGAGTGTTCTATGGTTCAATTCTGTTTTGAGGTAATATATATATGATTTCTGGATGACAATATATCATTATTTCCATAAAAGCTAGTGAATTTCTGAGTTTTTGGAAAAGTAAAATATTCCTGTGAAATTTTTATTCTTTGCATATCTTTTGATGTTGTCATTTAAAATGAAATTTTTTCAAACTTAATAATGCAACAGAAATGGAACACAAAGTGTCGTTTAAAATTTCCCCTTATTATGCATTTTTGGTCAAAAGGTGCATATAAAACCCCAGAATTTATTATGCATATAAAACCCTAGATCTTAAGATACATAAACCCCTTAGATCTTATGATGCAAAAAAAAAAAAAAAAAAAAAAAAAAAAAAACTTATGATGCATATAAAACCCCAAATTTATGATGCTTGTACAATTTATTTATATGATGCACAGGCATATTTCAATAAGTAAATTTTTTGCTCAGTGCTATTTTGTGGGGATAGTATGTGTATATCAAACTAAGCAAATCAAGTTCATAGTTTGGTTGAGATGACCTGGTAATCGGGGGCAGTTTTCCCTTGATGCATTTGAATCGCCAAGTCACCTACTTGCTTTTGAATAAGTTACAAGGTTATATCTGTTTGGAGGAATTTAGTAACAGTGACGTCAAAATTAATCGCAAAAACTATCTGTAGTTGGTTTATTGATACTCGTCACTTACTTTTTTATAATGAGAGACTAGTTTCAAAGGCAATTACCTCCATTTTAATTCTCTTTCCAACTGGAATCTGTTGTCTGCTCTCTCTCTGATGTTGGAACTATAAACTTCTCTGCCAAATTATCTACTGGTGGGATTTCAAAGTTCATTATGCAATCCTTATTTTTCCATATGAATATGTTCTCCCATGTTGTCAGTTTATTTTGGTTTATCACTACTTTTAATAATTTTGGATTTGGATCAATGTCATGATTTTCACTCCAAAAATGAAATGCTACTGCTGACTTATCTTCTTGTTTCAATCTGATGTTTCTAAAGTGCTCTTTGACTCTGGTTTTTAAATTTCTTTTAGTTTGACCTATGTAGCATTTTTCTTAATTCTTACAACTTATTTGGTATATTCCGGATCTGTTAACTGATGGAACTTCATCTTTTGTTTTTGAATCTAGCAATTTTAAAAAGGTGTCAGACAAGGAGACCCAAAATTCCCAAAACTCTTTTAACTGCATACTAGAGTTAGCATTTAGACGGATAAAATGGGAAAAAAAGCTGGAGGCTAAATATAAATGGAAAGAAGTTAACCAACCTAAGATTTGCAGATGACATTATATTACTTGCAAACTCAGCGACAAAAC
The DNA here is from genome assembly GCA_030765055.1 of Mantis religiosa. NCBI lineage: Eukaryota > Metazoa > Arthropoda > Insecta > Mantodea > Mantidae > Mantis > Mantis religiosa. Next base: position 94,990,092 of record CM060952.1, read on the forward strand.
TACAAGAGATGTTGAAGAGTGTTAACGACAAGAGCAAAAAAGTGGCATTACAAATGAATCTCACAAAAACAAAAATCATGACCAACTCCACAGAAAGCATTATTCAAGTAGATGGAGAACAAATAGAATACTGTAACAACTACATTCACCTAGGGCAAATGGTGATTCTCTCAGGGACAAGGTATGCAGAAATAAGAAGAGCATGGGGTAAATTAGATAAATTAAATAAATTAGCATGGGGTAAATTCTGGAGCCTGAAATTCATTCATCAAAACACACATTTAAGACCATTTATTAGAATAGAAACCCTTTAAACCTGCATCATTCCAGTCTTACTATATGGTTGCCAAACTTGGGCATTAACGAAGAAACAGGCTCTGATGCTATAAACATGACAATGGAAGATGGAAAGGAAGATCCTGAACATCAGCCTAAAAGATAAAGTAAAGAATGAAGTGTTAAGAAGAAAAAGTGGCCTAGAAGATGTAGCTACCAGAGCGAACAGGATCATATGGCAATGGGCAGGACATTTGACGAGAATGCGTCAAGATAGATGGACATATGCCATAACAGTATGGGATGTGCTACAAGGGAGAAGCAGAGGACATCCGAGGCTATGATGGTTCCAAGAGTTCAAGGATGGGCTAGATGCAAAGTGGATTAGAACGGTAAAAGACGTTCATCAATGAAAGCAAGTGGTAACAGCTCTAAAGTGAAAGTGACAGTGAAAATGAACAGTCATTTCTAGATATAACCATACAGTATTAATTAAAGATAAACAAAGAACTGGTATCTTTCAGGGATATGCTCACCCTGTAAGAAACGGCCGAGCTGACCCCACCAGTGGGTGGGAGGCCCTTACTCTTGAGCTATTTATTTATTTATTTATTTTATTTATTCAGAAAGCATGAAGCGTCGTTAGAACGTATAAGGAATTGTGTTGGATTGAAGGAGCTGTAAAAAAAACACTAACAAAATTGCAGACGCTCTTTGGGAAAGCTCATGTCTATATATTGTGAAATACAATGAGAACGTTAAGCTTAACAGGCTTTTCATGCAATATCCTATTAGGGCTTCTTTATTTTTAAGTAGACAAGGAATGGCATTTTGTGGACATAATGAAAGTGAGGACTCTTTAAATAAAGGTAATTTTAAGGAATTTTTGGATTCAAATATAGAGGGAAGCCCCATCAAAATTCAAAACCACTTTTCCAGCATAAAATCCATTTTTGCAAGGCTTTCAAAAACAATACAAAATGATACACAAATATAAATATTTGTTAATGAATCTCCACTTATCATAAGAAGTTGAAGTTCATACTTCTTTCTAAGATCGATTTCAAAGGCACATTGCATTCGTCTTCAGTTTATACTCCGTTGTTAAGGAAATCTCGGTTACCATGCTTTTTCTTCTGTTATGTTATGTTTTCAGCATTACCAACATCTGAAGACGAAACAAACTTAAAAACAGAATCAACTGCCGGTATGTCAAAATTCATTATGCAATGTTTATTTTTTTAAAATAAATATTTTTTTCTCACAGTATTAAATCTATGGGACCATTTATATTTCCTAGTATTCCTAGAGAAAAACTTTTAATTTATTTAAAAAAGTGGTTGAATTCAATAAATTTACATGAGGACTTAATAGTTGATTTTGTTGAACTTACTGATTTTTGTTTGGATCAAAATTTTTTCACTTTTAATGGTGAATTTTTTTTTTCAACAAACTTCTGGCTTAGCAATGGGTAATCCCCTTTCACCTTTTCTTGCTGATCTTTTTATGAGTTTTTTCGAAATGCAAGTCACTAAAGCTTTTCCTTTGATTTTTAAAACATGGTATACATATCAGAAACTATTTGTAGTTGTTAATTTATAGATGAGTCGTATTTATTACACATCTGCTTCACTTTTGTATTTCGCTTCACTGTGTTGTTCCAATACAGTAAAATCTCGATATTTGTAGTTGGTTTATCTATGGTACAGATATGTTGATATTTTTGCTATTGTTCCTGAAAAACAAATTAATGATGCTTTAAAATTACTAAATTTACAAGATAAAGCTATAAAATTCACATTAGAAACTGAAATTAATGGATTTCTTCCTTTTCTAGATTTGAAAATAATAAGAAATGATAAATTAGATTTTGGTATTTATAGGAAATCTACTCATATTGATAATTACATAAAAAATAAAAGTTTTAACCCTTTTTCACATAAATTTGCTGTTTTTAATAGTTTGATTTATAGATTAATAACTATACCCCCTGAATAAAGAATAGTTTAATAAAGAATATAAACATATTATTAATACTGGTTTTAATAAAGATTTTATACAAAAGAAGATTGAAAAATTTAAATATAAAAAAACTGTTAATGATATTTTTACTCTTAAAAAAATAAAAGACGATTATAATTTAAAAAAATTTACTTACCATCCTTGGGTTAATAAACATTTTCAAAAATTGTTTAAAGAAGTTGGTATAACTTTAGTTCCTCAAAATAAATATAGTATTAAACATTTATTACAATTTTCTAAAAAAGATAAAATTCCTAATAATAAAAAATCTGATATTTATCAATTTAAATGTTTAGATTGTGATCAGGTTTATATTGGAAAGACGAAACGTAGTTTAGAAACCAGAAAGAAAGAACATTTTTGTAACATTAAATATAAACAAATTGATAAATCGCGCGTGGCAGATCATTTTTGGTCATTTAACTATGAAATAAATCCCAAAGTTAAATTATTAAAACAATTAAATGGTCCCATAGATTTAACAGTGTGGGAAAAAATATTTATTTTAAAAAATAGACATCGTGTAATGAATTTTGACATACCGGCAGTTGATTCTGTTTTTAAGTTTGTTTCGTCTTCAGATGTTGGTAATGCTGAAAACATAACACAACAAAAGAAAAAACATGGTAACTGAGATTTCCTTAACAACGGAGTATAAACTGAAGACAAATGCGATGTGCCTTCGAAATCGATCTTAGACAGAAGTATTAACATCAACTTCTTAAGATAAGTGGAGATTCATAAACAAATATTTATATTTGCGTAATATTTATTACTTCACTGTAACTAGCTGCATTTTCTATGTAATACAAAATGAAATTACAGAGTGCATCTCCGATTATATAAGGGACTCTAATAATTATGAAATTAAGTACACACAATTTTTCTTGGTACAGGTAGATGACAGTACTGACATATCACAAAGAACACAAAGCTCTTTAATTCTGCAATATGTCAATTCATGTGGAAATGTAGCGGAAAGATTTCTGGGCTTCCATGATGTTAGTGAAGGCCATACTTCAGACATACTTTTTCTTGTACTTGATTCATCATCAGAGTTTCATTATAAATATTAACTTGTGGGTCAATGCTATGATGGGGCCGCTGTTATGGCCAGGCATTTAAATGGTCTCCAAAAGAAGATGAAAGATGTAGCACTCCAAGCTACACAGACACTGTTTATTTTTTATGTTTATTTTTTTGTTCACTGTTTTGCACACAGACTTTCATTTTGCAACAAAGCTGTGATAGAATTCAGAAGCGACGCCCCCCCACCCCCCGCTTTTTTTTTTTAACCAACATGAGTGGAATACCAGGTTTCTTCCACCATTCTGGCCAAAGGTCTTATGTTCTTGGTACCAAGATTGGAAGGCATATACCTACAGGATCAGACGCTAGGTGGTCTTGGTTTCTGAGACCTTAGGTAATAGTAGAAGAATGGGACGGAATGATACGGGTATTTGAACATATAATGAAAAATGGCGATTCAACAAGTATATTCGTCAGGCCTATTCATAAATAAGTTTAGCAGCTTTGAATTTGCATTCCTATCTCTAGATTTTAAAGACTTTTTGATATGACTGATATTTTATTCATTTTATTGCAGAACAAATCATTAGATGTAGGGTTCTGTGCAGACGTGATTCACAATACAATAGGAGCTTTAAACAGAATGAGAAACAATGAATCTTTCAATCAATTTATTGAATCAACTTCATTTAAAGTAAAAGCCCCTTCTGAAATTTGCCCTTATATCAGTAAAAACAAAACTTGGAAGTCCCTATTTTATGAAATACTGGATAATATAATGACTGAAATTAATGAATGATTTGAAGACATGCAAAATTTAAAATTTCTAAAGCTTGCTGACATTTCAAAATTAAACAGTACCCCAAAATATTTCCCTTCGAATCTTTGAGTAATTTAAAGCTGTGCTACCCAAAACAGTTTTCGGATACAGAATGACTAAGTAACGAACTTAACATTAATTTACCAAGATAAGGCTAATGAAGGTATTAATCTTCAAGCATGATTGAAGTCTTTGAAAGATAACAATATGGATGACGTCTTTACTGATGCATACAAACTGTTTAACCTGGTCCTTGCAATACCGTCCACTAGTTGTTCTGCAGAACAAAGTTTTTCGTGCTTAAAGAGAATAAAAACTTATCTCCAAAACAGCTTAGGCAATAGCAGATTAACATTGTTGGCTACTATTTCCATTCACAAGGATGTACTCAGTGAACTGATGAAAACTCTGCCCTTCTTTGAAGACATCATAGATGCTTTCGCAAGGATGAAAAACACAAAAATCAACTTGATATATAAGCAGTAAGGTGAGTCTTATTTTAATTAACTAATAAGTGAAGCAGTAAGCAGTAGCAGCTTTCTTTTGTTTTTTATTGCGGTATTGTAAATTTTGTTTTCTGTTTTCCCTTACGCCACTTAATAATGTCCCTATTACAAATTTGTGCGCGATCATTAGCATACTTTAAACTTGTTGCATTGATCACATGACAGTAATAATGATTTTGCCAATTTAGGTTAGTCAATTTTCTGAGTCACCTTAATCAGTTTGTCCAGAACCGTGCCTGCTGGTAATCTTTGTGCTCTTAAGTTACCACTTTTGATGGTCACTTAATACTCAAAACCAAACTCAGAACTATAATAACATAACTCTTATTTCCATTATACAACTCACTTCATCTGGTTGGTTCCACAGCAGACTTCTAATTGCACACAAGGTGGCTGTCACAACAGTCTCGGTATTGTCATCCAGAGAAAAGCGCAGAAGAAGGTATGTGTCAGCATCTATCAGCTGATGCAGCAGAGGAGTTTCCAAGCATTCATCATAATAACCAGCTTTTGTCTGAAACAAATAATCAGCTACACATTAAAAATACCTAGCCTTCTGTTATGCTTGATTAGAGGAATTTCGTAACACTGACATCAAAATTAATTGAAAAACTATTTGTATTTGGTTTTTTGATATTTCGTCACTTACATTTTTATATTTCTGAGGGACTAGTTTCAGAAGCCATCGCCTCCATTATCAACCTCTTTCCAACTGTCTGTTGCCATATGCTCTTCTCTCTCTGGCAGTGGAACTATGAACTTCTTTGTCAAACTATCTATGGTGGGTTTTTAAAGATCATAATTTGGTCCTTATTTTTCCAGATGAATGAATATGTTCTCCCATGTTGTCATTTTATTTTGGTTTATCACTCCTTTTAGTAATTTTGGATTTGGATCAAAGTTATGGTTTTTGTTCCAAAAAGAAATGCTACTGCTGACTTATCTTCTTGTTTCACTGGCTAGTAGCAATAGACCAGCCACAGATCCAGAATGTACCAAATAAGTTGTAAGAATTGTGAGAAATGCTACATAAGTCAAACTAAAAGAAACTTAAAAACCAGAGACGAAGAGCACTTTAGAAATATCAAAATGAAACAAGAAGATAAGTCAGCATTCGCAAATATGGCTTATTTAATCACAGCTTTGGATAAACATAAAAGATCAACAACACATATAAAATCTTTCATGGCATTAAAAACTTTCGGCACTCAATGGGCAGACCATGCATTGAATTACCAAAAGAAATTTGCTGACAGTTTGCACAATGAAAAGGTTAAGGAAAATAGAAATGTATTGAAAAGATTGATTGATTCAGTGGTTCTTCTTGCAAAACAGGAATGTTCGTTTACAGGCCATGATGAAAGTGAGGAGTCATTAAATAAAGGTAATTATATAGAATTGCTACAATTTCTGGCTATTTATGATACGACACTGTCTCAGCATCTAAAGACAGCTACCGTTTACAAAGGCACCTTGGCTCTTATACAGAATGACCTAATCGATGCCGTGGCCAGTGTTGTTAGAGATAAGATTAAATCAGATATTGATAAGGCTAGTTTTGTTGGACTAATGCTCGATAAAACAACTGATGTCACCAAAAAAAAGTCAAATGTCTACTATTCTACGCTATGTTGACGATGAAGGCAACTGCAAGAACGATTTCTACATTTCCCTGATGTAAGTTCTGATTGATCAGCCAGTGATTTATTTGAATATGTAAAAAAAAAAAAAAAAAAAAACATAAATTATTTAGGATGTTCAAAAAATTTGTTGCTCAAACTTTCAATGGTGCTGCAGTAATGGTCGGACATGTTTCTGGACTTCAAATTTTAATTAAAACCGAGTATCCAGCTGCTACGTTCATCCACTGCTATAGCCACAGACTTAACCTAATACTTTCCCAATCTGTGAATTTTATTAAGGAAACCAGACAATTCTTTGATTCTCTTAATGGTTTACCCACTTTTTTCTCACACTCCACTTCACGTACAAATTAAACCCTTTACTGTAAAGAAAATGGCAAGTGTCACACCTACACGATGGAATTTTGCTTCCAGACTTATAAGCACAATTCATCACTACAGAAGTCATCTTATTAGTTTCTTTAACTCAATGGAACCTGGGGACTGGTCTAGCGAAGAAGTTAACATGACTTCAGGCTTTGTGCGATTTCCATCAAAGACTCCAACCAAGCTTTTCTTGATTATGTTCAGTAAAGTTTTTGCATTTTCAGATACTCTTTTTGACATTTCACTAAACAAGAACATGGACATCTGTTACTGCATGGAAAAGTTCACGAATTTATTACTACACTGCAAAATGTTAGAAATACAGGATTTGAAGAAGTATGGTCAGAAACTATGAGCGTTGCTGATAAAGAGATCGAAGAAAGACCTAGAAAGAGAAACTGTTGTGAACTGTCGTATTTAAGGATTTTCTGTGAAGTTATGGATACATTAATAACTCAAACTAAATTAAGATTTTATTCACAGAAACAGTTGAAATATCTGGTGTAACTGTATTCTAAACATTTTGTGAGTTACGATAGAATGTTTCCAACAAATGTATTTCGTGAACCGAGAGAACCATATGTTTCCTATTTCGATATACTCTTTTTGAAAAATGAACTGAAGGGTTATATTCACTTCAAGAATTTTATAACAAGTCCGTTCAAACCATTGCAAATTATATGAAATTAAATGGACTTACAGTTAAGTTTATAAACTATGTGAACTGATTTTAACATTTCCTTCTACCACTGCAAGTGCTAAAAGAAGTTTTTCAGCCTTGAAATGAATAAAATCTTTATGGATAGAGTCAACATGAAAAATTCAATGCCATGGCCGGGATTTGAGCCACGGATCTCCTGGTTTCCATCCAGTTACTCTAACCCATTGAGCTACCATGACCAATGTGCTGTCCTGACATTAAATTCTCCAATTAACTCATATATTTTCCCGGTAAATCACTAGGGGCTCTTGTATCCACACCGTTTGTGGCGACTTACTATCTTAAGTACTTAAATCCCAGGCTTCACCATTAAACTCTTATTATTTAAGTTAATTTTTGGAAATTAATCATTTCTTCACACTAGCAGTACATAGGCTAAGGTTCTGTATGGATAATCAAAATGAAAAATTCAATGCCATGGCCGAGATTTGAACCATGGATCTCCTGGTTTCCGTCCAGTCACTCTAACTCTTATTTACGTGCAACACAAGGACAAATTTGTCTGAGCAACTTGGCTCTTCTATCGGTGGAAAAAGACATTCTTGTTTCATTGAGAAGACATAACGAGGAAAGACGTCTGGAATTTATGTATATATAAACAGGTACGGTGAAATTATCTGTTTTCTTTTTTAATTGTTTTAACAGCTTGTTTCAAGAAAAGTTGGTTTAAACACACTGTTTGTGAAGCTAACATTTAATTAACAATCTCTTATTATCCGTATCTGGTAGGGCTAGTGGTAGCCCCAGTCACAATCCCAGCATACGCCACTGCCATGTAGATCGTTTGACAAAGAAGTTCATAGTTCCATCGCCAGAGAGATGAGAGCAGATGGCAACAGACAGTTGGAAAGAGGTTGATAATGGAGGCGATGGCTTCTGAAACTAGTCCCTCAAAAATATAAAAATGTAAGTGACAAAAGTATCAAAACCCAACTAAAAATAGTTTTTCAATTAACCTAGTCTTCTATCTACTTTATGTTAATCAAGATAACCATTTCTAGAAATGCTTTTATTATACAGGGTGTTAATGAACTACACCAAAATATTTTCAGAGCAAGTGGAGGTATCTTAAACAAGTAATCTGAGATAGACTTATGGTCTGTTGGTTCAAATGTGGAAGTTACGGTTATAATAGTTAATTAATGGAAATTAATCATTTCTTCACACTAGCCGTATATAGGCTAAGGTTTTTAATAGAAGACTCAACATGAAAAATTCAATGCCATGGTTGGGATTTGAACCACAGATCTCCTGGTTTCCAGTCGCTCTAACCCATTGAGCTACCATGGCCAACTTGCTGTCACGACACTAAATTCTCCATTTGACTTGTATATTTCCACCATAAAACACTAGAGGATCTCACATTCGAGATACACCGTCTGTGGCGACTTACTATCCTAAGTACTTGAGTCCCAGACTTCATCATTTAACTCTTATTATTATGAAATGCGTATGAAAAACTAGTCCCTAACCCCTCAGTTTTCAAATTTTGTCTATGAGTATTTGGAGGATTAGGGCCTTTTAATGATGAAAGAATTATCAAAATTGGTATTGGTTGAATGAATACTTGTTACATAGTACAGAAAGTAGAAAAAAAGAAAGAGAAAGAAAGAAAGACAACAGGAAGAGAAACTAGGAGAATTACACACCTTAATTAAAATGTTGGCAAGTGTATTAAGAGCTAAGACTCTCTGTTGCAGCACAGAGCTTCGAGAGAGTTGCAATAATTCCTGTACTGTATAACCTGGTCTTTCTGGTTCATCTCCATGGTGATATAGTGCCTTCCTTACATCCACTTCCTCCTGGTATGGTAAAAGCATACCTAAGAGTGAAACAACACTAGTTTATACTCTGTAACACACTTGTTTAAAAATAAAATAATATCTATATTACATTCACATTACTTTCTCTTCCTATCATTTATTTTTATGTAGTTTCTGTAAACTATTCCTAGAAAAGCTAATATTTCTATCTACAGGGGTCGTTTGATAAGTCTGGTACATTTCCATGAAGGGATGGAAATTTTTTGCTGCAACTTCGTGAATAGTAAGCTTGATTATTCAAAAGATTGTACAGAAAATTTGAATATGCTACAATATAGAGTTCATTGTTGACAGCCATCTGAACTGGTCAGTGTGATAGCTGCAATTCAAAATGGAAAAAACAGAGTTTTGTGCTGTTATTAAACATTTTCATTTGAAGGGCTGGACTGCCACAAAGTCAAAATTGAATTGGAATAAATTCATGCGGACTCTGTACCAACATTGAACACCATTTACTTTTGGATCAATAAATTTAAATGTGGTCATATAAGTATAGAAGATAAATTGCACTCTGGTCGCCTAATTGAGGTCACCACACAGTAAACCATTGAAAAGATCCACAATCTGATTATGCAAGACTGCTGAATCAATATTCATGAGATTGCTGAGGCTGTAGTTATCTTAATTGAGTGAGTGCACAATAACCTGTATGAAAATTGGCAATGAAAAAGCTTGTGCAAGATGTGTGCTGTGATTGCTCACAGTTGACCAAAAGTGCATCTGGAAGAACACTTCTACCAAGTGTCTGGCAATGTTTAATCACAATCTGCAAGACTTTTTGCCTCAATTTGTGACCATGAATGAAACTTGGATCCATTAATACACACCAGAATCAAAACAGCAGTCAAAATAATGGACAAAGGCTGGTGAAAGTGCACCATAGAAGGCAAGTACCATTTTGTGAGTTGGTAAGGTGATGGCCACTGCTTTTGGGATTCTCAAGATATAATCCTCATAGACTACTTGGAAAAAGGCAGAACCTAACTGGAGCGTATTATGCTCATTGTTGGATCGTTTGCAACATGAGTTGACTGAAAACAGGCCAAGATTGAAATGCAAAAAAGTGCTCTTTCACCAAGATAATGCACCATCATATACATCAGCAATTGCAATGGTTAAAGTGCATGAGTTGGGCTTTGAATTGGTTTCACCTTACTCACCAGACTTAGCCCCAAGTGACTTCTTCCTGTTCCCAAACTTGAAAATTTGGCTTGGTGGTAAGAAACTTTTTTATCAAATTGATAGTCATCATCAACAAGTATTTTGCAGAACTTGACAGAACCTACTTTTCCGACAGAATGGAAAAGCTGGAACGTCGCTGGACCAAGTATATGGCCATCAATGGAGACTATGTCAAGAAATAAGGTGAGATGTTCATGAAATATATATATATATACACACTTGATTTTTTTTACCGGACTTATCAAATGACAGTCATAATTCATTTTAATTGAGATAAATATTTACAGAAATAGTTACATTACACATTTCATTATAGAAACAAATGAAATAATGATAGAAAAATGTTTGAAAACTGGATGCTATGTGCAGGTCTGAACACCAACACAACATTAAACGAATGACAAAGTTGTAACCAATTTAAACTATTTATTAAACATCTTGGAAATGGCTGCGATACAAAAAAGCTAATAAAGTAAACTATGGGTTTTAAAGACGTTCACATTTTCTGTACAGAACGCTTTTATCTATAACTTAAAGTTTATTAGGTATATAAAATTGTACAAAATTCCTTCAGAATGAAGAGGACTGTACAGATTATTGTCAGAAAATGATACTGGTATACATTTTATTTTTCAGCTAAATAGCTTAAATATATGGTATTTAAATCAATCATAGAGCTATTTTTGATAAAAATCAAGATTAAAAAAAATTCATGTAGAGCATTTATTTTTAATGGTAGTGTCATGTTTAGTGTCATTAATCAACTCACCTTTAAATTTAATTTATTACAAGAATAGTTTTCAACACTTCCATGAAAGGAATTCACATAGAGTAGTTTGGGGTGTGGAAAGTTTCTTGAAAATCTTTGTCATATCTTTGTAAGAGACTTCTCCAGTTTCTTTTTGTTTTTCAGTTATGCTGTTGTCATACAAATACATGCACGCATTCACACAGAACCTTTATCCTAATTTTATTTTTATTCAGGTACTTCAAAACATACACTCCTGTTAAAAGCACAATATCAAATTTGTGGGTAGAATATAATACTTCCCTACCTATTATGCACAAGGTAGAGAGAGTAAACAACATTTCACTTTAATGCCTAAATGCACAGAGATGTTTTTCAAAAACTTTTGTCTTTATATCACTGGGTATTTACACAATATACATGAATTTCAAAGATTTTTAATTATTAAGGATTATTCACAATGAAAGTTAACCAATATCAGTAACATAATAACAAAAAATTTCAGGATATTAACACAATATGTAGCCATTCACAACCGCTAACTTTCAAGAAGTTCTGATCTCGATCAGGGTGTGTTATCCGGATAAGGTTATTTTCCAGGGTTTTCTCTTATCCCAAAAAGATAAATGTCGAGTAACTCTAAAATCTAGGGAGCCTGGGCTCATTTTGCATCATTTCACCCATTTCATTCACTGTCCGATATTGCTTAATGTTGGAGGACATAAAATAAAAATCATAACAGCAAAACAAGAACATTAACAATTGCCAATCGCAAGAGTGTGAAATAACTCAGCTAATACAGAGATTAGGTATATGTATAAAAATGAACAGAGATATACTCTATCTTGCCGTGAAGTGTGTACAGATGTTAACATTATGCCCTAGTACAACTACCAGAATGAGTGAAATAGTGAAGCATGAGTGGAAGTAGTTCTACATCGCGTATATTATCACTTATTTCATACATTCAAATAATGAATTGGTTAAATAAATATTGTATTTCAACTTCCAAAATATTTTAACATGAGCTCAGTAAAGGATATGATGATTGCGATAAGAGTAAGATGCAAACAGCTGACTGCAGAGAACATCAACACATGTTTGGTGGCGGAGTGATACAACCACACTGTTATATACATTCCCGCTTTAAGCCTGGAGGGACTAGTTACCCAGTTACAGAATATTAAACTCATAAAAAAGCACCTCTACTATCACAATTAGTTTTACTGTGACTTTTATGGATATCCCAGAGATTTCTAGCCCATGATCTAATACAAACAGGAGGAAAGTGAGTGAATTAACACATGGGTACAGAAGATCTGATATGTGTGGTATATAGGGAATTGCTCTCTGATTGCTTATTTTCTTATATAGAACATAAATTTAAAACTTGCAAAACTCGATGTTTAAAATATATGCTTATTGCCACATTTATGCTAGGGTCAGCCACTGTGAAACCACACATCAAGATAACATAAAAGAAGCTTCCATGCTTGCATTTAGCTTATGTCTAAGTTTCATTGTTAATAACCCCTTATATAATCAAGGATTTTAACAGAACTAAATGCCTTTCATCTCATACTTCTGGATGCCACAGAAATAAGGAAAAATGTTTAAACATAATCTTACTAAAACATTACTATACAAAGTTTGATACAGCACAGATCCATCATGACAGTGGTGCTATCTACTCTTTTACTGATGTCCTCCAGAAACAATTCATGCTCTATATGTGTTTGGAGGAATTTAGTAACAGTGACGTCAAAATTAATCCCAGAAACTATTTATAGTTGGTTTATTGATACTCGTCACTTACTTTTTTATATTAATAAGAGACTAGTTTCAAAGGCATTCACCTCCATTTTCAATCTCTTTCCAACTGGCATCTGTTGTTGTCTGCTCTCTCTCTGGTGGAGGAACTATGAACTTCTTTGTCAAATTATCTACTGGTGGGATTTCAAAGTTCATTACGCGATCCTTATTTTTCCATATGAATATGTTCTCCCATGTTGTCAATTTATTTTGGTTTATCACTCCTTTTAATAATTTTGGATTTGGATCAATGTCATGATTTTCATTCCAAAAATGAAATGCTACTGCTGACTTATCTGATGTTTCTAAAGTGCTCTTTGACTCTGGTTTTTAGATTTCTTTTAGTTTGACCTATATAGCATTTTTCACAATTCTTACAACTTATCTGGTATATTCCGGATCTGTTAACTGATGGGATTTCATCTTTTATTTTTGAATTTAGCAATTTTAAAATTGAGTGCCTATTAGTAGGTGCCAAGGTGATATTTTGTTCTTTGAAGATCTTTTTAAATTTATTAAATGTTTTTGGGTGATATGTGAATGAACTGAATATGCTGTTGCTTTCTTTTTCTTTTGTAAATGTGGTTGCTTCCTTAATGGTTTTCTTTAGTTTAGCTTTTCTAATTTTCTTCAACACCAAACTTTTGTTGTATCCATTTTCTTCGCCATGTGTAGTATTGCTTTTTGTTCTTTGAAATATTCTTCTTTTTCCATGGTTATGTTGACTAGTCTGTGTGTAAGGCTGTTTATTATTGTATGTTTATGTGTAATTGGGTTGTGGCTATTATTTTTTATCTTTCTTGGATCTAAATATCATCAGAAACGACACAAATATAAAATTTGGAATTTACAGGAAACCAACACACTCAGAAAATTACATAAAAAATAATAGCCACAACCCAATTACACATAAACATGCAATAATAAACAGCCTTACACACAGACTAGTCAACATACCCATGGAAAAAGAAGAATATTTCAAAGAACAAAAAGCAATACTACACATAGCAGAAGAAAAAATTGCTAAGTTCAAAAACAAAAGATGAAATCCCATCAGTTAACAGATCTGGAATATACCACATAAGTTGTAAGAATTGTGAAAAATGCTACATAGGTCAAACTAAAAGAAATCTAAAAACCAGAGTCAAAGAGCACTTTAGAAACATCAGATTGAAACAAGAAGATAAGTCAGCAGTAGCATTTCATTTTTGGAATGAAAATCATGACATTGATCCAAATCCAAAATTATTAAAAGTAGTGATAAACAAAAATAAATTGACAACATGGGAGAACATATTCATATGGAAAAATAAGGATTGCATAATGAACTTTGAAATCCCACCAGTAGATAATTTGACAAAGAAGTTCATAGTTCCACCACCGGAGAGAGAGCAGAGAACAACAGATGGCAGTTGGAAAGAGATTGAAAATGGAGGCGAATGCCCTTGAAACTAGTCTCTCATTAATATAAAAAAGTAAGTGACGAGTATCAATAAACCAACTACAAATAGTTTCTGAGATTAATTTATGCTCTATTTTCTCTACTCCTTATCTATAAAAATTACTGCATTCCAATAAAACGTTTAAGAGTTTGAGACCATCAGAATTAAGAGAGGGAGGGAGAGAGGGAGAGAATAATTAAAATCTAATTTCTTAACATAATATTAGCTAGGTAGAATTAGATTGAAAATGTAATGCCAGAGTCGTGATGATTAAAATTTAGGGGCGCTCACCTCGATGGTCATTAGCACCCTTTCAAAAACTGTATTTCACTTTACAATTCTTCCTTTTTTTGGGGGGGGGGGGAACAGGAATAAAGGTATAGCAAAAACCAACAACAGGGTATATTGGGTATCTGGGCAGGAAGAAGGATGGGGCATGGGAGGGATGTTGTTCTGAGGTGATTCTATTTATTGGGGCCTGTGGTGCTATTTTAGTTAGGACTGTTGAGACGAAGTTGATGGCCAGTACCGCCAAAGCAACCCGGCTGTTCGTGGGTGGATACTAGGGTTTGCGGAAAATCCGCTTGTGGTGATCAGGTAGCAGCCATGATCCAGGGGACCCTGACTGCGACCTGTGAACTGTGATGACTATTGAATTTTAACTTTGGCAAAATGTGCAACCGCCAGGGCCGCAGTGTTCAGTGGTGCAACTGATGCCTTCAAGGGCTCGGATTCGTGGAGGGTTGCGGCGAGGCAGGTCCTGTATCGGCGGCGTCCAATGGGCGCAGGAGTCTCTGCGAGGCTGGGCGTGTGGCGGCGGTGCTCCGTTGTCTCGAGCGAGGGTTCTCCGGAGGTCATCAATGCTCTGCGTGATGTAGCCCTGGTGTGTGCGGAGGGCTTCCTCAAGCTTCCTGCTTGGCACTCGGGTGTCGTTGATGTAGCCGACGATCTTCTTGAGCTTGGCCTTGCAGTAGTCTAAGGCCTCGGAGGTGACGCTGGCGTCTTCCTGAGTAGCACTTTGCGGGGCTTGGGCGGCTTCTCTGACATCATCCAACGTCTGACGCAGGGCTTCCTCCCATGTAGCTACCCGCGCTGTCAGCTTCTCGATGGATGCCTGCAGGTCTGTGAGTGTGGCGGTGACGGTGTGCAGAAGTTCTCGGTGCTTGGCGCTGGTCTGCGTCCCCTGGTGCTGAATGGTGATTTGTGCGTATGTGCGGCGTTGTGTCTGCTGCGGGATGTGGCGTGAAGTAGGAGGGTGAGGCTGGTGTTGAGGAGGAAGTGGAGTATGAAGGTGAGGCTGGTGTTGGCGGTTAGAGGTTCGACGTTGTTGTTTGGGATTTAGGGGGCACGAAGCTTGTCCAGTGAAGTGGGACACTTAACTTATCTTTAACTTTCCTTTGACTCTGCTGTGGCTTTGTCTTCACTTTGCTCTAGCTCCACTTTGGCTTTGCTTTGGCTTTACATTAGCTTTGCTCTAGTTTTCCTCCAGCTCCGCTATGGCTTTGCTGTGGCTTCATTCTGACTTTACCATTTCTCTGCTCTAGCTCTGCTCTGGCTATACTCTGGTTCCGTTCTGGCTTCTCTCCCGCTTCACCATAACCTCACTCAGACTTCATTCTAAAATCCCTCTAACTTTGCCCTGGCTTGGCTCTGGCTTCGCTCAGGCTTCGCTCTGGCCTCACACTTCATTCTGTACCTTTAACACTGGCTTTTCTCTGCCTTCGCTCTGGCAAGGCCCTGGTCACCAACCCGGTCCCGCTAAGGCTTGGCTCTGGCTCCACTCAAGTTCTGCTCTGGCTACGCTCTGGCTCCACTCTGGCTAGGCTCCAGTCCCCGCTACGGTCCCGCACTGGCTTGGCTCTGTTTTCGTTCTGGCTTCACTCTGGCTTCACTCTAACACTCCTAAACAATACTCTTGCTTGGATTTGTCTTCGTTCTGGCTTGGCTCTTGCTATGTTCTGGCCCCGCGCCTGTCCTGCTCCGGTCTCACACTCACTTCATTCTACACCTTAACTTTGGCTTGGTTCTGGCTTGGCTCCGGCTTCGCTCTGGCTTCGCTCCAGCTTCATTCAAACCTCACTCTAACTTCACTCTGTATTCACTCTAACTTGGCTCTGGCTTGGCTAGGCTCCAGCCTACCTTCAGTCCTGCTCTGGCTTCGCTCTGGCCTCACTACCTTCATTCTTAAACCTAACCCTGGCTTGGCTCTGGCTTGGCTCTAGCTTGGCTCTGACTAGGTTCTGGCCCGTCTCCGGTCCTGCTCTGGCTGCACTCTGGCTTTGCTCTGGCCTCACACTAACTTCATTCTGTACCTTAACACTGGCTTCGCTCTGCCTTCGCTCTGGCTAGGCCCCGGTCACCACGCCGGTCCCGCTCTGGCTTGGCTCTGGCTCCGCTCAAGTTCCGCTCTGGCTATGCTCTGGCTCCACTCTGGCTTAGCTCTGGCTAGGCTCCGGTCCCCACTACAGTCCTGCACTGGCTTGGCTCTGGTTTCGCTCTGGCTTAACTCTAGCATTCCTTAGCTACACTCTTGCTTGGATTTGTCCTAGTTCTGGCTTGGCTCTTGCTAGGTTCTGGCCCTGCTCCTGCCCCGCTCCAGCCTCACACTCACTTCATTCTATACCTTAACTTTGGCTTGGTTCTGGCTTGGCTCCAGCTTCGCTCTGGTTCTGCTCTGGCTTCACTCCGGCTTCACTCAAACCTCACTCTAACTTCACTCTGTATTCACTCTAACTTGGCTCTGGCTTGGCTCTGGCTAGGCTCCGGCACACCTTCGGTCCCGCTCTGGCTTCTCTCTGGCCCCACTAACTTCATTCTTAAACCTAACCCTGGCTTGGCTCTGGCTTCGCTCTGGATAGGTTCCGGCCCGTCTCCGGTCCTGCTCTGGCTGCGTTCTGGCTTTGCTCTGGCCTCACACTAACTTCATTCTGTACCTTAACACTGGCTTCGACCTGCCTTCGCTCTGGCTAGGCCCCGGTCAACACCCCGGTCCCGCTCTGGCTTGGCTCTGGCTCCGCTCAAGTTCCGCTCTGGCTACACTCTGGCTCCACTCTGGCTTAGCTCTGGCTAGGCTCCGGTCCCCGCTACGGTCCCGGAGTGGCTTGGCTCTGGTTTTGCTCTGGCTTCACTCTAACATTGCTTAACTATACTCTTGCTTGGATCTGTCTTCGTTCTGGCTTGGCTCTTGCTAGGTTCTGGCCCTGCTCCTGTCCCGCTCGGGCCTCACACTAACTTCGTTCTGCACCTTAACTTTGGCTTGATTCTGGCTTGGCTCCGGCTGCGCTCTGGCTTAGCTCTGGCTTTGCTCTGGCTCCACTCAGGCTTCTCTCTGACTTTGCTTTGGCTTTATTCTTAATTTGGTTTAATGTACTATTTTTAACTTAGATTGGGGTCAAATACAGATGTGGACCTTGTTTGGGCGTTTGGCATTAGCTCTCTCACCACTCAGAGGCACCCAATCAAGAGATTTGGCTCGGGATCCCGGGATCCCGGGATCGCCAATTCCCGTACCTACTGCAGTAGGCCCCTGGGGATAATGCCAGAGTCGGGATTTGAACCATGGATGTTCTGGCCTCCATCCGGTTGCTCAGTCTGACTCCACCTAATCAACCCTTAGCTTACATATGGCTAGTGTAGAAGAAGAATTAATTTTTCCATCAATTAATATAATATTAGCTATTAATCGAGGCTTTGCCTGGATTAATAAAACTTGCCGTTAAAGCTTCAAGTCTTACAAAATATTTGTTGTTTTTAAAATATCTGTGTATTTTCAAGACAATTTAAAAATTTATGCTAAATTATCCATGCATTTATACAAATAACAAGTCTTCGTTTTATTCTCTAGTACCTAAAATAGATGCAGGAGAGAGAGAGAGAGAGAGAGAGAGAGAGAGAGAGAGAGAGAGAGAGAGAGAGAGAGAGAGAGAGAGAGAGAGAGAGAGAGAGAGAGAGAGAGAGAGAATGTGTGTGCGCGCGCGTGCATGTATGAAACTTCTTCCACTGCAAACTACCTCACAAATGGAAACATTTTTTATTATGATTTTCTCAAAAATAGTTCTAATGGTTTTGTTTAAAATTACAAACATTTGAGATATTTGCACTACTAATAAAATCTTTATATTGACTTTTTCTGGGAATACCCTATGAATTCCTCTTCATTTGACTGAATTTTATGTAGTTTCGTACAACTGTTAAACCACAAGAGATAGACAAAAACTTAGATCTCTATTCTCCTATATTCTCTTTGTGTCTACATGAAAATACATACTGAAAATATTTCTAAAAAATATTTATCTCAATTAACATGAAGTAGTAGAAAAATAAGCATTTGCAAGAATAGCTTTATTGAAGGATATCAAAAATACATATCAGAATTTATAGAAAGCCATGTGAATGTTAACTCATTAGAAGAAAGAGGATGGATAAAATTTTAATCATAAGGCTAAGGCTGATAAATATTTGAGAAAAAACGAAAAAGAAAAGAGTTTTTATTAATCTAAAATAAACTTTTGATAGCCTTAACAGGGCAGAACTGTGGATGAAACGTTTTAGGAAAGTTATAAGCAAAACTTGAATAAGGAATATACAGCAATTATATATATACATTTTTGTAAAATTTTCTAATAGGAGGATTACAAAAAAATTTATTGAATAGCTTGTTAAATTTATTTATGAAGATGATACTTTACATCAGATAAGGAAACAGAACTTACATACACATATTATAAATAATAAAAAAAGATGGGTCCATTGTTTGGGATGAATTAATTGTGGGATCCATCTACTGAGCTCAGAAAAGCAATTGAAGCAATTTGAAAAGACTGTAAACATTGGATAATGAAACTAAATTTAAAAAAATTGAAAAGACAGGAAATAGGTCACTACATACCTTCAAAGTCAAATCTTGCAGAATAAGGAGTGTCTGGAGGTGCCTTGGGTACAGCAGGAATGTCACCAACCCACTGCAACTTTTCATGCTCCACTACATCCATGTGAAGCCATTTGTTGGCTAATTCTGAAGCAATGGGTACTTCTGTCTTGCTCTCGCTGCTTCCTGAAACTGAAGTATTTTCTTCAACATCCATATCCTTTATTCTTTCTTCTGTTGAAAAGACAGGAAATAGGTCACTACATACCTTCAAAGTCAAATCTTGCAGAATAAGGAGTGTCTGGAGGTGCCTTGGGTACAGCAGGAATGTCACCAACCCACTGCAACTTTTCATGCTCCACTACATCCATGTGAAGCCATTTGTTGGCTAATTCTGAAGCAATGGGTACTTCTGTCTTGCTCTCGCTGCTTCCTGAAACTGAAGTATTTTCTTCAACATCCATATCCTTTATTCTTTCTTCTGTTACATCAGTATAGCTAGCAATTTCAGAAACAGAATTGTCTTTTACTTCAGCTGTTTCTTTACTTTCTGTAACATTTTCTACTTCCATTGCAGAAACATCAGCTTCTTGTTTTTGTTGACAGTTTGAAACGGTTGTGTTCTCATCAGTGTTTGTTTCCATGTTTGGTTTTCTTCTGGACCGTAAAAAATTGACCAGCTTAGGATCCAGCTTTGACAGAAGATTCTGCTGTTCTGCATAAATTTCTTTGCTGGACATTTTGGAAAGTTTCTCCAAATTTTCTTTGTGCAGATCTTGAGATTCTAGACCACTTAGAACATAGCTTTTGCTTCCTGAAATCATAAAAGTTAATTCTGATATTAAACAATACAGCTTATTCTGCTTGTTAACAGCTAAACAGGATTGTTATAAATTAAATGTTCTAAACAAAAGACTATAATAAATCACTGTTAGGGGTGGTGATTTTTTGCAAATGCGATATAGCGTGATAAAGTGCAAAATTGACTCAAAATGAGATATAAATATGAAATTGAAGATGTTCCCAAGTATTTATTTTTTCCCAATGCTTTTTCTTATAGAAACTTTAACTGAAGAGTCTGTTGAACCTTTGCATGTTTAGAAATGTATAAGGTAAGTGACCACTCTTCAGGAATGTGGAAATCAACCCTTCCCGCTAAATTAGCCTATTGTTACACCATTGCCCACATGAGGTATGTTTGGTACTGAAGCGAGTTCAGCTGTTTTACAAAAGAAGCCCCTCTTACTATGCCTAATCACTGTCATAAATCTATCTTCACAACCCAGTTAATGGTAAATTTCAATCCTTGTCTCTGAAAACCAATAGCAATCCTAATTTTAAGGAAGTGATAAACACATGTTAATTCCAGTTGGAGTTCAGTTGCCAAAGTTCGAATTTTCATTGTTTTGTTCGGTTTTACAAGCAACTTTCATTCATTCTATGCGTAGGTCATGTCAGTAAGTGCGAGGCTAATTTTGTGCATTTTCTTTTTATTGTCCTAGTTTTACATCAGTATGCATTTATCTTTTTTGTGTTATGCAGTGTTTATGAGTCACTATGTTTACACTCAAACTTCACTTACTTGTTGTATAATTGAAACGTTTACAAGATCATTCGATCTCATCCTCAGCTGTTTGGTGACTAAATGAACATTCCTCTTCTTCTACTACTATGGTGCTCCGATCCCTCTGCCATCTGGTGTTAGGGGCACTAAGTTTTAATACTTCAGTTAATGCCGGGATTTCAAAATTTATAACTTTATCACGGTTTTTGGTTATGAATATTTTTTCCCAAATGTTGTTCTTTCAAAAATTCCTCCTTACTCAGTAGGATATTGTATAGCTGGTAAATTAGACTTCTAAAGGCAGCTAGTCGATGTGAAACATCCCACTGAGTAAGGAGGAGTTTTTGAAAGAACAACACATAAAAGAGATAGCAGTATTAAATGGGTTCAACCCAACCGTCATAAGGAACATGATGAAAAGAAAGGAAAAACTCAAGATAATATCAAAAAATTCCACTCTAACACCACTTAAAAACACAAATTGGCAATATAGAAAATTCACCTACCATCCATGGACTTTTAGAAAATTTGAACGAATCTTCAAAAGACTAAACTTAAAACAAGCACCCCAAAACAAATTCAGTCTGAAGAACCTGCTAAATAAACCACTAAAAAATTCAATCCCCAACACTTTGAAATTGGGAATTTATCAGATAAATTGTGAAACCTGTGAAAAAAGCTACATAGGAAAAACTAAGAGAAACTTATTAACCAGGCAAAAAGAACACCAGAGGAACATAAAGTTGAAACAAACAAAAATCTGCAGTGTCACACCATTTTTGGACAGAAAACCACAACATTGGCCATAACATTAAACTGTTAAAATCTTTAAGTACACCCATAGAATTGGATATTTGGGAAAAAATATTCATAACCAAAAACTGTGATAAAGTTATAAATTTAGAAATCCCGGCATTAACTGAAGTATTAAAACTTAGTGATCTTAACACCAGATGGCAGAGGGATTGGAGCACCGTAGTAGTGGAAGAAGAGGAATGTTCATTTAGTCACCAAACAGTGGAGGATGAGATCGAATGATCTTGAAAATGTTTCAATTATACAAGTAAGTGAAGTTTGAGTGTAAAAATAGTGACTCATAAACAAACTCAAAAATGAAGAATACTTCACTGTTAATAATGCTTCTGCTTTCAATATTTATTCATCCCTTATTTCCATTTCTAAAAGTTGGCAACCCTAGACTACCCATATAAAATAGTCTTAAATTTCCAATACACCTGGAATGAACTGAAAATGTTTCATATTAACATGTCCCATGGTTTGTGAGTTATTTTGTGTATGGTGACATGGATACAGATAAATGGATAAAAATGGTCTTCAAGAGCAAATACCTAAAAACAGCAGAAAAATATCTCTGATAATAATCATGGATATTATAAACAGCCTCATCTTATAACATTTTTCTTTGAACAAAAGTTTGTGCCTATGAATATGACAAAATGACTCAAATACAAAATTGAATTCTTGACTTGTTGATAATGGTACGTGTCTTTCTAGGGTGACTGTTAAAATATGACACTTTGCTAACCTTTATTTTGATATTTGGACTAGTGAGGATTTTTAACAGATACAGTAGAAACCCGAAATAATGTGGTTGCTGGGGGACATCCTTTACCCCCGCGTTATAACCTTGTATATGGAGATGTAACACTAGAAGGGACAAAAATCAATCCTACTCAGTTGGAGGAGGGAAATATGCATGTAATAATAAATTACAGTATAGTATTAAACTCTTGTTTAAAAAGTAAATATACTACAGTACTTCTTAAATTACTCAACGGTTGTATTCCAACCCATAACTGATCTTGATTTATTCCACTGTACATATGTTACACCAACCTAATTTTTCTTTTTTAGAAAAAATCAGTAAGTTTTGTTTCACACACTGATATATTATTTTTTTTCCCCCCTGCACATGTTTGATTGCACAAAACGGAGGGGATGAATGCTGTTTGATTCATTTTGCCTCTCCATCCACAGAATATTCTTCTTATTCTTCTTCTATGGCATAGCAGTTCAGGACCGAACCACAGCCTCCGTAATCATCCACCTCCATCTGGCTCTGTCTTTGGCAACTGATGACCACCGCCTGGTTTGGAGTAGAGTTTTAGCATCACTTGCCACAGCATTGATACAGCTGTCCCTGGATCTTCCTATATCCCTTTTACCTTCGATCTGGCTATTTAGTATTTTCATGGGGATTCTATTATCTCCTATTCTCATGATATGTCCAGCCCATTGGAGTCTATGACATCTGATGATGGTGATTAACTTGTTGTCTTTGTATAGGTTATATAGCTCATTATTGTACAATATTCTCCACACACCTTTATCTTGGACTGGGCCATAAATTCTTAAGATCCTTCTTTCAAAAATGTTGATTAAATCAGTAGTTTGTTTATCCATGGTCCAGGTCTTGCTACCGTATGTCAATATTGGTCTAATCATAACTTTATACAGTGTTGCTTTGATCTGGCGATGAATGTTTGACTTGATAATTGTAGATAGTGATGGATTAACTTAACTGGCAGCAAGTATCCTTCTCTTTATTTCATAAATTTTGTTGTTATCTTCTGTTATCCAGCATCCCAAATATTTAAACTAATTAACTATTTCTAACTCTAATGACCCGATTTTAAACTGATTAGGTTTCTTGATTTTACTTCAAGTATTAATCATAACTTTTGATTTTTGTGTGCTTATTTATAAACCTAGCCCCTCAGCTGCATCTCTTAATTCTTGGAAGGTTTCCTTTGCTCTTGTATGGGACCGTGCCACCTGGTTGTGGGAATCCCAAAATAGGAGCACTGCAAAGTGTCTTCTTCAGCTGCCGGAAAACACCTTCAGCGTCCTCCGTCCACACATAAGGCCAGTGTTCTTCTGTCAGATGGGTGAGGGGCTTGTTGATGTTGGAGAAGCCCTTTATGAAACGGTGGTAATAACTGCACAGTCCCAGGAAACTGCGCCATTTTCACTTATCCTTCAGACGAGGCCAATCTCTCATAGCCTGTGTCTTCTCCGGATCTGTAGCCACTCCGGTTCATGAGACTATGTGGCCCAAGTAGTTGACTTCCTTGTGGAAGAGCTGGCACTTCTTTGCGTTCAGCTTCAGTTTGGTTGCCTGCAGTCTCTGTAACACCTTGCTCAGGTTGTCGACATGGTCTTCGAAGGTCTTGCGACGATGATGTTGCAGTCTTTGTATCACCTTGCTCAGGTTGTCGAGATGGTCTTCGAAGGTTTGGCTGACGATGACGTCCAAATATATCAGGCAGGCGCCATAAGTCAATCCTCTCATCACAGACTCCATTAGCGTTGGAAGATAGTTGGTGCGTTGCAGAGAGCAATGGGCATAATAGTGAACTGCAAAAGCCCTTGGCCTGTTGAGAATGTGGTCTTCTCCTTGTCTCTCGGGTCTAGAGCCATCTGTCAGTTACCCGACTTCAGGTCCAGGGTCGAGAACCACTGCGCACCAGCAAGCGTGTCCAGGGTGTCGTCAATCCGCGGTAAAGGGAAGCAGTCCTTCCTGATGACAGCGTTCAGCTTCTTGTAGTCCATGCAGAAGCGCAGCTTGCCGTTCTTCTTCGTCACCACGACATCATGAAACACCAAGGGTTGTCAGACTCTTCAATCACTCCCCTGGATCTTATGTCCTCCAGCATATCCCATACCGCCGCTTGTTTTGCCAGCGGAACCGTTTGGGTGGTTGCCAAATAGGACTGGCGTCTGCAGTGTCGATGCCGTGGAGCACTGGGTCCGTGCGGCCGCAGTCACTTTTACCTTGGCTGAAGACGCGCTGGTATCGTCTCAGCAGTTGTTTAACCTTCCCAAGCTGTTCTGCGATCAGGTGGTCGGCCACCCTCTCCAGTAAGCCTTCTAGCCGGGGCCTCAGGTGTTGCGTCAGCACCGGCTCCTGGGTCCGGTTGATTGGCGTTACGCTGACCACGGGCTCGCACGTCCCCAACTCCGTCCCGGCCTGGATGTCATGATCAGTGTCCGTTGGATTAAGCAGCCTCGCCGGGACCTCCTCGCCGGGACCTCCTCTTGGCACGGCAACAATGTCCTGGCCACACAGAATCTGTGCACAGGTGTCTTCTGGTCCAGCATCATGTTATCGATCCGCTAGCCTTCCAGTCGCGCCCTCACCAACACCTCGCTTCTTGCGGGGAGAACCACATCTTCCCTCAGGATGACATGGCAGATTTCAAGGCGTTCTTCGGGTTGCCGGAGTATCACCTCTTCTTGAATTGAGCCGCAGGGCCTTCCAGCCGACGTCCACCGTCGCCTCGTGTCTCCTGAGGGTATCCAATCCCAGTATCACCTCCTTAGCCACCTCCGCGACGAACAACCACAGACGCAGGGCAATCCATCCAAAGGTCAACTGCAGCTGAGCCTCCCTCTTCACGGGCAAGTTGTCACCCGATGCCGTCACTAGCTGGTCTGGTCTACTCGGTTTTCTCGACGGCAAACCCCTGGCTACGTCAGGTCTGATGATGGTCACGGATGTCCCGGTATCCACAAGCACGCGATTCGGCCTCCCTTTCACCCAAACGTCCGCGATGAGGCTGTCATCCATACGCCGGCTGATGGCGCGCAGTGTCACTCGACGGGGTGGTGATGAGGCGCGCAGTGTCACTCGAGGGGATAGTGATGATGGCACCGACGTGCCCCTCGCCACGCCGGCCCTTAATCGTTTCTCCGACTGATCTTTCTAGTGTGGACAGTCTCTCCAGGTGTCCCGGCTGGCCACACCCCCAACACACGCCACTAGGTCTTCGCCGGCGTCCCTCGGCTGGTCTTCGGTCTCCATTGTAGCGGATACTCCTTGTTCTCGAAGTCGGGGTGCCGTCACCTTGGTCGCCTTCATCCTCAATGCGGCCATTAGCACCTCGTGGATGTTCTTGTAGTCGCCGAGCATTAGGCGCTGACGTATCTCAGCGTCTCGTACCCCGTCGACGAAACTGTAGGCTGCTTCCCGGTAGACGAACTCGGATGGGAGGTCGACCAGGGCTTTGCTGGCCAGCTGTTCCATTGCCATGGCGAACTCCTGCAGCGTCTCCCCTGGCTGCTGCATCCTAGACTTCAGCTAGCTGCGGTAGGCTGCGGCTAAGTGGTGATTTCCGAAGCGGTATTCCAGAGTTTCCCGGATGTCCTTGGGCGCCGTCGCTATCTGGACCGCGTTCAGGACCTCTGCGGCCCGTCCCTGGAGGCTAGCTATTAGCTGTGCGGCCTCTTCTTCTGATGACCACTTGTAGTGGTTGGCCACTGTGTCGAATTGCCGGCGGAAGACTTCGAAAGTTGACGTGCCGTCGTACTTAGGTGGTTTGACGTGCGCAGATGTGTCGCGTCCCGGCACTAACGCGGTTTGCCAGGACTTCGACGCGCTCGTCCACTTGACCCATCCGATTGCCCTGTTCCGCAACGTCATCCCTCACGCCGGCCAACTGCTCACGCCACCTCAATTTGGCGGCGAGGGTCTCGTTCGCAGCCTTCATTTCTGTGGCTAATTCATCCATAATTTTGGTCATCTTCGCGGCCAGGTTGCTATTTGCCGCTTCCGTCTTCGCAGCGAGGGTGTCATTCGCTGTCTTCATTTCTTTCAACTGGTCGAGAGGTTGTCGTTAGCCGCCTTCATTTCTTCCATCTTCTCTAAAATATTTGCCAATGCAGCTTCCAACGTCGTATCCCACTCCTGACACCAAATGTGACTTTGTGGATTCGTAAAATTAAAAGTATAGTTGCAGAAATTCAAAATGCTCCTTATTTTTGTAGAAAGACAGTTTGTAACCCCTTACGGCCTCTAAAAATGATGTAGCACACACGAACGCAATCTTCTGCAAACTGCACAATTAGAAGTTCTCGACTGCTCACTAGCAACTAATTCATGACCATAACCATGACGTGCTGGCTGGCTATATATAGCCAGAAGGTTTTTGCTGCGTGCCCACCCATTAAGGGTTTTACCGCAGGTAAGGTATTTGAACGGGTTTTTGTAGGATGGATATGGTGTAGGTTTTGAGAATTGAAGAATTTTGTGAGGTTACAATTTGTACCTTCGGGATGAAGGACAGGATGCAATTCCCTGCACCCTGGTGTAACTAACTCATGACTTGCTGTCTCTCGTCTTTTATAACCGAACTATCATTTCTCAAAAGTTGCCGAAACCACACAATGTTTCTTGGCGTTGCGAGACAAGGGGAGAATTATCCAGACATCTCTGTCTGTTTCTCCCTCTGTTGCTCTTTCTCTTTCTCTCTCTCTTGGCAAGTGCCTAAGCGCTTATCAACTCCATGGGCGTGGCTTGGGCGCTATCTGTCTGTTTCACTCCCCGCTTCTCTCTCTCTCTCGCCAGATAACAAGTGTCTCGCGACTTTATTTTACCAGTTACAAGCACAGAAAATATCACATTCTATCTACCGGAGATAGGGTGAAACCATAAAATATTGGCTACAAAAACTAGAACAAGTTTGTGTAAGAAGAAAAAATGGTCATGTTGCTTTAACAGCAATCATTTCACTTCCATACTCTATCTTGGGTTCCTGAGGTGCACCAAGTGCAAAAACACCTGCATTGTCAGAAAGATAAGGACAGTAATGATACTAATCATGATCCATGGAGATAATCATGACATCATGGAAATCTTGCAAGTTAATTTTTACGTAATATAGAATAAAAAGAAGTATTTCAGAAAGTGGAGTGCCATTGTTACTAAAATTAGGCAAGTGAGTCAACCTTGTATATACTTTTCTCCACTTACAAGTTTTTTATGAAGACTAGTTTCTGGGGACTTCTCCCCTATCGTCAGCTTTTAGTAATAATTTTTACGTGTTCTAAATTATCAACTTACAAGTGTAAAGTGTTCAGAGAATGGGGAAGAAGATAATGAAGCAGCTGATGAGGTGCCATTGTTTGTCAACAACGAAAGCATCAAGTGAAAAGGTATTTCTCATTACACAAGGGAAGGACTTTTTAAATGAGAGCAGTTCTTTCATTCAATGAAAAAGAAAAAACAGCAAAGATCCAAATATCAATTGAATATGACTTCCAAACAATGGCAGGAGAGTAATAAACATTATGTAAGTAATCACTGCTTTCCTACTTTCATAAATATGTGTGTGCAGATGTGCACACATGCATGCAGCATTTGGGTAAAAACAACATTTTGTATTTATGTTCAACAACTTTCACTGATGCGACAAGAGGATTATGAAGAAGCTCCCCTCGACCCAAATTACACTTAACTTAAAAACAATGTTATTTTTTATTTTCTCCAAAGCTCTTATCGATTTTGATAAAAATATCATGCAGCATTTGGGTAAAAACAACATTTTGTATTTATGTTCAACAACTTTCACTGATGCGACAAGTGGATTATGAAGAAGCTCCCCTCGACCCAAATTACACTTAACTTAAAAACAATGTTATTTTTTATTTTCTCCAAAGCTCTTATCGATTTTGATAAAAATATCATAATGATATTAAATTTATATCTTGAACTGTCTTGAGAATAGTTTAACTTCTCTGCATTAGAAAGGAATTTTGAATTATTATTTTCTATAAAGGATAAATCAAAAGTTATAGAAAAAATTTACTTCACAAAAAGTGTACAGCAGTTTAAAGTATAAAGTTTCAAGATATTCGTGACTATTGGTTCAAATTTGTCAATACCTGACCATTTTTGTAAAGTGCTGTCACTATTCACTCGTTTCTTCTAATGTCATAGAAAGAGTGGAATTTTAAGGTCAGTATTGTGACTTTGTGGGTTCGTGAAATGAAAAGTCCAATTACACCACTCCAAAATGTGCTTTATTTCCACCGACTTACAGTTTAACACTTGCCGATTACACAGAATTACTTGCTGCACACAGTTACAATTCACCAGTCCGTCCGTTACAATTTCCTTGTACTCGCGGTTACGTAAGCTCCGGTACACATTCCCAGTTACGTACAGTCTTCCGTTGCACAATCCTTTCGTTCATTAACACGTCACTGACGAACACTGCCTTCTTACACCAAGGACTGTCCTCACTCACACACTAACCAACTGACTGACTGACTGTCTCTCTGAAACCCTTTTTATAGGAATGTCACTGATTTTCTAGAAGTCTCTAATTACCCGAACGTTCCAGACCACAGAAGAAGGGGAGAGAAACATCGAGGGACAGGCGGCACTTCCGCAAATCACCCTTCAGTTAGTGACAGAGACCGATGAGTGGGCGTGGCCTAGCTGCCTAGGGTCTCTCCCAACTGTCGCCTATCCGTCCCTTCCCTAATTGGGTGACAGTATATTGTGATAACCCACTAGGCTGAGCCAGCATTCTTTTGTCTGCGCATACGGTCCACCCTCCCAAGCCAGGAAGGGAGGGCTGGCAATTTGCTTCCTAGAGGGGAGGTAGCTGGGCCCGGTTTGACCACGGGTCATCTGGCAAAGTCGTGTACTCTTAGCGTGGGGTGGGTGACGAATGGATCTCCCAGGTGCAGTTTGTGCTAAGTGTGTATAGTGCAGCGTGAGCAAGGCTAAACAAGAAGGTTATGAGCAAGAGCCATGTCTTATTTGTAAGTAGAGTGCCATAGTTTTAATAAATGGTCAGAGTGTGAGAATTAGTTATTTCCTGTCTTTTGTTATGGTAAACCTCTCACTAGCCAAGCAATGTCCAGTATCAGGTCTGGCAACAATGGGCTCACAGTGAAACCCAGATTGTGACCTGAGATGTGGTGGAGGAGCTTCGATCCCCTTTCGTTAAGTTTAAGTTGGTATTCTTCACAGCCATTATTTGCAGTGTGTACTTTACATTTAGGTACAGTAACCGTAACCGCTTGAGTGGTATAATATGTTAATCCTTGCCAAATTTTGGTGTTTTCAGCAGTGTAAAGTTTTATCACAGTACGTATTTTTGTACCTTTATATTTAGTTTTGTGTTGTTTTACACATCTGGTGTTTCACTATGTTAGTGTGCTGCCTTGTGTACTTATTTATTGGCTAATGCATAATAATTATTTTATGCCGAGCTATTGATACTGTGCTTTGTACCCCTTACACTTAAGTTAACACATTTCAGTTTATTTATGTTTTCCACTTTGCATTCAGTTTATTTGTTTTATCATGCCAGGTAGACACACTAAACAACCCTCCGATCTTGTAATACCTGAACCAATTGCCATGGCTTCCACAAGCCCCGCTTCAGAAGCTAGTGATACAGTTTCTAGTGATATTATGTCTTTAGTACAAACTGCTGTAACCAATATGGTCAGTGCTTTACCTATACCTGTGTCAAGGCCTTTCATGGAGCCATCTTGTTTTGATGCTGTGCATCCTGATTCAGTTGGTGACTTCCTTAGGAACTTTGAGCTAGTTGGTAATGCTAACTCCTGGACTGATATACAAAAACTTAAGTTTCTCCCATGCTATTTAAAGGGCACAGCCCTTGCATGGTATCAAACATTTTGCCACAGAAATCCTGATCATGACTGGTTCACCTTAAAGCGCTCATTTTTGGGTGCTTTTTAAATTGCCCACCAGGAAGAATTACTATAAATCAAACTTAGGCAGCTTGTTCAACTTGATTCTGAACCAGTATTTAATTATGTATACAATGTTCTTAAGCTTTGTGACGAAGTCAATGCCCATATGTCCGAATCTGAGTGTATCAGGAATTTGTTTAAGGGATTGAAACCACAGTATGTGCAAGCATTACTACCTTTAAATTTGGCTACTGTTGACAATGTACTGCAGGCTCTCAAGCGTGTGGATAAGGCAGAATTTGATGTCGCCCACCATCAAAATTTAATTTCTACACAGGCACCTACCCTTCCGCATGTGGATCAGTTTACCTTACCTCCTTCATTGTCAGGTAATACTGCTATTCTGCCAGCATCTCTACCTTCCATCCACTCGCCTGTTCAGGACCCAATTGCCCAAATGACTACTCAAGTTACAATGTTAACCTCACAGCTTCAGAGTTTGCAGCATCCACAGGGATCCAATTCATCGCAGGCTAGGAACTCTTCACACTTCCAACAGTCTGGGAATCCTAGATCTTTTTCAGGTGTGGTGTATTATAGATGTAACCAACCTGGCCACATGGCGCGCTTTTGCAGGCAACCATCCGCTGCTACTCAGTCAAAAAACCGACAGGCACCGCAGCACAAACCACTTCACATAGCACCAGTACAACAGCAGCAAGCACCAAATGGGTCTAAACTAACCTCTAGGTCAGGTCTTACAGATTCCAGCTGTGCTGAATGGTGAACAGATTCACATACTCTTAGATTCTGGCAGTGCTGTCTCTATTGTTAACACTGCTCACATTTCTGTTATTACAGATGCAACCTATTGATGTGTTGCTTCGGACTGCAGGAAACAAACTATTAGATGGCCCGCACTATGCAATACTGTCATTCTGTATTAATGACTTTCATTTTCAGGAGGATGTTTTAGTGGTTAAAAAGTTGGCCCATGACTTAATACTTGGCAATGATTTTCTTAGTGCACACAAGGTAGTAATTGATTATTCTACCAATAAGGTGACTATTCAAACTACTGAAGGCACAATGTTTACTGTACCTATTTTTGTGACTGATGTTGCACCCCTTGCTGATGTTGGTGTAAATCCTGTGTTACATGATGTTGTTACCCCTGTGAATAAGGTATTTGTCAAGAATGATGTTCGTATTCCACCCTTTTCGGTATCACACGTAACAGTACAATTATCTAGAGAAGTTGGTCATGACGTTATGTTTGAGCCTGTCCAGGGCATCATACACAAGAAACAAATTTCTATACCACCTGTTGTTTGTGCCCCTAAAGATGAGTATGTTATACCTGTGCATAATAATACAGCAGAACCTAAAACTTTGTTCTCTCGTACCGCTTTGGCCCAGGTGCATGATGTGGCTTTTGTGCAGGGAAACTCTATTTCCCCTCAGGATGTGACCACTTTGAAAGCACCTTCTTTTGATTTCAATTTTAATCATACCCTGACAGAGTGCCAGAAAGAAAAACTCCATGCTTTGTTGCTTAAGTACGCACATGTATTTGCTATCACCCTACAGTATTTAGGCATGACTAATGTCACACAATTTCAAATTCAAGTGTCTGACCCTATGCCGATTAAGCAACGTCCATATAGGGTTTCTCACAAACAAAAAGAAACTATTGATCAGTAGGTGAAAGAAATGCAGGATGCCGGCATAATCACTGAATCTCAGTCCCCATGGGCTTCCCCAGTAGTTCTAAGTCAAGAAAAAGGATAAATCCAGCAGGTTCTCCGTAGACTATCGCAAACTAAACTAGGTCACTGTTACATCGGCCTTTCCAATGCCCATCATAGACGACCTTTTGAGCTACCTCCACGGAGCTACCTGGTTCTCATCTCTTGATCTCTTGTCAGCATACTTTCAAGTTCCCATTGAGGAAAGCTCTAGGAAATTCACATCATTTGTTACTTCTTGCGGTCAGTACGAATTTCAAAGATTAAGCTTCGGCCTTTCTAATGCTCCTAGATTTTTCAGCTACTGTGCAGATAAGCTCCTAGGTGACCTAAAGTATAAGAAAACCCTCGCCTATTTGGATGATATTGTAGTATTTGGGAAAACCTTTGATGACCTCTTGGATAAAATGGAAGCGGTATTCAAAAGGCTAGAACAGTTCAATTTTAAGCTCAAACTGGCTAAGTGTTTCTTTGCGATGAGTAGGATTAAACTTTTAGGTTTTGAGGTGTCTCAACAGGGCATTTCTCCTGATGCCAAAAAGATTGTTGTTATTCAGAAACTACCTAATCCTAAAAATGTCAGAGATTTTCGCAAAGTACTGGGTCTGTTTAACTTTTACAGAAAGTTTGTTAAAGACTATGCGAAAATTGTTCATCCACTTTTCCAGCTCACCAAAGAAAATCAAGATTTTGTTTGGGGAGATGACCAACAGAGTGCGTTCCAGACTCTTAAAGATTGCTTGTCTTCCGCTCCCGTTTTGGCACATTACACTCCGGGCTCCTACACAGAACTTCACACAGATGCTAATCGTGTAGGTGTTGGTTGCATTTTGTTGCAATGGGTTAATGGCACTCTTCAACCAGTTGCCTATGCTTCACGCACTCTCTCAAAATGTGAAAAGAATTATAGTGTGCCCGAGCTGGAATTATTGGCTATTTTGTTTGGCTTGACCCATTTTAGAAGCTATGTCTATGGGTTTAAAGTTCATATCATCTCTGACCATCACTCTCTTTGTTACCTCAACAACTTGAAAGATCTTACCAGCAGCTTGGCTCGCTGGAGTCTGAAACTGCAGGAATTCGACTACACCATTTGTTACAACTCCGGGAAGAAACACCTGGATGCTGATACCTTGTCTCGCTTTCCTGTTCTACAGCCGTTGGATCATCAGGTGGAACAGCTAGATGAATTAATTACGTGTTTGTTATCTCCAGTGGAAGTTGCAGACAAACAAAAAGCCTATAATTAATACCTTGCAGGACAACACCAATTCTTCTGCTAAGTTACAATGGCAAGCTGCCTCTTGTGTGTTAAAATCTAATGTATCATACCGCAAAAATACTGGTTCTACAGGTCCTCTCCACCTTTTGGTAATCCCAGAGGGTTTGAAGCATGAAATACTGTCTTTATCTTACGAAGATCCATTATCGGGGCATCTTGGCTTTTCAAAGACCTTCAGTAAAATTCACTCCAGGTACTATTGGATCGGAATGAAAAAGGACATCGAACAATTTGTGAAGACCTGTTCTAATTGCCAATCTCGAAAAGGTCCTCAAAATCAAAAGCCTGCAGGCTTGCTTCAGCCTATTCCAGGGTGTAGGTGATCACTGGGGCATTGATTTATTGGGTCCCCTACCCCATTCAAATTCTGGTAACAAACATGTATCGTTTGTATCGAATATGCTACGCGTTGGGTTGAATGTGCTGCACTAACTGCTGCTACTATTCCACATGTAGCTAAGTTCATTCTGCACAATATCATATGCCGCCATGGTGTGCCAGCCCATTTGTTGTCTGATAGAGGATCTGTTTTCTTGAGTGATGTCACTCAGCAGTTATTGAAGTGCTTGTCTGTTTCCTTTACTAGTGCTTATAGACCTTCCTGTAATGGACTTACCAAATGTTTCAATCAAACACTTTTGAACATGTTGAGCCATTTTGTGGGTGATAACCAGAAAAACTGGGATGAGATTTTACCATATGTTGTATTCTCATATAATTCATCTGTTCAAGCGACGACACAATTCTCTCCTTTCTTCTTGATGTATGCTCGCAAGCCAGCTTTACCTAACCAAGTTCAGTTACAGGCTACCTCCAATGTTTTGTTTATCAGGAAAACCCTTAAGGATATCCAGAAGGCACGGGAACTTGCTGTGCAAAACATCAACCAGCAACAGGCAAAACAGAAAGAACGCTATGATGCTAAACGCAGACATGTTTCATATAATATTGGCCAGCTGGTTAAAATCTTTACCCCTGTCAGAAAGAAAGGTAAGTGTACGAAGTTATTACTTCACCATTATTTTGCACCTTTTGAGATTGTTAAACCGGTTACCCCAGTGACTTATGCTGTTCGCCGACCGAATGCACCTCGAGCCAAACTTCAATCTGTACATGTGTCTCATATCTTCCCCTATTATGATCCTTCTGGTCGTTATTGCCTCTAAATATTGTTTCAGTGTCCAATGTGTTCTATATACATACATATTGTCGGGAACCTGTATCTACATTCGCGTGACTTCTATATACAAAAGAAACCGATAGGAGGGCAGTGTGAAAACCGAGAGCCCGCGGACACAGATAACAGGCAGATAAGGGTCTGCCGAAACAAACAAACTGAGATAAATGGAAATTTCTAGTTATTTCTGGACTGATAGAGATTGTTTGCATTCTGGTTTATTTGCGGATCATCTAGAAATTATCTGTGAAGTATTTAAAGAGGCGACGATTGGCCAAGAGGGGTGGTAGTTGTGAACAGTTGTGAAACGAGTCATCTGAAAGTGTTATTGTAACGAGAGCTAATGATGCAATCTGCTGTCAATGTTATTGTCATCGACCTTGGTAGACTGATGGTGTATGTAACGTAATGCTGCTGTAATCTATAAGAGCATTTCTATGGAAATAAAGGAGATTTTTAATTTCTGCAACTCTGCCTTTTAATTCTACGAACCCACAAAGTTACAACTGGTATCAGGAAGCGGGATATTACCACCATGGAGGCTGCATTGGAAAGGATTCTGGAGAAGATGATGGAAATGAAAGCCGACCTCACCTCGGAAATGAAAGCGGCAAATAATAGCCTGGCCGCGGAACTGACAGAAATGAAGATGGCGAATGACAACCTTGCTGCAAAACCAGAAGCAGCAAATAACAGCCTGGCCGCGAAGCTGGAGACCACAAATAACAACTTGGCAGCGGAACTGGAACAAATGAAGGCCCAATTAACAGTGAAAACGGAGGCGGCAAATAGCGACCTGGCCGCAAAGTTGGAGACGACAAATCATAATCTGACTACAAAGATGGCCGAACTGACCACGGAAATGAAGGCTGCTAACGAAAAATTTGAAGAGCAATTGACCAGCATGAGGGATGACGTCACGGAGCTGGGCAAGCGGATGGGTCAAGTGGACAAGCGCATTAACGACCTAGAGGGAAAGGCCGACAGCAACACAAAGTCCCTGAACGCCATGGTAGAGGACATCGTCGGCAGGAGGTTGAAGCACTGGAAGGCCGACGCGCCGGGACGCACCACAGCATCGGCGCGCGTCAAACCTCCTAAATACGACGGCGCGACAACTTTCGAAATATTCCGCCGCCAGTTCGACGCAGTGGCCAAGCACAACAAATGGTCACCAGAGGAAGAGGCCACACAGTCAATAGCCAGCCTCCAGGGACGGGCCGCGGAAGTCCTGAACGCGGTACAGACAAAGGGGCGCCCAAGGACATCTGGGAGGCCCTGGAGAATCGTTTTGGAAACCACCGCTTAGCCGCAGCGTACCGCAGCCAGCTAAAGGCAAGATCACAGCAACCAGGGGAGACGCTGCAGGAGTTCGCACTGGCAGTTGAGCAACTGACTAGCAAGGCCCTAGTCGACCTTCTACCAGAGTTCGTATCCCGGGAAGCTGCCTACACATTCGTTGACGGGGTACGAGACACGGAGATACGTCAGCGCCTAATGCTCGGCGATTATAAAACCATCCACGAGGCGCTAACGGCAGCATTAAGGATGGAGACGGCCAAGGTAACAGCTATCCCGACGTCGAGAACGAGGAGTGTCCGCTACACCGGAGACAGAAGACCAGCCGAGGGACGCCGGCGAAGACCTAGTGGCTTGTGTTGGGGCTGTGGACAGCCCGGACACCTGGAGAGAGACTGCCCACACCAGGAAGAGCAGCCGGAAAACGAGTAAGGGTCGTCATGGAGAGGGGCACGTCGGCGCCATCAACACCATCCCCTCGAGTGTCACTGCGCGCCATCAGTCGACGGTTGGATGACAGCCTTATCGCAGACGTTTGGGTACGAGGGAAGCCGTGCTGCGTGCTCATAGACACCGGGGCAGCCATGACCATCATCAGACCCGGCGTAGCCAGGGGTTCGCCATCGAGAAGCCCGAGCCGACCATACCAGCTAGTGACGGCATCGGGCGAAACCTTGACCGTTGAGAGGGAGGCCCTGCTGCAGTTGACCTTGGGATGGAGTGCCGTGCGTCAGTGGGTGTTCGTCAAGGAGGTGGCAGAGGAGGTGATGCTGGAACTGGATACCCTCAGGAGCCACGAGGCGACGGTCGACGACGGCAGGAAGGTCCCGCGGCTCAATAGAGAAGAGGCCATACCCCGACAACCCAAAGAACGCCTTGGAATCTGCAGGGTCATCTTGAAGGAAGACGTGGGTCCCCGCGAGAAAGGAGGTGGTGGTGACGGTGCGACAGGAAGGACAGCGAATGAAGAACATTGTTGCCGTGTCGAGAGGTGCCAGTGAAGCTGCTTAACCTAGCGGACATCGATCACGACGTCCAGGCCGGAACGGAGATGGGGACGTACGAGCCCGTGGTCATCGTGACAGCAATCGAAAAGACACAGGAGCCGGTGCCAACGCAACACCTGGGACCCCGGCTGGAAGGCTTACTGGAGAGGGCGGCCGACCACCTGACCGCAGAACAGCTCGAGAAGGTTCGACAATTGCTGAGACAGTACAAGCGCGTCTTCAGCCAAGGCAGAGAACTACTGCGTCCCCCGGTGAGAGTTACTGACGGTAGTTAAAGCCTTGGAGCACTTCTACAAGTACCTGAACGGTCACCCATTCCACCTGAGGACTGACCACTCCGCCCTAACCTAGCTACTGAGCTTTAGAAACCTGGAAGGCCAGACAGCACGTTGGGTTCAGAGGCTGCAGGAGTACGACTTCGCCTCTGAACATCGTAGAGGGAAGAGCAACGGTAACGCAGACGCCATGTCTCGAAGACCCTGCCCAGAGGAGTGCGGCCAATGCACGAGAGTGGAAGAGGAGTGTGCCGCAGCAGTCCGAGTAGTCACAGCAGTGCCTGTGGATGGCTGGGATAGCGCAAACCTGAGGAGGGAGCAGCTGGCGGATGCAGACTTGGGACAACTCTTGGGGAAAGCGGAGGCAGGGACAAGACCAACCTGGGAGGACATCGCACCGAGGAGCACCACCTACAAGTCGTACTGGGCCCAATGGGAATCACTGAAAATCAGAGAGGGCTACTGTTCCGGGTATGGGTATCGCCTGATGGGAAGACACAGAGGGAGCAATTGGTACTTCCCCAAAGTAAGGTCCCGGAGGTCATGGAGGAAGCACACGCCGGTACTTCAGGAGAACACCTGGTAGCAAACCGAACAATCGAAAAACTTCAACAGCCATGGTAAGGACCGTACCAGGTGGTGAAGAGGATTAATGACGTGATCTACCGCATCCAGAAGGTACCCCGAAGGAAGAAGTTGGTGGTACACCTGGATAGTCTGGCCCGCTACGATAGTGCTGTTCGGGACGACCAGCCTTGAGGAGGGAGCAGTGTCGCGAACCTGTATCTACGATCGCGTGGCTTGTATACACAAAAGAAACCGATAGGAGGGCAGTGTGAAAACCGAGAGCCTGCGGACACAGATAACAGGCAGATAAGGGTCTGCCGAAACAAACAAACTGAGATAAATGGAAATTTCCAGTTACTTTGGACTGATAGAGATTGTTCGCATTCTGGTTTATTTGCAAATCATCTAGAAATTATCTGTGAAGTATTTAAAGAGGCGACGATTGGCCAAGAGGGGTGGTAGTGGTGAACAGTTGTGAAACGAGACAGCTGGAAGTGTTATTGTAACGAGAGCTAATGATGTAATCTGCTGTCAATGTTATTGTCATCGACCTTGGTAGACTGATGGTGTATGTAACGTAATGCTGTTGCAATCTATAAGAGTATTTCTACGGAAATAAAGGAGATTTTTAATTTCTGCAACTCGGCCTTTTAATTCTACGAACCCACAAAGTTACAATATATATATATATATATATATATATATATATTTATTTTGACTTACTAGTTCGTTGCTTGTGATTCTATTAATTCACAGTGGTCTTTTCTTTTTATCCTGAGTTTTGCATTGTAACTGTGTGCTTACGTTTTATGTATTTTGCATTTGTACTGTTTGCTTAGTGAGTAGTGGCCAAGCTCAATTTACAGCCATCATTAGCGTATTTTTGCTTTAGACATATGGTTGTTCTTGATTTTCTTTAGTTGCTCTCTCGAGAGTGTTGCTGCAATATACCTGTCGAATGGCATGGTGTGGAGAGTGTTTTCCTTTCCCTATGTCCTTAGGATAAGTGGCAAGTATGTGTATATCCAGTGGTTTGGCCGTTGTGTCCCCATTGTTTGTAAGTTAATATTTTGCTGTGTTTGTAAGTACATTGTCATAAGCTTTCTGATCTGATTTATGCTTTGTCTAACGTAATGCTTTGCTCTCTTCCAGAATATAGTTGCATTTCATATGTTGCCTTTTTGTATTGGACCTGTTAAATCCATAGTTGAGCGTGCTTTCAGAACACCCGGGATCTAATCTCTGTTTCATATAATCTTGCCCGGCTGAAATGTATCACTCCGCGTTCAACAACCCTCCCCCTCGCCCTAATTGGCTAATGCTTTCGCGTCATACGCCATAGGCGGTGCCTTCCCGTCACATTTCGTAATAATTGCCGGGAAGATAAAATCATACAAAAATCATACAAATAAGGATATGAAGGCATTCAAAAATACAAGTTTATAATGAACTGAGCAAATTGAAACAGAATGGCTGAGCAATGAAACTGAAAGAGTTTATAATGAAAGGCCTTCGGCCTTTTCCACTGGAATTTTTTAAACCAGCACACATACCTTTCAAAAATGCTTGTCTTTCAGTCTTAAAAGTCGTGTCACACCATACTTTACTTTTCGTGTGTTCTTCGTGTATATTTAGCGATTTGTATCTCGGTGCAGTGTGGTTGTCAAATAGCGTCTTCGCCACACAGCAATATCACCTCTGTCTTTTAGCACATTTTTCTTGCCTCTTTTTCCATTCACAAATCCCAGCTGTATAAGCAATCTGCTGAAATTTGGTAAATCTGCATCCTCATTTACAGCAGATGAAATGTTACTTATGTTAGGGAGTTCGTTTCTAAAGAAAAATTACACACATGAAGACGCACAACACTTTTCACGTATTTTCTCCGAGCACGCACTTTTGTTTATTCCTGCTTTTGCCTGGAGTGGTAAGTTTTCCTGTTTCCTCAATTTCATGTCGCGATGTTCCTATGGATCTAACACTCACACCTGTAACTTCAGAGCCCAGCTGTTCGACTTCTCTCACTGACAAAGACGGATTCTTCTCTGTGAGTGCATTAAACACATGCAACACAATTCTTTTTTCGCCTGTTTGTAAATAATTATCCTTGCGATACTTAAGCGAAAAACTGGCGGTAGACTCTGCCATTATACATATAATACATGCGCAATAAACGATCAATAAAATAATTTAGCTCCCGCACTTTCGAATGGCGATGCATGACTAATCCAGTTCAAAACAAGGTCAGTGATAAAAGTCTTATAAACAAATGTCACCACTACCGCTAAATCACATGCTATCGTGCCATGTGCTTGAGAGCAAAGGAACCTCCTCTTTACTTTGTTTAAGAATTAACATGCATTTCAGATAAATCAACTCTGTTGCGTAATATATTTAATTAAAACAGTTACGAAAATATAAATTTGACAATTCTCTTCCAACATATAATGATATATCACCATGTTAAATAACGAACTAATTTTTACCGCACGACAGTCATTACCACAACAGCAACCAATGAGAGGTGATTAGGTCACGTGACCGTTAAGAGATACTGGGCAAGCTTACGTGAAACAAGGTATAGAAGCCTGTCCATGTTTGACATATCATCTTAAGTTTGGTACAGTAAATGTGGCATGATTAACTAATGCAGAATTTTCCATCTGGATTGCCTGTATGTAAAATGCATGACGGAAATGTGATATGTATTGATAGTCTGGGCATGATAGTACTCATTATGAGTTGACTGGGGGTAGTGATATGAGGTTTGTGTGATGGATCCATTGTGTTTTGTGCTTACTGCATTTTTTTTTGTTTCCTTCTTCATTGTGTTTCATGTGTTTAAATTGTGTTCTATATGTTGCCCATGTTCGCTTTAGTTGGCATTGATTTTGGGTAGCTACCAAGTCAAATGATTATTACGGTAAATAATTGTCATACTTAGTGTATATATTATAATTTGACTTTCCAGATTTAGTTATTTTATGCTTTAAGCATCACAGATTATAGTTTGTGGCCACATTTAAGTTAAGTTTAGTTCAAGATGTTGATTTTTGTTTTACTGAAAGTTTGTAGAACTATGCCTTGTTGGCAAGCATTGGATTTTCACATGGATTCGTTTATACTGTTTTGTCAGGCATGTAGGTGGTTCATTGTCGCACAGGTACCTGTATTATGCCACCCAATTGGTTGTTATACATTGTTTTGTATACTATTTATTGTAAATTTCATTATTTTATCAATCTGTTATGTATTTGAGAGCTTGCATCATCTATTTAATGGTATATAATGTATCTGATACTCCTGAACAAACTTTTGTAACACTGTGTGGAGTGATGGCATTTCGGGAGCCCCGGGCTGTGGATGTGGGAGTCTGCGGACCTCCGGCCTTATTTGCACATACATCTCTTGTGCTGCACCTTTGGATGGCATCATTCTCCTGGACTGCACAGTAGGTTACTACCAGCGACTGGCCAGCTTACTCGCCAAGGGATGTATCCTGTGATGGACAGCAAAATGTTATGATGTTGCTCCCAGCATCAGCATTTGCCCTCATGCTTGGTGTGGGAGGAGACCGGTATCTTACTGGTCCTCCCTTGGAACAGTGTTCCACCTGATGTAGCATCTACAGGCCAGTGCAGTGCTAAGATACAAAGTATTGTGCAGTCATGTTTTGTGTTGGTGCATAAGGTTCACCTATAAAAGTACTGTTGAGTGACTACCCGGGCTCCCTGTAAACATTGGCGTCAATGCTCCACTTAATCAACATTTGTAAAAATTTGCAAATGCTCACGTTTGCAGTTACATTGCACTTATTTGTACCTCGACGAGGTCGTCGAGACTTAGTAGGCTGGGAGAGATGTGGTAACCCACTAGGCTAAGCCAGCATTCTTTTGTCTGCGCGCAGGTCCACCCTCCCAAGCCAGGAAGGGAGGGTTGGCAATTTGCTTCCTAGAGGGGTGGTGGCTGGTCCTGGTTTGACCACAGGTCATCTGGCAGTGTCATGCACTCTTAGCATGGGGTGGGTGACGAATGGATCTCCCCGGTGCAGTTTGTGCTAAGTGTGTATAGTGCAGCGTGAGCAAGGTGAAAGAAGAAGGTTATGATGCAAGAGCCATGTCTTATTTGTAAAGTAGAGTGCCGTAGTTTTAATAAATGATCAGAGTGTGAGAATTAATCCTTATTTCACATAAGCTTGCCCCATATCTCTTAACGGTCACGTGACCTAATCAACTCTCATTGGCTGCTGTTGTGGTAATGACTGTCGTGCGGTAAAAATTAATTCGTTATTCAACATGGTGATATATTTTTATATGTTGGAAGAGAATTGTCAAATTTATATTTTCGTAACTATTTGAATTAAATATATTACGCAACAGAGTTGATTTATCTGAAATGCATGTTTATTCTTAAACGAAGTAAAGAGGTTCCTTTGCTCTCAAGCACATGGCACGATAGCACGTGATTTAGCTGTAGTGGTGACATGTGTTTAAAGGACTTTTATCACTGACCTTGTTTTGAACTGGATAAGTCATATATCGCCATTCGACGGCATGTTGTGCCCAGTGCGAGAGCTAAATTAATCGTTTATTGCGTGTGTACTTATTATGTGTACAATGGCAGAGTTTACCGCCAGTTTTTCGCTTAAGTATCGCAAGGATAATTCTTTACAAACAGGCAAAAAAAGAATTGTTGTGCATGTGTTTAATGCGCTCACAGAGGAGAATCTGTCTTTGTCAGTGAGAGATGTCGAACAGCTGTGC
The DNA here is from genome assembly GCA_030765055.1 of Mantis religiosa. Classification (NCBI taxonomy): domain Eukaryota; kingdom Metazoa; phylum Arthropoda; class Insecta; order Mantodea; family Mantidae; genus Mantis; species Mantis religiosa. The sequence goes on from CM060952.1 coordinate 95,032,508, forward strand.
TCTGAAGTTACAGGTGTGAGTGTTAGATCCGTAGGAACATCGCGATGTGAAATTGAGAAAACAGGAAAACATAGCACTCCAGGCAAAAGCAGGAATAAACAAAAGTGCGTGCTCGGAGAAAATGCGTGAAAAGTGTTGTGCGTCGTCATGTGCATAGTTTTTTCTTTAGTAACGAACTCCCTAACATAAGTAACATTTTGTCTGCTATAAATGAGGATGCAGATTTACCAAATTTCAGCAGATTGCTTATACAGCTGGGGTTTGTGAATGAAAAAAGAGACATGAAAAATGTTCTAAAAGACAGAGGCGATATTGCTGTGCGGCGAAGACCATATTTAAGGACAATCAGACTGTACCGAGATACAAATCACAAAATATACACGAAGAACACAGGAAAAGTAAGGTATGGCGTGACACGACTTTTAAGACTGAAAGACAAGCATTTTTGAAAAGTATGTAAGCTAGTTTAAAAAATCTCAGTGGAAAAGGCCTTTCATTATAAACTCTTTCAGTTTCATTGCTCAGTCATTCAGTTTCAACTTGCTCACTTCATTATAAACTTGTATTTTTGCATGCCTTCATATCCTTATTTGTATGATTTTATTTATCTTCCCGGCAATTACTATGACGTTTACTGCACGTTCAAATGTGACGGGAAGGCACCGCCTATGGCCTATGGCGTGAAAGCATTAGCCAATTAGGGTGAGGGGGAGTAAACCTCTCACTAGCCAAGCAACGTCCGGTATCAGGTCTGGCGACGATGGGCTCACAGTGAAACCCAGATTGTGACCTGACAATATAGCAACCCATTTTTAAACATCAGGCTACTGATTACTCTTTCCTCTATCCCTCTTGTACCTACAACAAAATATGTAATGGTACCAATTCTTTAACAGTTCATCTCATTAATATGAAGTAGCTAAAACATAGCCTTTTCATAAGAAAAATTAGTAGAAGCTACATAAATTAAACAACAATAGGTTGAGAATATCAAGACTTTAACATACTTTTTTATAATAGTTGCTTACCGAACACTTCTTCTACATTTGTGGTATTCAGATTTAAATCTTCTGTCTTTTTTATTACTTCCTCCTGTTTCTGCTTGGAAATTTGCTGAGCAAAAATGCTCTTTCCTTTTGCTTCAATCTAAAAAAAAAAAGTGTTTAAAATTTCAACAAGTTGTAAAAATCAAATCAAATGTTACTAAGGCATTGCTAACAAAACTAACTCTTTCTAAAATTAATACCATCATTAACACACATCTCACTAGAAAAGAATGTTTATAAAATGAATGTGCCTAGTATGTATATATTACATTCCAATGAAAAATTTGATACCAAAATTTTCATCAGAAATACATATTTTGAGGTCTCTTTGAATTCAAAAGAAGAATTTTTGAACAAAAAGTTAAGGTGCGCGTGCATGTGTGGATATGCATGTGCATATGCATGAGCATAACTCAAATCCAAAATGTCTCATAAATACCAAACTTGGTATTTAGGTACAGCATCTCCCAAGGACATCACACCTACAATTTCAAAAAAGTCCCCACACCTCAAGCTAACCTATGCATAGACGATTCTTTTAAGTTTTCAATTTTCTCAAAACTGGCTTTGAAGGATTTTAATTAAAATGTCATACATTGAAGATATTTTTCAATTTATTCATCCCTTATATATCATACAGAAGATACATCATTTTATACGAAAACAAAAAATAATACCTAAAAGTCTACTATATACATTACTTAGAAACTAATATGTACATTATAAATTTATAGATGAGTTGTATTTATTACACATCGGCTTCACTTTTGAGAAATAGGTACGCAATAGGTACGTAAGTGAAGCCGATGTGTAATAAATACGACTCATCTATAAATTTATAATTATTTCTCTTCACTGTGGTGTTCCAATCCAGTTAAATCTCGATAATATGTACATTGTTTATTTTCCATTTTTTGCTTTGTTCTCTTCAACACTATAACAAGCTTGCTCTGACAAATACCTTTTTATATTCTTAATATTATTTAGTTTAGTATTCTTTATTTTTCCTGGCAATCTATTATACATGTCTTTTTCGATACTCTCTAATGATATGTTGTTTAGTGTTCCCCTCAGTGTGGTCCTAAAATAGTCAGCTTACATTATATTTGTGTACATTTTACACTTCTTTTTACATGTATCCCTTTCTATTACATATTTAATACTTTCATACATGTATATACATGGAACAGTTAAAATATTATGCTTCTTAAATATCTGCCTACTCCTAAATATTCTCTCCTTATTTTCAATAATTCAGATAGCTTTTGTAATCTGAAATTTTTTAACACCTCTTTTGCATTTATATTACTGCATAAAGATATCCCATATTTTATATGTGAATAAATAAATGCATAATACACTTATTTTAAGGTTTTATTACACATAGTTTGTCTAACTTGTTTCATTATGTATATACCTTTATTTATTACACCTTTATTTATTTATGTTCTATGTGTTGCTTCCACCCTAGGTGTTTATCTATTACTACCCCCAAAAAGTCTGTTTGGCATGTCTCTGGAATACTTTCACCATCAAGAGTAACTTTTTTATTTGTTGAACACTTCTTGAGTTTGAACTTAATCCAGCATATCTTATTTACATTTAACATTAGGTCTAAGTTTAAGTTTACTATTTTTAGGATTTCCTTTGCTTTATATTCCACTTCTCTTTCTGTAGATTCATTTATTATTATGGTTGTATCATCTGCATATCCTATCACAGTACCACTATACTTCCTTATTAACTCATAAAGGTCATTTATTTAAAGTAAACACAAAAATGGTCCAAATTTTGAACCTTGAAATATACCTGATTTTACATATCCCCAGTCTGAATTTATCTTTTCAATTTCTCCCTTTGTGTTCTTAAAATTTACTGCCACTCATTGCATTCGCTTTTTTAGATAAGATTCAACCCAATCTTGTGCAATTTCTCATACCCCATTTCTGTTTAGTTTTTCTATTAGTAGTTCACGCAACCAAAAGCTTTACTTAGATCTATGAACACTGCAATAACTATTTCTCTTTTATTTAAAGCATTTATTATTGTGCTATTCACTTTATTGCTTGTATTGCACATTTGTGCTTTTGAAATCCATATTGTTCCTCCGCTATAATGTTCAGTTTTTTAAAGTACGATTGCAATTGTTCTAAAAATACCCCTTCTATGATCTTTGAGTAACTACCACATATGTAATTGGTCTATAATTTTCCTTTTCTAACTTTGCATATTTCTGTTTGTATAATGGTCTTACAATAACCTTTTTAATGTATCTGGATAAATGCCCTGTGTCAAAGAGGCATTTATAATATTGGTCAATACCTCTGCTGTTTCCAGTTTTATAACTTTGATAATTTTGTTTTAAATTTCATCCAAACTGCTATATTTTGTATTTTTATTTTAACTTATCTATTTCTTTTATTACAACCTCTTTAGTTAGCTCAAAAACTGCCATTGACTTTAGCTGTGTCTTCTGTGTAATTAAATTTTTATCCTGTGAAGAAGTATTTTTGGTATTGACTTTTTTAACTATATTTAAATAGTTCTAGACGTTCTCGGGCTTCGAGCCAGGTAAGCAGATGTTTATAATCAGCAAGCGGGCTCGCGTTGGTGAATATAACAACCTCTCAGAAAACACTGCTGCTCTGGTCGCTGCTCAGTAAGCCAGATCTGTTTCCTGAGTCTCTCTTTTTCGAGTTTTAATGCAGGATTCCATGCTGCACTAAATTGTAGCCCAGCATCTCGGTTAAGAGTGATTCTCTCTGCCGAGATAGCCAATGCCTCCTTAACTCTGTGCTCCCAGTAGCCACTGCATTTTGCCAAAATAGTGGTGAGACCGAAGTTAGCCCTATGGTCTTGCTGGAAGCAATGTTCCGCCAGCCCAGACTTTAATTTAATTAACCTCACCGCACCGTAATTAACCTCACCAATCTCGAATTAGATGAGGCCACGACTTCCGTGTTGGCCAAAGGCCTGAACTTCGCGCTAACACCGAGGCAGACATCATCAGCGGAGTGGAAGCCGCTATACAAGAACTGACAGTCGATAGCGCGGAGGAGATACACACAGCTGTGGCAGCCGCAGTGACTAGAACGTCACTTCCTAAACCAAACATCAGCAGAGCCGAACACCAGGCGCTGAAACGACTGCGCAAAGACCAGAATATGGTCATTTTACTGGCAGACAAGGGAAACGCAACAGTCGTCCTACACGCAGCACAGTATGCAGAAAAGATGGAACGTCTCTTGGAGGATTCGGCGTACAAGGTTATCAAGAAGGACCCCACGCTGTCAGTGGAATGTCGCACCTCGTTATTGATCAAGAAATCCAGCCTTACTCCCGACGTCAAACAAAAATTGGCTTCTTCAGGCTCCAGGCCGCCTAGGATGTATGGACTTCCCAAGGTCCACAAAACGGATATACCGCTGCGACCAATTGTGGACGCGATTGGCAGCCCCACGTATCAACTGGCCCGCCACCTCTCCGAACTCCTACAACCACTTGTGGGAGGTTGTCCACACCACGTCAAGAACTCTGACCAATTTGTACAGACTCTACAGAATATCACCATTGCACCCGGGGATCTTCTCGTCAGCTTTGATGTAGTGTCACTATTCACCAGGGTGCCACTCAAAGAATCCATTCAGGTGCTATCACAACACTTTCCTCCTGACATCACTGAGCTCTTCCGTCACACCTTGTCCTCCACATACTTCCTGTATGGTGACAAGTTCTATGAACAAGTGAATGGGGTAGCAATGGGGTCGCCATTATCACCGGCGGTGGCCAACTTCTACATGGAGCACTTGGAGCATGAGATTCTCACCACGGCACATCTGAAGCCTTCACACTTCTTCAGATATGTGTGACGATATGTTTGTAGTCTGGCCACATGGACAAGATACACTATCTGACTTCCTCACACATCTGAACGGATGCAGACCCCAGATTCAATTCACTACGGAGGTGGAAGAGAATGGGGTGTTGCCCTTTCTGGACATCCTGGTTTCAAGAAACAAGGACGGTACACTAGGGCACGCAGTTTATCGGAAACCCACTCACACCGATCTATATTTAAACGCACGCAGCTACCACCACAAATCCCAACGTATGGGGGTGCTTGACACATTGGTCCACAGAGCATTGGCCATCTCGGACCCTCAGCACTTATCTCAGGAACTGCAACATCTGCGATAAACTTTTCGTCAGAATGGCTACTCTGAACCCGATGTCAAGAGGGCCCTCGCAAAAGCCAAAAGAGCCGGAACACACATTTGTAGCTCCACTGAAAAGCCAACTGCTATAGCCTGCATCCCATATACCGGCAATCTGTCTGGAAAAATCGGCAGAATACTGGCAAGACACAACATAAAAACTATTCACAAACCGCCTGCTAAAATCAGACACCTTATGAGACCGGTCAAAGACCAATTACAACTAAACGTTCCGGGGGTGTACCGCATTCCATGTGAATGTGGAGTGCCGTACATCGGAGAAACTGTTGCAACCTGAAAAGTCTGGGCTGGCGGAACATTGCTTCCAGCAAGACCATAGGGCTAATTTCGGTCTCACCACTATTTTGGCAAAATGCAGTGGCTACTGGGAGCGCAGAGTTAAGGAGGCATTGGCTATCTCGGCAGAGAGAGTCACTCTTAACCGAGATGCTGGGCTACAATTTAGTGCAGCATGGAATCCTGCATTAAAACTCGAAAAAGAGAGACTCAGGAAACACAGATCTGGCTTACTGAGCAGCGACCAGAGCAGCAGTGTTTTCTGAGAGGTTGTTATATTCACCAACGCGAGCCCGCTCGCTGAGTATATATATGGGTCACCCCAGCCACAGTTCTTTACCTGCTCGCCGTTATTGACGGCCAGCTCCTACACTTTACCTCTACTAGCGGGAGTGCTTTTAGCGGGATCCCACAAAGCCTCTCAAACTACCTTCTTAACTTTCACCTCCTAACTCCAAAAAAAAAAAAAAAAAAAAAAAAAAAAAAAAAAAAAAAAAACCCTAAGTCATTCAACATCCTGAAGATGGGAGAGATGTACGCTCCCAAAACGTTGATGTCTCAACATCTGCTTACCTGGCTCGAAGCCCGAGAACGTCTAGAACATATACGCCGCCAGGAAAGATTCAACTCATATATTTAAATAGTGGTTATTAAATATATTACAAATCTCTTTTGGACTTACAGTTTCCTTATCATTATGCTTTATTTTTATGTTTTCAATTTGTTTACTGTTATTATTCTTATGGACTCTGTTTACAATATTCTATATTGCTTTTGTTTTATTTTCAGACCTTTCAACTATTTCTCTATTGTAATTTGGTTTTGCTTTTTCTATAACTCTCTTTATTATTTCATTATAGTCATTTATATATTTATATTATCTTTCATTCATATGTGGTGTTTTTATTGAGTTTATGAAGTGCATTAGTTTGAGGGATATTTTTATACTTGTCATCCAGGGTTCCGGTTTTTTACTTTTCCCGCCTGCGCTCATTTTAATCCTTGTCAATGGGATTTCAGTGTCTAAATCGTACTTTATTATTTTATTAAAAAATCATATTTTTCAGTTACATTGTTACTTTTATATACCATATTTCAATTTATTTGCCTCAAATAATCGTTTAGTTTTCTTATGCTTTCATTATCTAATTGTCTTTTATATATAAAAATATTTTATATTTTATCTTTCTGTGTGTTAACTTTTAATATTTGCCCATAACGATCTCCTATCCCTGTTTTTATTACTGATGTTTCCCATTTCATTTTTGGAAAATTTATGAAAACATTGTTGATGCAGGATTGCAAAGTCTTAGTTACTCTAGTGGGTTTATCTATTCCCGTTGATAAATTCTGTCTGTCTAGTAGTTCAGTCATTGTGTCTTTTCTTTGTTATTTTTAAGCATGCCAATATTTAGATCTCCCATTATAATTAACTTATTTTTTTGTAATAGGTTTAATTTGTTTCTGAATTTTTTAAAGATATTTCTCCATCTCCTGATGGGGATCTATATACCCCAATAACTATTATATTACTTTATTTTTGAATTATCTCAATTGCAGGCACCTCGCAATGGTTTTCTTCCTACTAATATAATGGTTTTTTTTTTTTTTTTTTTTTTTTTTTTTGTAATTTACGTCCTCCAACATTAAGTCGTATCGGACGATGAATGAATAGGTGAAATGATGCTCAAATGATCCCGGAGTCCATGGAGCTTAGAGTTACCTGACATTCGTCTTTAAGGATAAGGGAAAACCCCGAAAAACCTTATCCAGGTAACTCACCCTGACCAAGATTTGAACTCAGGACCTCTTGAACGTGAGGCAGACACGCTTCCATCTATGCTACCGAGGCGGGCAATGTTTATCAGCAACAAAATTACTGCACTGATAGAGTCCACATGAAACATTTCAATGCCACAGCTGAGATTTGAACCACGGATCTACTGATTTCCGTCCAGTCACTCTTACCCACTGAGCTAGCATGGCCAATTTGCCGTCATGATATTCAATTTTCCAACTGACTCATATATTTCGCCGGTAAACCACTAGGGGCTCTTGCATCCAAGATATACCGTTTGTGGCCACTTGCTATAGCAAGTACTTGAGTCCCAAGCTTCATGTGTGTTTGGAGGAATTTAGTAACAGTGACGTCAAAATTAATATAAAAATTATTTGTGGTTGGTTTATTGACACTCGCACTTACTTTTTCATATATTTATGAGAGACTAGTTTCAAAGGCCCTGGCCTCCATTTTCAATCTCTTTCCCACTGGCATCTGTTGTTGTCTGCTCTCTCTGGTGGTGGAACTATGAACTTTTTTGTCAAATTATCTACTGGCGGGATTTCAAAGTTCATTACGCGATCCTTATTTTTCCAGATGAATATGTTCTCCCATGTTGTCAATCTATTTTGGTTTATCACTCCTTTTAATAATTTTGGATTTGGATCAATGTCATGGTTTTCATTCCAAAAATGAAATGCTACTGCTGACTTGTCTTCTTGTTTCAATCTGATGTTTCTAAAGTGTTCTTTGACTCTGGTTTTTAAATTTCTTTTTGTTTGACCTATGTAGCATTTTTCACAATTCTTACAATTTATTTGGTATATTCCAGATTTGTTACCTGAAGGAATTTCATCTTTTGTTTTTGAATTTAGTAATTTTAAAATTGAGTATCTATTAGTAGGTGCCAAGATGATATTTTGTTCCTTGAATATCTTTTTAAATTTATTAAATGTTTTTGGATGATATGTGAATGAACTGAATATGCTGTTGCTTTCGTTTTCTTTAATAAATGTGGTTGCTTCCTTAATGGTTTTCTTTAGTTTAGATTTTCTAATTTTCTTCAGCACCAAACTTTTGTTGTATCCGTTTTCTTCTGCTATGTGTATCATTGCTTTTTGTTCCTTGAAATATTCTTCTTTTTCCATGGGTATGTTGACTAGTTTGTGTGTAAGGCTGTTTATTATTGCATGTTTATGTGTAATTGGGTTGTGGCTATTATTTTTTATATAATTTTCTGAATGTGTTGGCTTCCTGTAAATTCCAAATTTTATTTTTGTATCATTCCTGATGATATTTAGATCCAAGAAAGGTAGTTGTCCATTGATTTCCTTTTCTATTGTGAATTTGATAGTCCTTTCTTGCAGATTGAGTAATTTTAATGCATCATCTAAATGTTTACTTGGTACAATTGCAAAGATGTCGTCAACATATCTATACCAAACCTTGAAGATCAATGGGAAGGACTTTTTAATTTGTGTTTCAAATGCACTCATAAATAAGTTAGCCAAAAAAGGTGAAAGTGGATTGCCCATTGATAATCCTGATTTCTGCTTGTAGTGTTTTCCATTAAAGCTGAAGAAGTTTTGTTCAATGCATATTTTTGTTAGAGAAATATATTCTTCTGCTTCTATTGCTTCCATATCAATTGTAGCTAGCCACTTTTTTAACACAGTCTGCAATTTTTCTGTTGGTATGCTTGGAAATAAAGATGTGACATCAAATGAAACCAGTCTGACATTTTTGTCCAAATTTATATCTTTGATTTATTCTACTAAATCTAAAGAGTTTCTTAAATTTGCACTTTCAAATTTTGGAAAACTATTAAATTTACTTAGTAACCATTTGGCCAAATTATATGTGGGGGCATTTATGCTACTAGTAATAGGTCTCATGCCTTTCCCTGCTTTATGAATTTTTGGCAGCCCATATACTCTTGGTAATGTTGGATTATCTACTTTAATTTTGTGCAATTCTTTTTTGTTGATTATTTTGCTCTCTTTTAGCGTTTTATTTGTGGTTTCAATGCAGTACTTTAATGGATTAGTTTCTACTTTTTGGTAATTACTGTCTTCTAACAAATCTTCCATCCTCTTTGTGTATTCTTCTTTTTCCAAAATTACTAGTTTATTTCCCTTGTCTGCTTTAGTATAAATAACCGGTTTCTTTTTAAGAGCTTTTATGATTTGGTTACTAAAATTCTTTTTCTTTTCATTTTTAATCTCTTCTACTATTTTGGAGCATTTGTTTTTTACTGTGTTTTTACTTTCTTCATTAAGTGTTTGTGTAGCAATTTGGATGTCAGCAATGTAATCTTCAATTTGGTTGGAATAATCTACACATGTCTTTAAACCCAGATTCAGCATATTCAGCTTCATCATTTAACTCTTATTAACTCTTGTCGACTATATCAATCCAATACCTTAGCCTGTATATGGCTAGTTTGAAGAAATGAATACTTTCCATCATTTAACTTAGAAAATTACTGCAATTTATCTCCTTGAACAATTTACATGACAATTAAAATGTATACCTGGAATTTATTAGAGATAGACTGTGAAGTGCTTTTCATGAAATAAATTTGGAATGGGAGTAACTTGGAAATTTTAAGAAATAGACAAAAACATATTATAGCAAAAATGTTTGGGAACATTAGTTCCTAGTTGAAAGCTACTCTATTCTAACTACTCTTTCTGTTCCTTAAGTTTTCAATAACCTTTAGAAGCACCTGTATAAAAATAAATGATAGTGGGTAGATAAAGTTGTGTGAATGTAACACATCTGAGCTTTTTCCTTCTGTTTCTCCTACAATTCTCTTGTGCAAGTTTATATTTGAATGGTTGAACTATACTTGACAGAGATCTATCTCTGGCACAGAAATCTCTTCAGTCAATGTATGACATCAACTGATATACCAGGCCGCACCATGGCTCAGTGGTTAGACCGCTTGGCTCTCACCAAGACGGCCCGGGTTCGATCCCAGGCGACCGCAAAGTGAGATTTGTGGTGGACAACATGGCGCTGGGGCGGGTTTTCTCCAGGACCTCCGGTTTCCCCCGCCATCTCATTCCACCGGTGCTCCATTTTCATCTCATGTATGATCAGTGTCACCGCCTGCGGTGCCGTATGTAGTAAAAGCGGGCGTTAAACACTACACATTTCATTTCATTTCAACTGATATACCAAATAGTGTCCCATGGTCTTTTAAGGGATGCAGATAATACTAGCAGAAATAAAAATGATATAATAATATTGTTAAAGAATTTATAAGAAGAAAATGAAAAAGCTAGCCTGATTAGAAAAAGATCACACTAATGACCACAGTAGACATTAAGAAATTTGATTAAGAGAGAATGAATTTAAAAATTGCAAATTGTTACACATTTCTAGCCTATACAATTGCTAAAGATGGATATAGCATGTGATAAAGTTTTTCCCAGAAAATCTACCAGATCCTTCCCAAAACTTGCATATTGGTGGTCCGATGAGATTGCTGCAAAATGCCGCCACTCTTTGAGGAGCCGTCGCGTGATGGTCCGAGCCTACAAGAAGGACGACGAAGGTCACAAATGGTAATGCTGGGAGCAGTACCGTGAAAGTAGAGCCGCACTCAAGTCAGCAATATTCGAAGACAAGCGCGCTTCCTGGAAACTAGTCCTCGATGAAATTGACTCCGATCTGTGGGGGAAGGGCTATAAGATTGCCACCAAAAAGTTTCGCTCGCCGTCTGCTACCTTCCCCGAGACTGTCAGCTAAAGATTGAATGGACCTCTTTCTAGCCCATGTACCGGTTTACGGAGCTAAACATACAGTGCCCAATGGAACGATACCTTTGTTTACACCGGACAAACTCAGTGATGCAGCAGATAAAATCAGAAACCACAGAGCACCAGGACCGGATGGCTTGCAACCCATGGTGGGAAAAATGGTCGCCCGGGAATACCCGAGGAGGTGTCTGGAGCTTTTAACCCCTTGCTGACGACTGGTATTTTCCCGACAGAATGAAAGCTAGCCCAGCTTTTATTGTTGGATAAGCCTAGGCGCAATCCTGGAGTTATCACATATCATCCGATCTGCCTGATTGATTTCCTGGGGAAATAGTTTAAACTTTTGGTTCTGGGACAACTTAACATTGAACTGGAATGCAGCAGAGGGTTTGCTGGTGGAAAGCACGGCTTCAGAGCTTCTCGTTCCACCATTACTTCTCTGAGAAAAATACATGAACTAGCTGAGGAAGTAAAATCTCAGCTTTGGGGGCGGAAGTCCTTATGTGCCCTTATCAGTCTTGACATATATGTTTGTTCAAGGCCTGCCGTAAGTCCGAAGATGTCCCCTCGATTATCTGGGAGCGCCTGGCACTATCTCCGGGGCTCTTTCCTGTGGGGCAATACGTGGAGTATAAAAAGCCCCGCCCCCCATTACAGGGTGGGAATGGATAAACCACTTATACGCGTCAGGGCGCTGGTCAAGTACATGGGACATTTTAGGTGGCACTGAACCCTGTCTGCCACACAGATGTACCCAATCTCTCGTAGGTACTGGGAACCACTGCCATACCGAAGCCTACCCAAACGAGCAACTCCTCGACAGGAGGGGCTCAGATGCCCGACCCGGTGTACTTCTAGTAATGTCAGAAGTATCGCGAGTGCTAGGGGTTCACAGCGCTCGCACCACAGCAGCTGAAGGAACGGATCCCCTACCCTATGGAGAAAGTCTTGATATATATATAAATGCGAGGGCATCTACAAGGGCAGCCTTCACAAGGTGAGACCGACCTCCCTCTCAAAACCAGGGAGTTACCGAGCTGTCCCAAAAGGGCGCCCAGCGACTTCGTAGGGCTTTCCATAGGGCAAGACCTAGAGACTAACAAGCCCCCCATCTGGTCCGAAGACACAAGACAGGATGGAAGTGGATACGCCACTTACGCGCGCCAACCCAAAAGGGAAGGCTACCGTTCAACCTCGGTAGGGCCACCTGATGATCTAGCACACCTTCTACTAGCTATGCGGGCTAGTATGTGGGAATATATGGCTTCCCTCAACCCCGTCCGGAGACGTATCTGATCTCCCACGGGTATCGGGAACCACTGCCCCCTCGAGTCCAACCCAATCCGAACTCCCCTACGGGAGGGGCTCGACAGCTCAGCACGAGGTTCCTCTAGTAACGTCAGAGATACCACGAGTGCTAAGGGTCCGCAGTGCCCGCACCACGGCAGCTGAAGGGGATGAATCCCCTCCCCTATGGGAAGTCTTGACATACAGAATGCCTTTGGTTCAGTCCCATGGAGTGGTATCCTCCAGGAACTTAGCCCTCGGAATGTGGCCCCATACCTTTATAATATGATTGCCTGTTTTCTGGAAGATTGATCACTTCTTGTGGGTGCTCACTGCCAGATGGACAAGTTATATAATGAAATATGAGCGGAATCTTTCCTGGCGGCATATATGTTCTAGACGTTCTCGGGCTTCGAGCCAGGTAAGCAGATGTTGAGACATCGACGTTTCGGGAGCGTACATCTCTCCCATCTTCAGGATGTTGAAATGTCGGTCTCAACATCTGCTTACCTGGCTCAAAGCCCGAGAACGTCTAGAACAAGTTATATAACGTTCCCCAGGAATCTGTGCTCAGAACCATGCCCAAGGGAATAATACTAACAGCCTACACCGACGACCTGGCACTCATTGCCATCGCAGCAGATGTAGAGACCTTAGAGAGAACGGCTAACCAAGTCTTAGCTACCTTGGGAGTTTATCTGACCTCTAAGAAACTTCAGTTGACACCACACAAGACTGAGGAGATTCTGCTGGTGGGCAGCCGGAAGGATCACTGTATCCGCTTCCGGCTTGGCGATTTGCTTATCCAGAGTCAGGGCACGTTCAAGTGCCTTGGAGTATATCTGGACCGGAATATGTTCATGGGATATCATGTTAGGACCGTTGTGACAAAGACGGGAAAGGCCTTAAACCACCTCAGTCGTCTACTGGAGGGCCGAGCGAAACCAGCCAGAGACAACTCTCTTCAGTCATGACTTCCATCCTCTTGTATGGGGTTTGTATCTGGCGCAAGGTCCTTGAAAAGGAAGGTGGCAATTTGTATCACCAGTGCATACCGCACCATGTCGACTAAGGTGAACAGACCGACACCAGCAAGGACAAAGCTTGCCAACAATTCTTGGAGCAGTGGCAAGAACTTTGGGACACAGAGGATGGGAATGCCCACTGAACCCACCGCTTAATTCCGGACTTGGAACCTTGGATTACACGTCGCAGAGGTGAAGTCAACTTCCATCTCATGCAACCCCTTACAGGACATGGCTGTTTCTGTGCATATCTCTACCGCTTTGGTCTCAGTACAACAGATAAATTCATTTACTGCAAGTCGATACTGTGGAACAATACATTCTCCAAATCTGTCAGATGGCAACGCCTACGATAGCAAGTCGAGCTAAAGCTGGAAACATTCGTCACAAGGGATGTTACATTCCATGCTCTCCTCTGCTACTAACGAGAGGGCAGCCGCCGCTGCCGCCACCCATTAGCAGGTAGCTAACCTTCATACAGGTGGCCTTGAAGCAAATTTTTAAGATTCTGAGCCGGAATTTTCCTCAAATGAATTAGCTTACTTAAAGTATGCTCCTATAATCTCATGTGATGTACGTAATGTGATTAATAGATTCATGAAGTTATAAAGGTCATATTTTTATCTTTTTAGGTCATATTTAAGCTATTTTTTTATCAGAATTAATATAAGAGATTCCTTCCGGGCTTTGGAGCCGTGGTCTGATGGAGTTAAGCTGCTTCACCTAGAAGATTAAGACCACGCCACTGATGATGTCCACCGCAGGGATGGGCGAAACGTATGGACAGCTTAACTCCATCAGACCACGGCCCCAAAGCCCGGAAGGAATCTCTTATATTAATTCTGACCCCGGCCGTGAAAGCTTCCGAACACTCATATTTTTTTATCATAAATGCATGCATATTTTCCATTTTTAAGGTAATAGAAATCCGCCCCTTGCTGAAAAATTGTGCAGAAATTTATAATAAAATTCATTATTAATTTCTCTATTATTTACCTAAAGTGTTGTACAAGGTATGTTAAAAAAGAAACCAACTTTTAAAATAGCTAACCAAGCAGAAGAGGGACTGCACTACAGCTATTTGTGCACATACCAACAAGTTTAGACAACTAACTGCTGTAAGCCGCATTTTGCTTCAACAATTAGTAAGCGAGCCTCAGCTCGTCAAATTAGTGTCAAGGAAAGCTTGAAGAATGTGTGTATATGAAATTTTGCTACAAACTTGACAAAACTTTCACAGAGACATTGTAAATGCTTAGCCAAGCATCTGGGGAGGACTGTATGAGTTGGACATTATGCTATGAGTGGTTTAAGAATTTTCAATAGGACAGAATGTTGGTTTGCGACGATTTCAAGGTTGAATGCCTTCCAAATCAACAGCTGATGGCCATGTAGATAAACTTTGTGGTGTGATTTGCAAACACCATCCTTTAACTACTCAGGAAATGGTTGACAAGGTGGACATTAGGATAGGATCATGCCAAATTTTGAGTGACAAACTTAAGAAGATGCATGTCAGGGCAAAATTTGTGCTATAGAAAAGAAACAGACCAGTGTTGAAATTGGCAGGGAACTGCTTATCATTGTCAATGACAATGAAAACTTTAAGAACACTGCAACAGGTGATGGAGACATAGGTGTAAAGCTATGTTGCTGAAAAAATATGCAGTCATTGCAGTGGGTAGGCAAAGCTTCATGTCATCCAAAAAAAAAGAGAGAGAGAGAGAGAGAGAGAGAGAGAGAGAGAGAGAGAGAGAGAAATCATACCACGGAATCTTAATGCACATGAGAAATGCTGTGCACAGGAAGAAGCCTGAATTGTGGAAAAACCAGAAATGGATGTTGCACCAAGAAAAGGCGCCATTTCATGTGTCACTCCTTATCTGTGGCTATCTAGTAAAAACATGATATTCTTGTTGTGCCCCTCCACCATATTCTCAGACTTTTCCCTGTTTCCAAATTGAAAAACACATTGAAAGGGCATCATTTCCAAACCATTGAAGAAATTCAGGAAATGCGACAAAAGACCTGCACCACCATACCACAAAATGAACTCAGGAGGTGTTCCAAAAGAGGAAGAAATGTGTATTGCCACTAGAAGGGATTACCATGAGGGGGAAAACACTTAAATTGTACAATAACCAATAAAAGTCACATAGCAAAAGTTTGGTTTTTATTTGAACAGAAAATACACATTAGAGACACCCTGAATCCAAAAACAGCCATTTAGAAACAAAGTCTATGTGTGTGTTTGTGAGTCTGTCTGTGAACATAACAGAAAAAAAAAAAAGTAATATAAAATAAAATATCAAACTTGGTATTTAAAATCAGCACTTTTCAAGGATGTGACATATTTTCACAAAAGTCCCTCTACTCCAAGCTATTCTTACACAGAACAGTTTTCAAAATGTTGATAAAAAGACCATAAGATTAAAATTTGTCTAAAAAGTGTAATGTACATCTTAAATTTTCTGGGAATAACCTCTGAAATTTTTCATTCTGAATGACTTTTGTGAAAATGATAAACCTTAAGAGTTAAGAGTGGAGTTAACCATTTCCAACAGATTTCTTGAATATGAAACTTCAAACAGGAAATCATTATTCATTTTTTCTGATGGACATGCAAAGAATATGGGATCTTAAAACTAGCACAAAGCAAATTGCTTTTTAAAAATCTAATCAGTATATCATCAAATGAAAGGTATAAATATATACTTAAAGTTTATATTAATTAATATTAAGTAGCTAGAATAACAAGCTTTTGTAGAATACTTTGTAGAAGAGTGAGTAGAGAAAGTGATATGAATACGACACATCAGATTATTTTATTCAGAGCTTCAAATGCCGAAATATAAACAAAACATTAATACAGGTTTTCTAGTAGCCATACAAATTATTGCTTACCATTTTGTCTCGTACAAATGGTTGTGGGAACCCATCCTTTTGAATGTGTTTGAATGGCACTGAGCAGGCTGTGAGAGTCATGTTCTTTTCTTGTATTTCTCCTAAGACATTCATTACTGGATCTGAAACTAAACCAAAACAAAATAAAACTACTGAATATCGCAGATATTTATAATTATATTAAAAATAAAGAGAATGACATGCCTTCATTGGACAACCATATGTGCAGTATGTAAGCAAAAAGAATGTGCAGGTGCAAGTATACACGAAATAAACTTGAAACTGATTCAATGCAACATACAAAAATTTACATTCATAGTATCTGTTATATAAGGAATATGTGCAAGTGTGTACTGCTACTATATTCTCGCAAGTAAACTAGATGGTAATTGCCAATCCCAAACAAGCTACTTTTGCAGAAGGAACATATCACTCTGAATTAATCTTATCTGCTGGAGTTCTTTCACAAAACACTATGATTTTTGCTCTCTTGAAACACAGAAAGTACCTAATGAAGTCACTTTTCTCTTATATTCTTTTCGTCACTTATAAATGCTAAGTAGAGGAAGTACTGTGTTCCACCCAAGCGAATGATACTGTAATTTAGCTAGTAATAGAGTTTTTAGGAATCATAAATTAAAAAGAAAGGAAATTTTGCAGGTGTGCAAATCTGTATGTGAATAGAATAGCTGTACAACTGAAAGTTAATTAAATGCCACATTATGTATTTACGTTTACCATAGATGAACATAAATGAATGTAATTTTTCCATAGATGTGACTAGAAGGTTTTCAATCTCAACACCCCGAACAACCTTTAACAAGAACATTTTTTTTTCAAAAATGTCTGTAATGAATTTGATTAACATACCACATTTTTAAGATATTTGCATGCCAAATAAAAATCTTTAATCCTGAATTTTCTGTGTAAAATTTGGGGTTTTCTTTATAAATGACTTTTGTATAACTAGTATGTATATTTCACTAAATTACACATTTTACAGAAACAATTTTTTTACGGCATTAAGCATTTCTGAGATATTCCTGGTAATTTGTTTAATTTTAAAATACTTCTGCTGTTTTACAAGTGGTTGGTCGATATTGATTTGTCTTTGTGATCTCCCAGAGGGGAGGTGATCCATCCCCTTCAAGCTGCTGTAGTGCAGGTGCTGTGGACCCCTAGCACTCGTGGTACTTCTAACATTACTAGAAGTACAGATGAATTTTTATATCTTGATAGAAATCCTGCACGATAGGGATGAGTAGCAAATGTGGCGGGGATAGCATAGCTATCACTATAATGCGTCATATACTAAGATTATGAGATGGGAGTATGTTGCACAATGTGACTAAAAACAAAGCTGACTCTCGAAGATCTGTGTAACAAGAATTGCAGCTCTTCTAAAGTAAGTTGTAATTCATTGAAAGAGTTGTGGTAATCTCCATGTTTTTGTTGGGTTTTAAATGACATAAGCTTTTGGAATAAAACCCTGTTCTCCTCCAGCATGCATGATTATCAACTGCCAGCCTTTTGACATCAGTGCAGAGTCCCTGTAGCGAGTTATCACTCCAGGCATGTGGCATTGCATGTGCTGCATTAATATAAGTTTCATCAATTTAAACTATATAAACTTCATTGCAAAATCTTTGAATATCTCGTAAATACTTAAAGCCTGTATGGTATGATGTTCCATTAAAATTTGTCTGTTGCGCTTGCTTTTCTGCCATATAAATCCTAGCTTCAAAAGAACTCTTCTTAATGTTGAGGCACTGCCTTTGAAGTCAATAGAATTTTTAAGCTTCATAAAAACTTCCTTCAGAGTTTTTCTTCTTTTTCTGTGTTGTAAAATTTATTCACAGTTCACTAATTAAAACCACCCAAATTAGATTTTTTGCAAGTTCTTGATAATTGTTTACCCGCCGTAGAGAAGGACATTGTTGCACCAGAATCAATGTTTTTCGTTCCTTAATAATTCTCCTAATACTGCTTTCAGACATACCTGTAGCCATTGATACCCCTTCCCAGATTTTCATACCAGATCAAGACTATTGTTCCTTTCTCATAAATCTATAGGCATTGCTTATTACTTCTCGTGTTTGTAAATGTATACATGCATATTTTAAAATAAGCTGTAGTATTAACAAAGTTTCTTTCAGGCTTAGAAGCTATGGTCTGCTGGAGTTTAAATGTCCAGACATTTCCATCACATCTGTGGTGGACATCATCAGTGGTATAGTCTATGTCTTATGGCAAAGGTTCAGGCGCAATCAGACGCTTGCCGGAGAGTAGTATTTATATCCAAGATGCTCTTAGGGGATTGGCTTGACTTGAGCGGAGGAACATGTGCTTTATAGGTGGGGTTTCTCTGCTTCTAAGCCCAGAAGAAACTTATTTTCATTCTGATTCCGGCCATGAAAGCTTCCGAATACTCAAGCTGTAGTATTACTCAGTAGCTCTGCAGATGATGATGATGATGATAATGTTGATGATTTGTGTTTATGGGCGATCAAATACAAGATCATCAGCACTTCAAAAACAGTCATGGCAAAAGCCATGTATAAACCTAGACATTGGGTAGAAATATATCTATTAAAAATAAATATTTAAAAACTAAATAAAAACAGAAAATGAAAAGGAGATTAATAAAAACAGATGAATATAAAGACAAAAAACTACAATATTAAATATAAATACAAAACAGAGATATATAACTATAATAAACAACAATGGCAAAAGCCAGCGATAAGACTATTAACAAAAATAACAAACAACAGAAAGTAAAAAACAAAATAAACTCTAGATCCTAA
Organism: Mantis religiosa; assembly: GCA_030765055.1. Lineage (NCBI taxonomy): Eukaryota > Metazoa > Arthropoda > Insecta > Mantodea > Mantidae > Mantis > Mantis religiosa. The sequence continues at coordinate 95,051,635 of CM060952.1, forward strand.
AATTAACTCTCACAATGTAGCTAAAACCTTTTCCATCGCAGAGTTATTGTCTGCCAGGATCTCCGATAGGCTGTCTGGCAGCTGCAGAGACTCCCGAAGGTGTGCTAGGTGAAAACACTAGCAGCACCTGATGGACCGAAAGAGACTGACTATACAGCGGACAAACAGGAGCAGGGTTCTTCTTGAAAAGGTGACTGTGTGAGAAGTAGCAGTGCCCAAAACACAACCAAGCCAACCTAATTTCCTCCCGACTGAATAAGCAATAGGAGGTTGTCCAGTTAACCAGAAGCTCCTTCAATGTTCTAAGCTTCTTTCCACGGAGAGCACACCACTCATCGCGCCAGTACGACAGTGCCGCTCTACGCACAAGTCTAAAGTCTTACGCAGTGATGAAAGGTATGTTAACACTGAGCTCTATGGTTGCCACCTTAGCCGCCGAATCTACCAGTTCATTCCCCTGCAAGCCTACGTGACCAGGAATCCATGCACACACCACGCTAATGCCAGAGGTGTGTAAAATGTGGAAAGCATCCTGTATACGCTGTACAATAGGATGTTGGTTGTATAACCAACCCACGAAGGCTCTGAAGTGCACTAAGGATATCACTTAGGATAAGACAATCACCCAAATTTCTTCGGCAAATGTGTAAAATGTCTCAGTATATTGCATAGAGCTCCGCACTATAGACGGAAGTGCAATTATGGAAACCGAATGTATAGGTTTGGCTCCATGGACATATGCACATCCAACATTGGTAGAGCTTTGGGATCCATCTGCATTGATTAAAATATGGCAGTTGTTTACTTGCTAGCAACTGACATGCAACTGACCTGCTCTCCCCTCCAGTTGCAATCACTCTGAAATAAACTCGTCCAGATACCACTGCGCATTGTTGTCTATTTGTCAAGATGCACTAATAAACCTGTACACTGGGTTGAACACTGAGCCCCTACCATTGGGGAGTTGTTCATTTGGGTAAGCTTTGGTGTGGCAGTGGTTCCCGATAACAATGGGAGATTGGGGATATATGTGTGGCTCAGCCAGCAGACGGGGTTGAGGGCCGAAACTCCTGGGTACTTGCCTGCAGAGCAAGGAGCATGGTATGCTAGATCACTGATGCCCTGACCGAGGTTATTCGGTAGTCTTCCTGGATGGGTTCGCCATAAGTGGCAAATCCATTTCCACTCTGTAATGGGAAAGGCTTTGTAGACTCAAGGTATTTCCCTAATGGAAAGACCCCTGGAGATAGACTCAGGTGCTCCCAGGTACTAAGAGGGGAAGTCTACAGACTTTTGGTAGACCTTGGTCAACATGTCCTTGTGATCATACTTAGAGATTGGAATTTCACAGCCATCACCTGGTGACAAGCTTTTTAAAAATCTAGCTATTACATTAGCCTATTGTATCCTTATACCTATCACAAAATATGTAAACATATAATGAAACCTTATTTTGATTAACAAGGGTTAAAGAAAATAAATTTTTGCAGGAATAGTTTTATTACAGTAACCATAGAAATTCTTGTGAATGCTACATATCAGATTTTTCTTTTTAGACCTTAGCCATTTTGAGCAGCATCCACGTAAGGTTAATGTTAATTACATAATGAATAAGCTTGAAAATATGGGTTGACCAATAAAACTACAGTATTTGCATTTATAACTACAGTTAACATTCAAAAGGATTTCCAGATCTCTTTAGAGGACTAATGGACAGAAAAAAATATGCTGTTGGTACTATGAGAGCAAATAGGAAGGATAAGTCATTCCTACGAGTAAGGACTGTGATACAATGAAGCACAAAATTAATATAATTTTGAGTCGAACTAGTACTCAATGCTCCATATATTGCTAGTGTTTACCTAGAATGCATTTCATTAGGACCTTCCTAACATCCTCAGTTAATGTTGACTAACGAATTTTGATTTGATGAACTCTTGGAGGCAACAGCGGCATCTCTGTTGGTATCTTGATGAACTTGAAGTTTGGGTTCTCTTCAAAGGAGAAGAATTTTCCTTCACATTTCTTTATTAATATCTTTTTCCAAATGATTAATAGAAAGTTGGACACTGAACACTTTTTAATAAATGGATTTCTTGTTCTATATCACGATTATCATTCCAAAAATGGTATGCTACCACTGATTTGTCTATTTTTTTGTTCTTGTTGTTTCTAAAACACTCTTTAAGCCTAATGTTCAAATTCCTTTTAGTTTTGCCAGTGAAAAAGATGTCACAGCCCTTGTAGTTTATCCAGTACACACCTGATTTTCTATCTGCAGGTTTCTCTTTTGTATTACATGATTTCAAAAGGTGTTGTACACTGAATTTGTTCTGTGGGGCCAAAGTAATGTGATGCTGTTTGAAAACTTTTTGGAAAAGCTATGTAGCTCTGGGATGATATATAAATTTTCTGTGTGAAGTTTTATTACTGATTGGGGAAAGAGTAGTTATTTATCTGCATCTCTGTTGTCTTTTGAATTTATCAGTTAACTTGTTGACTAATTCAGTTCTGAATCCAATGTATTCTGCAACGTGAATTATATGATTGTACTCTTTGATATCTTCCATCTTGCTTAAGAGGACATTGACCAGCCTGTAACTTAAACTGTGGGAAAAGAATTCATAGAGAAATATGAAGGAAAACTGTTCAACTTCGACATCACCTTTGAAGAGAACCCAAACTTCAAGTTCATCAATATACCAACAGAGATGCCCCTATCGCCTCCAAGGAGTTCACCAAATGAAAATTCAACAGTCGACATTAACTGAGGATGTTAGGAAGCTCCTAACAAAATATGTTTTAGGTAAAACTAGAAATATATGGAACAGTGAGTACTAATTTGACTCAAAGTTATACTACTAGGATAAGTCCAGTTAGACATCTCATAAAGTGAAATGCAGCGAGTATAAAGCATGCCTGCAAATAATGTGCTGTGTGTAAAGTGAAAAGATAAAAATAATGTTTATTTGCTATCAATGAATCATTCAATGATGTTGCAGCAGCAGGTAATCTAAGAAGAACAAATAGTCAAATATCCAGAGGAGTAAAGAAACCTAAGTGTCCCACAAGAGAATGGAAGTGTTGATTTGCAAGATCAAGAGACAAGTATTGTGATATATGATACATAGCCAGACCATGCACATTCAATTAATTTATTATTTTTAATACAATGACATAAGAAAAAGAGAACTACACAGACTTTATAACAATGTTGCTCATAAGGTGCTATGTAATATTACCAGTATTAGATGCTGACCTTCATTTGGGGATACATTCTATCCACAGAAAACCAAAAATGCATCAAATGTAGTTTATACTACAATGCAGAAGAAATAAACAAAAGTACTTGGCAACCAAAACTGTTGGTCACTTCATTTGGATAACTGTTTTGATATCTACCACTGCAACAGTCATTAAATAAAATTGATGAGTCAATGCTTCTAGCATATGCATACAAAATTATATTGATTGATTTTATATGAATTCTTACACTTCAAAATGTACTCATACTATTATATGGATTCAAATCAGATTTCTGAGGTAAACAAGAAGGTATTTTAGGATGGCACCAATGGATTAAGGTGATACTATTGTGACACATTATGTACATTTATTTGCTTTATGCTCTTAAAATTAAATATTAAATAAAGTTTAAAACATGTTAAGTAGTTAAACATTAAACTTTTACACAGTTTTGAGCTAAATATAAATCAAAATTAGACTGGACGGAAACCAGGAGATCCGTGGTTCAAATCCCAGCCATGGCATTGAATTTTTCATGTTGACTCTATCAACAACCTTAGCCTATATACAGCTAGTGTGAAGAAATGACTAATTTCCATCAATTAACTAAAACAATAAGAGTTAAATAATGAAGACTGGGACTCAAGTACTTACAATAGTAAGTCGCCACAAATGGTGAATCTTGAATGCGAGAGCCCCTAGTTGTCTACCGGGGAAATATACGAGTCAAATGGAGAATTTAATGTCAGGACAGCACGTTGGCCATGGTAGCTCAATGGGTTAGAGTGACTGGACGGAAACCAGGAGATCCGTGGTTCAAATCCCAGCCTGACATTGAATTTTCATGTTGACTCTATCAACAACCTTAGCCTATATATGGCTAGTGTGAAGAAATGATTAATTTCCATTAATTAAAATTTTTATTTACCTGTTTTCTCTGGAGCATTCTCCTCAAGATTAAACTTCACCTGTTTCCCAGCAAATATTGAACGTTGTTTCTTATACACAGAGGACATCTTCACCAGATCTGAAAAATACATTACTTTCGATAAACTTTCACAATTGTAAATTCTTTAACCATGATAGAAATTGAAGAGCTCTTTGAAGTTTTTCTCCGATCAGTATACTTTAGTAATCAGTTTTTTTCTCATTCTGTTACTTCTTAGTTTTTGAGGGACTAATTTTGGGAGCAGGCTTTTTTACTTTTTAAATTATACTCCCCAAAATAAGACATATTGGATTATGAATAAAATGGGTGAAAGGATGTTCAAAAGAGCCCAGGATAAATACAAGTGTCGTTTGATAAGTCTGGTAAATTTCCATGAAGGGATAGAAATTTTTGGTGCAACTTTGTGGATGTAAACTTGATTATTCAAAAGATTGCACAGAAAATTTGAATGTATTACAATATACAGTTCATTGTTGACAGCCATCTGAACTGGTCAGTGTGACAGCTGCAATTGAAAATGGAAAAAACAGAGTTTTGTGCTGTTGTTAAACATTTTCATGAAGGGCTGGACTGCTGCACAAGTCAAAACTAAATAGGATGAAGTTCACGCACACTCTGCACAAACATTGAGGACCATTTACTTTTGGATCAATAAATTTAAAGGTGCTCATAGAAGCACCAAAGATGAATTGCACTCTTGGTTGCCGAATTGAGGTCACTGCAAAGGACACCATTGAAATAATCCACGATCTGATTATGCAAGACTGCCGAATCAAAATTCATCAGATTCCTGAGGTTGTAGGTATCTCAACAATAGTGCACAATATCCTGCATGAAAAAGCTGTGTGCAAGAATGCATGCCACGATTGCTCAGTCAACCAAAACTATATTCGGAAGAATTCTTCTACTGAGTGTCTGGCGATGTTTAATCGCAATCTGCAAGACTTTTTGTGCTGATTTGAACTTGAATCGATCATTACTACAAGAGTCAAAACAGCAGCCAAAACAATGGACAAAGGCAGGTGAAAGTGCACCAAAGAAGGCAAGGACCATTCTGTCAGCTGGTAAGGTGATGGTTACTGTTTTTTGGGATTCTCAATGAATAATCCTCATAGACTACTTGGAAAAAGGCAGAACCATAACTGGAGCCTATTATGCTTTATTGTTGAATCGTTTGTAACATGAGTTGACTTAAAGGAGACCAAGATTGAAACGTAAAAATGTGCTCTTTCACCAGGATAATGCACCATCACACACATCAACAATTGCAATGGCAAAAGTGCATGAGTTGGGCTTGGAATTGGTTCCTCATCCACCTTATTCAACAGACTTAGCTCCAAGTGACTTCTCCCTGTTCCCAAACATGAAAATTTGGCTTGGTGGTAAGAAATTTTTATCAAATGAAAAAGTGATAGTCACCGTCAACGAATATTTTGCAGACCTACTATTTTTCTGGAACAAAGCTGGATCAAGTTATAGCCATCAATGGAGATTATGTCCAGAAATAAGTTCAGATGTTCAAAAAAAAAAAAATGTTGGTTTTTTACCAGACTTATCAAATGACCCTCGTAGAGCTTAAAGTTACCCAATGTTTATCTTTCAGGATAAGGAGAAACTACCCAAAATACCCTCTTCTCTTCTCAATGTCATTTGGACAGTTGTTTCCATATTTATGCAGAAGCTATCTTCCTTTACCCATCTTTCCAGCTTTGTTGTTATATTGATTCTTTGCTCTCATTGTACAGCCATTCCCTTCTGGGTGCATTCCTGATAATACTCACAGTGTGCACAGAAGTGATGTTGAACAGAAATGGGCTTATCAGATAATTCTGTGGTATTCTATTTGTCTGAACTGGGATAAAGTAATCTATTTTAAGTCATTTTAAGTCAAAATATTTGTTTTATTTTTACTATGTAGTCTTTATCACTCTGTCCCAGAAGTACTAATTTATCCATCTATTTGTACCCAGGACTTCCCAAATGTTCCTTAAGTCTTCTGCCACAATTCGGTTTTCTCCTTAAGTATCTGAGTTGTCACGGTCAATGCATTTTATTTCATACCAGTAGAACTGAAGCTCTGCTCTTTTTCCCCCCCTCTTTTTAGTTTTTAGTGCAACATCCTTCAACTGAGTATGTCACATCAAGATAGTGGACGAGTGCTGAAATGGATCTTGAGAACCTGAGTTACCTGACATTCATCTTCTGAAGTTAAGGAGAAAAATCCCAACTGGGTAATTACACCAACCAAACTTGAAAGTCCTTGAATATGTGGGAGATATATCCCACGCCACAGTGATGGACACTGCTTATGTTACTGTGTTAAATGTGTACATCATTCTCTTCTCTCTCTCTCTCTCTCTCTCTCTCTCTCTCTCTCTCTCTCTCTCTCTCTCTCTCTCTCTCTCTCTCTCTCTCTCTCTCTCTCTCTCTCTCTCTCTCTCTCTCTCTCTCTCTCTCATCAGTCCTTTGCATCATAATAAGTAGAAAATAGGGCATGGTCACATTACCCATAAATGAGGTTATCAATCTGTAGATTCTATAGTTAGTTTGGACAGCTTAAGAGCTAGTCCAATCTAGGATATAGATGACAAAACTGCATAGCTTGTGCACAATTGAAATATAAATTCCAACTCTTGTGCAGAATATATCAGAGTTAAAAATTACAGATTAATTTTATTTATATTTAAAACGTTTACAAAAATATTCATAATGGTAATTAAAATATTTATGCATAAAAACAGCATTAATTTTTGGGAGCAAAATTGGTAGTATAGTCATTTTTTTTGAATAAATTAAATCGCCCTTTGTGTAGAAGGGGAGAGTATTAATGCTTTCTAATGCTAAATTGAGTTTACTTGCATTATTTTTCAATTCCTTTTAGGGCGAAATATTGCAATGGTAGTGTCAAATTTGCTATATTATACATTATTTTTCAAAATATCAAATTATAAATGTTTTTGACTTGCATTAATAATACCTTTCCTTGTTTCAGAAAACTCTTCAGCTTTTCTCTTACTAAGATGCACCATATTCGACTGACGTTTAGCTGCGTTATGACTCGCGTTATTATCTTCGATTTTATTCGGAGTAGCTGAAGAACAACCTTTAGAATCCATTCTTGTAACAATTATATTTCTGTTTTTGTTACAATTTCAGCTTTTAAAAACGCTTGTTGACATGGAATTCACTTTAAAATACACCTACACATTGGCTAACCTGGATTGTCTTTTAAAAATCAAGCCATTATGTTGGCTAACCTGTATAGTTAAAAGATTAAATTGTTTACCAACCGTTACTGAATAGAGACACTTTTTTAAGAGAAAATGTTTATTTATCTTAATATATCTCGATTTTGAGGAAAAAATTATTAGGTTTTTAATAAAGGTTTTAGTTCCTTTTGGCTTTCATTTAACACATATGAAGGATTGACAGTACAGCCTTTGGAGCCGGAACACCTAACCAGGGTCGCCACCTGTCCTCCTCATGTCTCACTCTAACCTGCTGGCACGCATGTCGACTTGTGTTTACACCCTATAGTGAAACATGTTCTGAACATATCGTTTGGCGTTTGTCAAATGAAGTGGTAAAAAGTGTGAAACATGTTCTGAACATATCGTTTGGCGTTTGTCAAATGAAGTGGTAAAAAGTAGAAAAAATTGTGGTGTCGCATGTCAGTTTTATGAAATGATTTAGGTGAACAGTTATAACGTATAGTGCACAATGAGGTGTTAAACATTGAAAATATATTGTAATTGATGCAGTATAAGAAAAGATGGTAAAGACAGAGGTAACATTCCAGCTGACGTAGCAGAAGTTTGTATCGATAACTGATTTGTTGTGGGTTTGCTGTACATCTTATAGAATTTTTTCCACTGTAGTATCATACTTTAAACAGTTCATAAAATGAATAGAATGGAGGCTAAAGTTGTCAAGCCACTTGAAAAGCTAAGAATTAAAGTTTTAGTTGACAATGATGTTGAGAAAGAAATACCAGCATTGAGTCGTCACTGGTGGACGAAGCGAGAAACCATATATTACGATCCTCCCCCATCTTATCAGTTTAAAGAAATGGGTGCCAAAGAAAATTGGCTTACGAGAATGGAAGCATTCGTCGGAGAGTTGGAGTGGCTTCTCTCTTTAGAGTTCCATAGATTTTGGTCACAAATTGTGTACGATGAACAAGCGCTGCAAGAAATAAAATCATTTTTACAAGAAGGTACCCCATTTTATGTATTGAAAAACATTTTGGATGAGTATGATGAGGATGATGATAATTTATGGGAAATGTACAAAAAAGTACACCAACACATTTTTTGGGTGTTATGTCGTTTAACAACTTTAGTTGAATCAGAAACAGAATTTATGACCTCAGAATTTTATGCAAAACTTGTGTATGAGAAGTACATTATAACAGTGCCAATGCTCTTGGACATTTGTCTCCTCTATGGAAAGGAAAACAGAGCTGTTGTCTCAAATATGATCAGTCAAATATTTCAAGTTCAGTCAAAATATAAAAAGGATTTAAAAAAGACAGTACCAGTTTTGAGAAAGGTTTTAAAATATGTAGAAGAGAGATTTGGAAGTAAAGGGAATCCTCGTGATCTCACAAAGCTTACTGAGCGAGATAATGAACAAAATCAGATGCCTCTCTATGAGTTCCAAGATCTTGTATTGAATGTCCTGGATACTGCTATTAATATTAACATGTTTCTGGATATTTACCCACCTGCCTGCACCATATTTCATGAAAGTCTTCTTGAATTGAAGATTGCTCATTTTTATGAAAACACAATCCCAAGAATGTACAAGAAGTTAAATGCTCTAGTGAATAAAGATGATAACCAGGAAATGTTTCAAGAAGTGACCTTAAAATTGGGAATTATAAGGCATGAACTGCTGAAAATATTTCGATATTGTCTTGCTTCTTGTGTCACTGCCTTGTTGGAGAATTCTGAACAGCTTAAAGAAGGTGAAGTGAAGAAAATTGTAGATGACTATGTTAATGTGTTGAGTGAATGTCTTTCAGAGGTAATTTTTATTCGAGACTATCACTCAACATATCCTGTTGAAGTAGATCTAGATGTACTCTCACAAGTATGTCCTGAAATGGATTCCATGAAAAGGGATTTTATATTGGAATCAGTACTAGCGTGCTTTGATTATCCAAAATCAAATGCACAAAAAAACAAATCTTCAAGAGTTGAAAATGTAAATTCTTCTCAAACTGGTCTTTCAGCTGCTAGTACTGGAAATGCAGCAAATGTTCCAGACAGTGCATGTGCTGCAATAGTGAAGAAAGTGAAAAAGAAGAATGTGAAAGGTGTGGAGTTAGATTCACTCATAACTGAAGTAAAGGATATTCTTCCACATTTAGGAGAGGGGTTTATAGAGAAATGTTTACAGCATTTCGATTTCAACACAGAAGCAGTAATAAGCAAAGTTTTGGAAGATACATTGCCTCAGGAACTTAAAAGCTTAGACTTTACCTTAGAAAGGATATTGAATGATACCGAAGTGGCTTCCAATGGCACTGAAAGACTTAATGTCTTTGATAATGATGAATTTGATATAATGACTCAGGATGAAGTGGATACGTCAAGAATACACAAGGGAAAAAGAAAATCAGAGTATAAGAATCTAAACCAAATGATAGACGATAAAGGACATCGAGATGAATTCCGTGAAATGTATTCAAAACTGGGTTTGGTAGAAGATGGTGAAAATATTTATGATGATGAATATGATGATACTTACGATGGTGTGGATGTTTCTGTTGGTGAAGAAGGTGATATTGAGGGGAGACCTTTTGTGGTTCCTCGTGTGCTGGCAGCTAAACAAGTGGTAAATAGTGAATCAGAAAGTGAAACTGAAGAGGAACAAAATGGTGCAAGTGAGACAGTGAAAGATGCATTTGTACAAAATCCAGAGGAGGTACGAGCAAAGGCAGAACAGCGTCGCCAGCTGAAACAGCAACAGAAGTATAGAAAGTTTCCACCAAGGGACACTGATGTTGTAGGTCGTGAAAAGGGAAAGGGGCAAGATAAGCAAACTACTCAGAATCGAGATCATAAAACAGTTCATAAATCTGTGTATTCTAATCACAACAGACGTATGGGTGCACAGAGGAAGAAACAGCAGGGCATGATTTGAGTGTGATCAATACAAAATATTTTGATAGATTCATTTGAATGTTTCTTATTTTGTTATAACATTTCAAAAACAATTTTTGCTCTAGTAATTAACTATTTCTGTCTCATTTCACCTGTTATAAAAATTTGAGTACATGTTCCAAATCAGTAAAAATACATTACGTAAATAAATAGCAATGCCCTTGTGTAATTTTTGTCTGTTAGATACTATTTTTTGGGGGTAACTTTTCAAGTTCAATGGACAGGAATAATACAGGACTGTCACCATAAATGATGATTAATGTAATGCATTGTGTAATGCCAATGTTGCCAACCTTTGCATAAAAATGTAAAGTTTTAGCAAATGGATTATCTTCTTTATTAGCTTATAGATTTAGTTACAAGTTTCAAGCCTTGCCAAAAACAAAATAGTGTTTGGATTGGTGAAAGAAGGGTGAAATGAAATGAAGTTGGCCTGAATTGCAAACCTAAGTTATATAAAAAGAAAGTAAACTAGACCGAATCTAAACTAAGCTCATATATATATATAAGATACTTATATGTTAAAATACTTATATATATATATATATATATATATATATATATATATATATATATATATATATATATATATATATATATAAGAATTAAACAAGATCTATCCTAAGCAAGAAGTATCTTAACTACACGCACATCTCTGTTAGCACCAGTGCACTTCACTTTTTATCAAAATATAACGTCTACCATCTCCTTTAACCACAAACATTACAGAAATCTACTTCTTAATAATTCCAAGCTGTATTAACAGTACAATAAACAACTTTGTTTTCCATGATGCTAAATATAGAATTCACACAACCTGTGCACGACATTCTCGCAGTTCTACTACACCATACCCAAGGAAACAGAAGAACAAGTACTACAGAAACAGCAGTTTTAGTTTGTTTCTGCGCTTAGGTTGGCAATGAAGGAAAATGGCATTCATATGTTAATATTACGACCTGATTTTTGTATGAAATTAATTTTTCCTTAAAACAAATCTAGTAGTATTACTGGCATGGGAAGTGCAAAATGTTATCCAACTTATATAATGCACTGCCACTGGAACTGAAAGGCTGCAGGAACATAAAAGGTTTTAAAAGGAAAGTTGCTGAAAATTTACTGAAGGCATATATTGATAGCTGATAAAGTGTTACACATTTATAGCTGATTTGAAAGCTGAACTGTTTAAAAATTAATATGGATTAATGTCCCATAGAATATGTAGCTTCTATTTTTCTGTTAAGTTCTTTGTTACTATTATTTCTTGAGTTATAGTGAATGTCTGTATCTTTGTATGTTTCATATATGTTATTCTTGTACGGTAATTCATTCCTACTCTAAAAATGTAATATAAGTATTGTCAAGGGCTGTTTGCCATCATTTTATATATGTTTGTACTGTTCCCTAGCATGAGCTATGGCTCTGGGAACCTTTTCAGATAACAATAAATAAATAAATAAATAAAAAATAACTCACAGTCAGGGTATTATGACTGAGAGGATATAGTCACTTTTGGGTTTGTCCATTGGACTTGAAAAAAAGTGCAATTTTTTATTTAGACATGTTTTATGGAAGCTATGTCACTGATCACTTAATATAGAAAATGTGAAGAAATTTGAGGATTGTACTACAGAAATCATCAAATTGCATTTTGTTTAAAATACTGTGCATTACAAAATAAAATATTATTTCTGTTCATTTGAGGTCACTTTGACATCTTAGGTCAAATTAATATGTGTTTGTTAGTGTTTAATGTTTACTTTCAGGAAGTATTACATATTAGCAATGTGCTGTTTTGATGACACTGTTATGTTTACATATGAGTAAAACCTGTACTTGGTGTACACAACAGAGATAGTTGTTGTGTTGACCACAAGTAAACAATGCTAGTGATATATGTCCTGAGTAACAGTTTGCACTAGAGTTCCTCTAAGTAGAAGAGTGGAGACATAAGGGAAAACGCCATCATATTTGATCCAAGTTCTGCACGGAAGAATATTAGTATATGTTAAAGTTAAAGTTGGACATAGCCAGAAAATTGATTCATAAATATGGGTAAATTAAATTATTTAGGTTTATATAAATATCTGACAAATATTGCTATGTATCTTTTGCTTTTTAAGACAGTAATTTTGAATTTTAAAACAAAATTGAGTGGATGAAATGAACAAAATGTCTTTTTTTCCAAAAGTTAATAGTTATTTAGATAAGGTAGAAAACAAACATTAAGTGTAAAAGGAACAAAACAGATGGAAAACACACATTTTCGATGCGCATATTTTATATCCATGGATCCTTCAGCTAATAGAATTCAAATATTTTGCATTCTTGATCTTAATGGGGTGGAAAGTCCCATTAGATACCTTTTGGGGATAAAGGTGAAAAGAGGAGGGAACATTTCAGAAATGCTCCTGTAATAATGACATTTGAATATTAAAAACTGGCTTTTCTTTTGATTATTACATCTATTATTCTCTTGTTATATTTACCTATGTGATATATACTTTAATCCAGTTAAATAGCTTAGATGTAGGTTGTTTTCTTATGTATATGGTTTTACATGGTGGGAATTTGATGATGATTATTATTATTATTATTATTATTTTATGTTGGTATATTTAATAAAATATTGCAATGGGAGTTGTTGATGCATAAATATAAAATAATAAACATGTTCACAACTTGCTTGCACATTGACAAAATGTGATTCTTTTTCTTTAAGTTCTATTTTATTTTTATTATTTTTTCTTTATTTTGTTAAACTGTGTTACAAGATTGGTGTAAATCTCGCCTGTAGTGACAATTTAATGCAATAACAATATATAAATCATAAAGTTTGCTCTCTTCAGTTTAGCAACTAGTAATTGCTAGTTTTTCCTGTGGAAACAATTTTAAAATATAACCATATTCAGATCTATTGTTGCATCAAAAGCTATACAGGCAGCAAACATTAACCATTTTTAAAACATATTATGTGCACGTATTGTACCAAAGCAAGTCAAACAAATTTTGTCCTCAGTACGTGTGATTTAAACAAGCAGTGAAAGGGTCTGTTGGCCAGTCAGCATACAAATAACAGGCAATGCAAATGCATGGTGGATCAGTAAACCTCGGCCAACGAACATGCGTCTCCCTTATGTTGCTACTCTTCTACTTAGAGCTTCTCTGGTTTGCACAAGCTTTTCTATACCATCTGTTTGTAGCTCTTTCAGTAGTGATGTACAACCTTTAATGTTTTTGTTGTCAATTTACTGTTACATGGACTTTGGTGGTCATAGAATTACCTACATGTGCCCTAATTGGGTTAGTTGGAATGAGTGTTTCAAGTGTAATACGTAATTGTGTAACAAAACATCATCAAATGAAATATTTTATTAGATATGTTACTTCAACTGTGACAATTATATTTTGACTTGAGAGGAGAATGCAGAAATAAAGTGAAGTTACTCCTTCTATATATTGGAGGATATCTTAGCTTAACATTACACTTTTAGGACTCTACTGAATTAATGTAATATTAATTACTTATTACTGTTCAGATGCAAATGACACTACAATCTGTCTACTAAATGGTAAGCTTCGTTACATCTTTTGTTATAGTTAATAGGTACATTTAACATATAATTATGCTGGACATTGTGACAATATATTCCATTAATAATAAGAATTATTGAATTGATTTGCAACACTACATCAGTTGCTATATGTTAAAATAGAAAACATGTTTTCCAAATTGCTCCCATCCATTTCTGGTCATCTGCCAGCATAATTCCTCATGGTGTTTGGCCTAGTCCCTGGTGGCGGTTAGAAAAAAAGTTCTGTATGAACCTTCTTTTCAGTTGTGAAATACTTCCAGGGGACATACTTGTGGAGAATTTCATCCAACCACTACCAGAGACAGATCAACTATCACGAGGAATTATATTAGCAGTTAACTAGGCATTGATGGGTAAATTAATTCCAGAAACATGTTTTTGCTTCAAAACATAGTAACTAATGTGTCAAAATAGACTCAATAATCTGAATTATTACTACTTGACAAAGCGTGGAAGGTATCAGAAAATATGAGAGACAACAGTTTTTTCTACGTAAGCCTATCACACATACATAGTGAGTCAGTGTATGTACATACTGTTTGTCTTCTGAGCAGTAACCTGTCATACAGCCAGAGGTGAAGCATGATGTGATGTTTAGGGAGGTGGCTCCTGTATATCTGCAACTCATGGACTTGGGTTCGAAACTTGTTGGCTGTAACACTTCCATAAACCTCATAGCATGCTTCACTCCTGCATAAAATAGCACTTGTCAGTGAAGGTCAACACACTTCAATGCTCCACCATGTAGTAGATGTACTTTCATCATAATCTTAGGCTTTATAGAACACGAGTTCCATCAAATGATCCCTTATGTGTGCAAATTAATTAAACTTAAAATGTTATTTTGCATTATTAAAGAAAACAGATTGCCACGTACACTTTTCAGTTTATGCTGTTATGCCATTTTGCTAGAAGGAAGTCATCTTAGGTATAATTGCAACATATTCTGACATGAATATATGCTCAGTTTAGCTTGCTTTGTAACTTCAAAATAGTTTAGTGTGGAATTTAGTGATTAAAACCTTAATTTGGCAATATTCTTGCATACCATGCACAACATCACTTACATCACAATTTTACGATTAGAATGGTTTCCTCAACATATGAAATGGAAAGCATGTATTCTCTAGTATTGGCAAAATTTAATTTATTGATGTTCCTTATAAGATATTAAGTTCTGATATGTACATAATTGCTTTATGATGAATCTTTAAAGAAAAGAATCTTTCGAATATGTATCTTAGCATTGTCATATAAATTTATGTTTAACATTTGGATGCAATTTAGAATAAATGGATTGTTCTACAGATATAAATTAAGGTAACTTACTGATTAGAAGCAGTCTAAGCCATTACGAATCTAACATGTAACACACTACTTTGTCCTGTGCCAAAGGCATAGTGGGCTAAAGCATCCTGCTTTGGTTCCCTGCCATGATAGGTGCCCAGAATCGATCTCACCCCTGGAGGGTGCAGATTTTAAGTCCTGGGTATAGGACCAGTAGCTACTCAGCATCGTGGGGAAATTGAGGAGCTACGATAGGTAGCGAACCCTGGTCTAGAAAGCCAAATTACCAGCTCAGGGTACTGAGATGCTGATCACATCTCCCCATATCAGTTGGATGTTGGATGATCTCCCATCTCTACCTTGTGTATGTGGTTGTGAGGCCAGCAGTCAGGTTGGCAGGCCTTGGACCAGTAGGAGCTGTTGCACCATGGGTTAACATTAACACTACTTTAAATCCTGGTTACCCAATAAATGAATAACGGAAGTTTTTTAACAGTAAGGTTAAACATACTATTAATTGAAATTGAACATAATTGGTTATTAAATTTAAAGGGAGTCGATTAATGACACTAAACAACACTTACTTTTAAATTTTTCCGGAACATGTTCCAGAGACTTTGCCTCTTTCCTCAGCCGGCCATCGATTTGTTCTCATTGGTGTAGTTGACGATATTTTGTCATAGGTCTCCTCTGGTGGCGGTTCAAGGAACTTGCTGAACAAATCTTTCTGAGGGATGTTGAAATTGAATACTTTGTTTCTATTTTTTGAAATGAAGATTTGTTCCCATGTGGATAGCTCTTGTTTTCCTGATGTATGTTTTAGTAGTTTTGGTTCTGGACTAAAACATACATCAGGAAAACAAGAAGTATCCACATGGAAACAAATCTTCATTTCAAGAAATAGGAACAAAGTATTCAATTTCGACATCCCCAGAAAGATTTGTTCAGCAAGTTCCTTGAACCGCCACCAGAGGAGACCTATGACAAAATATCGTCAACTACACCAATGAGAACAAGTCGATGGCCGGCTGAGGATAGAGGCAAAGTCTCTGAAACATGTTCTGGAAAAATTTAAAAGTAAGTGTTGTTTAGTGTCATTAATCAACTCCCTTTAAATTTAATTTATCATAACAACACTGTTTTCAACACTTCCAAGAAAGGAATTGCAATAATTGGTTATATTTACACTACCTCAGTTTTGTGAAATGGTAACATGTGTCAGAACATTCACTTCCATCATCAGCTGACAACTTGGTTAGTTGTATTGTTAATGAAGGTCTCTGGTGATGCTGGAATGAACTTGCCAAGGTGGTCCAATGACAGGAATTCAAAGTTCATAATTTGATCCTTGTATTTTGTAATGTGTATGTTTTCCATTACTGAGAATTAAGATGGGTATCTTACTGCTCTGGGGGTTGAAATTAAGTACAATATGGTGGTGGTTCCAAAAGTGCTGCTATGGCAATCATTTTTCCATCTGTATTTTATGCATTGGAGGTATTCTTTAGCTCTTAATTATCAAGTTTCTTTGTCTTGTCTATGTAAACTTGAAAACCAGACTGAATGTCTTTGATACATAAAATACAAACGGATGGGAAAATCAGCCATAGATGCAAACTTTTGGAATAACCACTATATATTCTTATGGAAGTCAATTTCCTAAGGACAGCAAGATGTCCATTGGAACTCTAATATTTATTTTGTCATATTTAAATTGCCAATTTAGAGAGTCAAATTGGTCATTAAGCCCAATGATAGACACATAATTTTAATACTAAATTTTTTTTAATCACATAGAAAATGAAAAATTGTATATTTGAAGCATCTTGATCTCTAGTGCCCTTGTCATTGTGTGCAGTACTATTAAGTTCTGGTATTGATTATTATGTATCAACTGTTTGACTGCTGGCTGGCTTAACAATATTCTTTGTTAACCCCAGAAAGGTGGTACTTGCATGCTTTACATTAAAACATCTGGTAGAAGAAAGCTGAATGACAGTTTTTAATTATTACTTGCAAGAGTAATAAGCCTCCAATGATAGGGTGATAGTGAAGATGGTGAGGCAAGAGGACCTACAAATTATACCATGGACTCCGAACCATGTTGGGCCTATGGGACACATCACATTGCTAGACAGAGGTGAAGGCGTGGTTAGGGCCGACTTAAAATCGTCAACCCCAGAGCCATGAATCAAACTCATAACCCTTAGCACGGGAGCCGTAAATAAAACCACTGTGCTATCCCGGCATCCTTATGAAAATGTTATCTGTTCGAAGAATAGGAATCTGAACTAAGTGACCCAGAAAACATGCAGTTAAAAGTTGCACATTGCTACTGTAAAAGGATAAGCCACTTAAAAGCTGTACTTGATTATAAAATTTGAGTATAGGTTGTATCTGTCTTTGGTTTCTCCTATGTTAATTTTCTAAAAATATTTAATACCTTAAACTGCAGGTTTTATACCGAATAAATGGAAATGAATTCTGAAGGAGCCAAATCGCTTTAACATAACTGCTGAACAGCTTTCATAGCAGAAGGATGTAAAGATCACATTCTTCTTCATTTTCATAACTCTGCTCAATTTCTTTGCTAGAACTTACAATTTTAACTTTGATTTTGCTACTTTGAGCCCCTAATATCGCATTGGTTTTATTATGTGAAGTGTTTCACATTGGAAGACCAATGGTCTTTGATGCATAGTGTCAATGGTAATGTCCTTTAGGAATCTCTTGTCCAGTTAGATCTCTCTTTTTGAGTTTGATTTATGAGTCACTATGTTTACACTCAAACTTCACTTACTTGTATAATTGAAATGTTTTCAAGATCATTTGATCTCATCCTCAGCTGTTTGGTGACTAAATGAACATTCCTCTTCTTCCACTACTACGGTGCTCCAATCACTCTGCCATCTGGTGTTAGGGGCACTAAGTTTTAATACTTCATTTAATGCCGGGATTTCAAAATTTATAACTTTATCACGGTTTTTGGTTATGAATATTTTTTCCCAAATATCCAATTCTATGTGGCCAATGTGGTTTTCTGTCCAAAAATGGTGTGAAATGCAGATTTTTCTGTTTGTTTCAACTTAATTTTCCTCTGGTGTTCTTTTTGCCTGGTTAACAAGTTTCTCTTAGGTACAAAAGTGAATCGAGAAGATATTGACACAGTGTGAGTGAAGCAATGTGTCAATATCTTCTCGATTCACTTTTGTACTAATTTGTGCTTCACTGTCCCTACGCTTCTTTTCAAGTTTATACTTTTAAGTTTCTCTTAGTTTTTCCTATGTAGCTTTTTTCACAGGTTTCACAATTTATCTGATAAATTCCTGATTTCAAATTGTTGGGGATTGAATTTTTTAGTGGTTTATTTAGCAGGTTCCTCAGACTGAATTTGTTTTGGGGTGCTAGTTTTAAGTTTAGTCTTTTGAAGACTCGTTCAAATTTTCTAAAAGCCCATGGAACATTAAGTTGAAACAAACAGAAAAATCTGCAGTTTCACACCATTTTTGGACAGAAAACCACAACATTGGCCACAACATTAAACTGTTAAAATCTTCAAGTACACCCATAGAATTTGATATTTGGGAAAAAATATTCTAGGTAAGATCTTTACTGGAATTCTAGCAAATAGGTTGCAAAATTGGGTTGAGAAGGAGAATAAACTATCGTAGTTCCAAGCAGGATTTAGACCGGGCAGGAGAACATCGGACATCTTTATTATTAAAACAATTGTAGAGAAATATCTGAGCAATAAGAGGGGAAGGGTATATATGATATTGATCTAGAGAAGGCATTTGATTCTATTAACAAAAAAGCACTGTGGATAAAATTAAGCAGTAAGGGGATAAGTCATGCATCTATAGAAGTAATTAGGAAGATATACCAGGAGAACGAGTTATGTATAAAACTACCAGGCAACAAAGTAACTGATTTCTCTCAACATTTCTGTGCTACAAAATACAATGACAGTTCATCCAAATTCCGACAAATGAAAATGGGCCTACCACAAGGTGCAGTACTTAGTACAACCTTGTTCAACATCTACATCAATGATCTTCCCGCGGCTGTATCAAACACAGAAATAAAGACAGCTCTTTTTGCAGATGACATGATCATGTGGACATCTTCCCCACAAAAAAACTTAATTAGAAAAGGCTCTGATACTATTGGAAAAGTGGACTGACAACAATTTGATGAAAATAAATACTGATAAAACAACTTTCCAACTAAGCTTAAAAAAAAAAAAAGTCCCTAAACTAAATCTGCAGTTCAAGAAAGCAAACCTGAAACAAAATATTTAGGAACAATTTTTTATTCAAATTTATCTTGGAGACATCATATTGAAGCAGTAGTAAACAAATCAACAAACAAATTTTCAATTTTGAAAAGATTAGCTGGAGTCAAGTGGGGCAGTAATCGGGAGACACTGAACATCACATACAAAACATTCATCAAGCCAATACTTCTTTATAATGCAGAGGTAATAATTACAGCAAACAGTTCTAACATAAATCACCTAGAAGTATGCCAAAATCAGGCCCTGCGACTAATAACTGGTGCAGGAAAATCAACTCCAATCACAGCAATGCAAGCCTTAATGCAGAACTATTCAATACATCTAACTTTAGAGGAGCAGACACTAATACAACATGAAAAAATGTTGCGGTTAAAAACAAAATGGGAGAAAAGATTACAACAATCAATCAAGATGAAAACACAAACAAGTTTCCTACACAAAGTTATGGAATTAAAAACAGATCTGAATCTTCCTAATTCTAAAGAAAACATTTTAATCAAAGAAAACCCACTAACTTTTGAACCAATTAATATTCAATTAGATTTAGAACAAATAGTTACAAAATCTGAAACTTCCAAACCTGTAGTAAAAGCACTAGCATTAGAAACTGTGAACAATAGATACCCATTAGAAGAATGGTTACATATCTACACAGATGGATTTAACTTGAACAACAACTCAGGAGCAGGAATTAAGTGTGCACTGTTTTCATTCTGTCAACCAGCAGGATACCACACAGGGGGATAGTAAAGACAGTCACTTGGTTTTTAAAGTACAAAAAAGGATTGTTAGATGCCTAATGTCAGGAAAAAAATATGACTCCTGCAGGAACTTCTTTAAGGAATTGAAAATCTTGACTCTGCCCAGTCTGTATATATACTGTTTGCTATGTTATACAAAACAAAACCTTGAAAATTTCACCACAAATAATCAAATACATCATCATAACACCAGAGGTAAAACAGACTTAAGAACAATAACACATAGAACTACACTTTATTCCAAAGGAGTTAGATATTCAGCAGTCACTCTGTATAATAAACTACCGGCCAATCTGTAAAACATAAAATCCATGAGGTGTTTCAAGCTATCATTGAAAGAAATTTTAAGTGATTCATATTATGATATAAGTGAATTTCTAGATACACTGTAGCTGGCCATATAATTGTATATATTTGTGATGCATTTTAAATGCTGTGTAGTTGTAGAGCCATGCAACTATATATATATTTATGAGTTCATGCTTAGATCTTATTAATTACACTTGATGCAACTTATTTTTTATTTTTATACTTATATTATTTGTATTGTTCTAAATATTTGTATTGACGTATCCAATGTCATTGTATTGACTTAACGGATGAATAAAACAACTACTACTACTACTATTACTACTACAACAAATTTTGATGCAGAAGTAACGGCTATTCATATTTCACTCCAACACCTTCTATACAGAATAGATAAATTCAAAAATGCTGTCATAGTTTCTGATTCTAAAGTAGCATTATGTGCAATAAGTTCATATAAAATGAAGTCAATCCAAATGAAAGAATGTCACGAAATGATCCAACAACTTCAAAAACTAAAGAAAAGAATTATATTACAGTGGATACCTGCACATTGTGGAATTGCTGGAAATGAATGAGCTGATTTTCTTGCCAAAAAAAGAGCAAAATTAATTCAGAACAAAAGTAAAACCTTACCCTATACATCCATAAAACGATTAATAAAAAACAAATATAAAATCAAATAAAACCAATCAATATCTATCAAAGCAAAAGTTAAAAATGGAACATTTTAATTAAAAATCCAGAAATTATTCTAGAAATCCCACGTAAAGCTGCAGTAGCAAATTTTAGATTACTTACGAAACATGATTATTTGGCCAAACACTTACACAGAATAGGAATTTATACAAGTCCAAACTGTCCTCTGTGCAATAAAGAAGAGGAAATGACTGAAGAACATATTTTAACCTGTGAAGCCCTACCTGCTGGACCCACTACACAGAAATATTGGAGAGCAAGAGAGCTAATGGCTTCATTGCCAAAGCCTAGCATTTTAAAACAACAACAACAAAGTAACTGAATATATATTGAGTAAGGCAGGGATGTAAACTTAGTCCAGTATTATTTAACCTTTATATCAAAGGTATTGTAGAGGAGATATCAAGTTGTAGGGTACATTCACCAGTTATTAATAAGAAAGAAATCCCGGGGCTACTGTTTGCAGACGACCTAGTAGTTGGGTCCATATCAAGTGGAGGGCTGAGAAGAACAATCGAGGCAGCCAATTCTTATTGCAATAAGGGGTTTGAAATTGAATGAAAACAAAACCAAGATTATGGTCTTCAAAAAAAAAATACAGGTTGTGTAAGGATGAAAAATGGGAGGTTAATAGAAGAGAAATAGAGATAGTAAGAAGATTTGATTATTTTGGGGACAAGGTTGAGTTCAGGTGGGAGCTGGAAAGAAGAAAATAAGATGTCTGTGGCAAAAGGTAAAATGGCCATGAGGGTGATAAGATCATGCTACAGTAAACTGCCAGATAGAAATGTCAAATGGTTGGAGAGGATTTATACGGCAGTGGTACAAAATAGAATTATTTGGAGCAAAAGGTTAGAAACAGTGATGTATTTAACATTTGAAAGTAATGAGTCGGTAATTCAAACATAAACATCACTTAAATTATCCTTACTTGGACATAT
This sequence comes from Mantis religiosa, assembly GCA_030765055.1. NCBI lineage: Eukaryota > Metazoa > Arthropoda > Insecta > Mantodea > Mantidae > Mantis > Mantis religiosa. Next base: position 95,073,890 of record CM060952.1, read on the forward strand.
ACATGTTTCGGAGAACGGTTTGTCCCCATCGTCAACAGTTATTTGACTGGTTGGATCCGTGGTTTCCTGAACTGTGCTGGTTGTCTGTGGAGGCATCTGTTGTCTGTGAGATGAACTTCCAAAGAGAGTTTTCAGGCGGCAATTCGAAATTTAAAGTATAATGTTTGTTTTTTATAATTAGCAACTTTTCCCAAACATCGAGTTCGGCTGCATTACTGACTTTAATAGTTTAATATTTGGTACAATTTCATGATTGGTAGACCAGAAATGGCGGGCTATTGCTGATTTTTCTATTTGTTTGTATTTCACACATCTCATATGATTCTTTAATCTAATATGTAAACTTCTTTTGGTTTTTCCTATGTAGAACTTAATGCAGTCTGAGCAATTGATTTTGTATATATGTGATTTCTTGTTTTCAGGTATTGGGTCTTTCTTGTTGCATAATAATTTTTTTAAACTGAATTTATTTATTGGGGCTAGGGTGATGTTGTACTTCTTGAATATCTTATTGATGCACTCTGGGATGATATGTGAATTTCCTGAACTGTGTTTCAGTTTTTGATTGTTAATTTTGTGGTATCCAATATGTGTTTCTGTTTCTTGAATTTCCAAATTTTCTTTTCTATTAATAGTTTACTATATCGATTAATTGCAGTTATGATAAGATAAGATGCTTTATTGTCACATACGCTTACAAATAGTGAGTAAAAACTCAGTATACAGGTGACTCGTCAACAGTAGAAAATTTAAAAATAATAATGACACAAAATAACAATAAAACTAATAATATAAATACTAATAATACAAATAATATAATTATTAATAATATCAATACAACTATATACAAATATTGTTATAATTATGACATGCCCTTGGAATAATATTGTCAGAATATTAGAATTACAAAATGACAAAAAATTTCATTATAATTCAATTTTATCATCCATATATTCAATAATCAAGTAGTAGGCTTTGTCCATTAGTAGGTTATTTATTGCTTTATTAAAGCATTTGAGGTTTTTCATTTCATGGATATTTACAGGTAATTTTATGTTAATCATGTGGTTATATTCTTTGTTGTATTCAATCTGTTTCAATGGTATGTTGACTAGTCTGTGCTAAGCTGTTCAAAACTACATGTTTGTGGGGTGTAGGGTTGTAGGGAAGGATATATAGACATATTTAATAAGTAAGGGCAAGAAGGTTTTGCTTGGGCGAGAATGGGAGTGACAAATTTGAAAGGTATAGGTCAAGAGAGAGAGAGCTAGATAAATGTGGATTATGTGGAGAAGAGAATGCAGATTTCCATTGTATATTATAGTGTAGTCAAACAAAGATATGGAGAGAGCAGGCCTGGCTATGTAAATGGGACAATTTGGTGGGTGAAGTAGTAATTAGAAAAATTTTGTCAGTAAAAGGGGAAAAGAACAGGAGAAATATAGGGAATTATTTAGGGAAAGTTAAAGAGAGATGGCTAAGAACAATTAAGAGCAAAATGTAGAGTAGGATAGGGGAAATGGCAAAAGTGTAAAAAGGAGTAGAGGGCCTCCAATACACAAAAATCTAGAGTTAGGTGTATGGTGACTAAATTGTGGCCAATATGGTAGGATTTTCAGGATTTAGGAATACATGTCATTTTGCAGTATGGATTTTATAATTGTAATCTTGATTTTGTACTTCCATTTGATAATGTAAAAGGAAAGATGAGAAATAAATTACAAATTACTAAAGAGGATTCAGTGAGACAAAGATATATTTGCCATCTGTCACCTGCTAGCTTGGAACTGGCAGTGCCAAAACAGCACAACCTCCATATTTTCGCGAACCCATTATTGCGGCGCGTACAAAGGGACAGATAGTACAGCGTGGAGATAAAAGGCTTATCGAAACAGACAGATGACTGGAAGGTTCCTGTTTCGTCTGGTGCCATCTTGATTGCTACAGATTATTCCACTGGTTTCTGGGACAATGAGAGAGGTATATAAAAGAAGCCGTGGCTAGTTTATCGGACAGTATATAGTAAGAGGACTCGATTTGAAAGTGAGGACTTGATTTTAAAGTGAACTCTTTGTTTATTTATGTGTGCAGAAGCGACGAGAGATTGTGTCGGTTTATGTTACGTCACCTTGCTGCCAAGGGTATACAAACAGTGTGTTTCTACGGAAATAAAGAGCATTTTGAATTTCTGCAACTTGGTCTTTTAATTTTACGAAACCACAAAGTCACAATTGATGTCAGGAAGTGGAACATACGACAGTGGACGCTGCATTGGCAAAAATTCTAAAGGAACTGAAAAAAATGAAGATAGCGAACGACAATTTGGCCGCGACGATATCCGCGAAAATGACCGAATTAACCACGGAAATGAAAGCAGCGAACGATAGCCTGGTAACCGAAATGAAGGCGGCGAACGAGATCCTCGCCGCAAAATTTGAAGAGCAGTTGATCGGCGTGAGGGATGACGTCGCGGAGCTGGGCAAGCGGGCGAGCGCCTCAACGATTTAGAGGAAAAGGCCGACAATAACACCAAATCTCTGAACGCTATGGTGGAAGACATCGAAGACTTGGCGAGCCGCGTTAGCAACCTAGAGGGAAAGGCTGACAGCAACACCAAATCCCAGAACGCTATGGTAGAGGACATCGTCGGCAGGAAATTGAAGGACTTGAAGGCTGACGCGCCGGGACGCGACACATCTGCGCCCGTCAAACCTCATAAATGCGACGGCACGACAACTTTGAAGTCTTCCGCCGCCAGTTCGACACAGTGGCCAAGCACAGCAGGTGATCACCAGAGAAACAGGCCGCACAGCTAATAGCCAGCCTCCAGGGACGGGCCGCAGAGGTGCTGAACGCGGTCCAGACGGCGGCTTCGCCCAATGCCATCTGGTGCTTCGGAAACCACCGCTTAGCCGCAGCCAGTTGAAATATAGGTCGCAGTAGCCAGGGGAGACGCTGCAGGAGTTCGCCCTGGCAATTGAACAGCTGGCCAGCAAAGCCTTGGTTGACCTCATACCTGAATTCGTATCACGGGATGCCGCCTACATCTTCGTCGACGGGGTACGAGACACCGAGATACGTCAGCGCCTAATGCTCGGCGACTACACAACCATCATGGAGAGCGAAGACCAGCCGAGAGAAGTCGGCGAAGACCAAGCGGCGTGTGTTGGGGGTGTGGCCAGCCGGAACAACTGGAGAGAGTGCTGACACCAAGGAGAGCAGCCGGAAGAACGAGTAAGGCCCGGCGTGGCGATGAGCACGTAGGCGCCATCACCACCATCCCCTCGAGTGACACTGCGCGCTGTCAGCCGGCATATGGATGACAGCCTCATCGCGAACGGTTGGGTGAGAGGAAAGCCGTGCCGCGTGCTCGTAGACACCGGGGCAGCCGCGACCAGACCTGACGTGGCCAGTGGTTTTCCGTCGAGGAAACCAAGCCGATCCTACCAGTTAGTGTCGGCATCGGGTGACACATTGCCTGTGGAGAAGGAGGCCCTACTGAAGCTGACCTTGGGACGGAGTGCTCTGTGGGTGTTCGTCGCGAAGGTGGCTGAGGATGTGATACTGGGATTGGATGCCCTCAGGAACCACGAGGCAACGGTCGGCGACGGCAGGAAGGTACTGCGGCTTAACGGAGAAGAGGTCGTACTTCGGCACCTCGAACACCTTGGAATCTGCAGGGTCGTCCTGAGGGAAGACGTGGTCCCGCGAGAAGCGAGTTGGTGGTGACGGCGCGACTGGAAGGCCTGCGGACCAAGAACATGATGCTGGACCAGAAGACACCTGTGCACGGGCTCTGTGTAGCCACGACATTGTTGTCGTGCCGAGAGGAGGTGCCGGTGAGGCTGTTCAAACTAACGGACACCGTTAACGACGTCCAGGCCGGGACGGAACTGGGGAAGTGCGAGCCCGTGGTCAACGTAACACCAACCGACAAGACCCAGGAGCCGGTGCCGACGCAACAGCTGGGGCCCCGGCTGCAAGACTTACTGGAAAGGGCGGCCGACCACCTGACCACAGAACAGCTAGAAAAGGTTCTACAACTCCTGAGACGACACCAGCGCGTCTTCAGCCAAGGCAATAGTGACTACGGCTTCAGGGAACGGGTGCTCCGCCGCATCGATACCGGAGACTTCCGGCCTATTCGGCAACCACCCAGACGCGTTTCACTGGCAAAACAAGCGGCGATTCGGGACATGCTGGAAGGCATGAGATCCAGGGGGTAATTGAAGAGTATGATAGCCCTTGGTGTTCCCCTGTAGTCTTGGTGAGGAAGAACGGCGAGTTACGCTTCTGCGTTGGCTACAGGAAGCTGAACGCTGTCACTAGTAAGGACTGCTTCCCCTTTCCCCGGATTGACGACACCCTGGACACTCTTGCTGGTGCGCAGTGGTACTCGACCCTGGACCTGAAGTCGGGTTACTGGCAGGTGGCTCTAGACCCGAGAGACAAGGAGAAAACCGCGATCTCGACAAGCCATGGGCTTTGGCAGTTCACATTTATGCCCTTTGGTCTCTGCGACGCACCAGCTACCTTCAAACGCCTCATGGAGTCACTGATGAAAGGATTGACTTATGACGCCTGCCTGGACGAAATCATCGTCGGCAAGACTTTCGCAAACCATCTCGACAACCTGAGCAAGGTGTTACAGAGACTGCAGGCGACCAACCTGAAGCTAAACGCGAATTGCCAGCTCTTCCGCAAGGAAGTCAACTACTTGGGTGACATAGTCTCAGCAACCAGAGTGGCCACAGACCCGGAGAAGACACAGGCAGTGAGAGATTAGCCTCACCCAAAAGATAGGCGAGATTTGTGCAGTTTCCTGGGGCTGTGCAGTTATTACCGCCGTTTCATAAAGGGGTTCTCCAACATCACCAAGCCTCTCATCCGCCTGACAGAGGAACACTGGCCTTGCGTGTGGTTGGAGGACGCCGAAGGCGCTTTCCAGCAGTTGAAGAATACACTTTGCAGCGCTCCTATTTTGGGATTCCCACAACCAGGCGGTGCCTTCATTGTGGACGCCGACGCCAGCGACCATTGCATTGGAGACGTCCTATCCCAAGTCCAGGACGGTCACGAGCGAGTGATAGCTTACTACAGCAAGACGCTGTCAAAGGCAGAGAAGAACTACTGCATCACGCGGCGAGAGTTACTGGCGGTGGTAAAGACTTTGGAGCACTTCCACAAGTACATGTACGGTCAGCAATTCCACCTGAGGACTGACCACTCCGCTCTAACTTGGCTACTCAGCTTTAGGAAGCTGGAAGGCCAGACATCCCGTTGGGTTCAGAGGCTGCAGGAGTATGACTTCACCTCTGAACATCGTAGAGGGAAGAGCCACGGCAACGCAGACGCCATGTCCCGAAGACCCTGACCATATGAGTGCGGCATTGGCACAAGAGTGAAAGAGAAGGAGCGTGCCGCAGCTCTCAGAGTGGTCACAGCAGTGCCTGCGGACGTTTGGAATAGCGCAGGCCTGAGGAGGGAGCAGATGGCTGCAGGAGCAGCCGACTTGGGACCACTCTGGAGAGAAGTGGCGGCAGGGAGAAGACAAACATGGGAGGACTTTGCACCAAGGAGCGCCACATGCAAGTCGTACTGGGCCCAATGGGACTCATTGAAGATTACAGAGGGCGTGTTGTTCCGGGTATGGGAATCACCCGATGGGTAGACGCAGAGGGAGCAGTTGGTACTTCTCCCAAGTAAGATATCGGAAGTTTTGTAGGAAGTGCAGCCGGTACTTCAGGAGGTACATCAATACCTTAGAGAAGCACCTGAGAAAGGTCGTGGCTAGCCATCAGCGAGATTGGGACGTCAAGGTGGCACTGTTCCTGCTGGCCTGCCGCTCGTCAACACACGACACCACTGGGATGACGCCAGCCAGCTTAATGTTCGGCCGAGAATTACACCTCACTTATGACCTGGTTTTTGGGAGCCTCCCGCAAGCAAAACAGCCAGCAACAGAATATGTGGAGAGCCTCGTGGACCATCTCCACGACATGCATGAGATGGTTCGACAGAACATCCAGATGGCGAGCTACCACATGAAGATCCGGTACGACAGGCAAGTCAACAGCTAAGGATTCCAGCAAGGTGACTTCGTCTGGTTGTACTGCCCTACCCGGACCAAGGGACGCTGCCCGAAACTTCAACAGCCGTGACAAGGACCGTACCGGGTGGTAAAGAGGATTAACGACATGATCTACCGCATTCAGAAGGTGCCCCGAGGAAAGATTTTGGTGGTACACCTGGATCGCCTGGCCGGCGACGATGGTGCTGTTCGGGATGACCAGCCTTGAGGAGGGAGCAGTGTCGCGAACCCATTATTGCGATAGCAAGGCCGGCGCGTACAAAGGGACAGATAGTGCATCGCGGAGATAAAAGGCTTGCCGAAACAGATAAAGTTAGATGACTGGAAGGTTCCTGTTTCATCTGGTGCCATCTTGACTGTTACAGATTATTCCACTGGTTTCTGGAACGATGAGAGAGGTATATAAAAGAAGCCATGGCTAGTTTATCAGACAGTAGTAATTGGACTCGATTTGAAAGTGAGGACTGTAATTTGAAAGTGATCTCTTTTGTTTATTTATGTGTGCAGAAGCGACGAGAGATTGTGTTGGTTTATGTTGCGTCATGCTGCTGCCAAGGGTATACAAACAGTGTGTTTCTAGGGAAATAAAGAGCATTTTGCATTTCTGCAACTTGTGCTTTTAATTTTACAAACCCACAAAGTCACAATTTGGACTGAATCCATGTGGATTCTTATTTTGTAGCTACTTTAGCAATATTTTTTCCTGTAACATTCAGCAAATATAAAAATCATCAATACATTTGTAAGTGGAGGGGAGGCAGGAGAGAGAGAGTAGTGTAGCTAATAACAGTTCTCAAAAGCTGTAATAAAGCTTGCACAGGAGATGTGTTGCACTCAAACAACAGAAGAAGTGTTTTGGGTTGCTTGGTTTTTTCAGGATAATTTCACTAATACAAACAGTCCAAATGGTTTAGGCTTTTTAACTATCACAAAAGACAACAAAATCCAAAGAAAAGGTATATTATGTAAGCCATTATAAATATTTAAAAGTTATAATCATAATATATTTAATAGTCAATATTAGCTGTAGAAATCTTAGATTGTTTTTATTGTTGCACTACATACAAGACAATGCCTAACTGTTCTTGTATTAGGCAGCCTTCAGAAGATCAATTACATGCAATGACACAGCACACACAGCTACCTAAAATTAGACATTTCACAATTTCTGAACAACTATATTGCAACTAAAATTGAAAGTACACCATTTCCAGAATATAGTGTTTAGTCTTTACATGAAATATTTTGATCAAAGTACTATGTGTTGATACTATTTAGACCCTATCTGCCACTACCACCATCACAGCTTGACCATATCAACATATGCGCAACAAAAATGTATTCTATAAGTATTAATATTTATGCCCAACATACTGTTTTGCACTGTGATAACAAGTATACAGAATCTGCATATATTTTCTTCTTCATAGCTTCCATAGGTAGAGGCTTCTTTGGAACACATTGAACTGATAAGCCCAAGTCATTTTGAAGATCTTGCTTAATAATTCAAGTTGAAAGAGATGTAAATGTTTCCTACCGATCTAATTACGTGTCAGCCTTTAGTTCAGGTTACTAAAGTTCACAATTTTTGAGTTCTTTTTTTTTTTTCACTTTTTCTAGTGCTACTAGACAGTACAGAAAGCATAAGACATCACCCAAAAGTTAAATATCAACATTTCTCAGACATTTTTTAAGGTGTCCTGAATCCACAAAAGTATTTTTAGATCATGTTAGTTAATAGCACAAGTTAAACATGAAAATTTGGAGAAACTTCAAACCTTACATCAAGTTCTTCCATTAATGTACAAAACCCCCACCCCAAACTTGGTTTACATGGAAAAATGTTTAATTTCTCAAAAATATGTAATGTTGATAAAATACCATATGTTTAATTAGTGAGTGAGGGTGTTGGGTTTAAGGGCCCGTCAAAGTGTTTAATTATATGACAAAATGCATAAGTGGTAAATCATTAGAAAGAGATAAAATCAACTACACAGAAATGTAAATCTGTTTAAAACATAATTTATTTGAAATAACTTTTTTGTGGCATGACACATTTCCTGAGATGTTAGCTTTTAGTTTGAATGTCATTTTTACAAGGTCTGTCACAATTCTGTTTCTCATGGTCATGTAAATAGTGCAATTCCAATGATTTAAGCCACAGTTTCTAGCACCACTTACGTGTCGGAATCTCAATTATGTCATGAGGAAAGGGCTGAATAACGTAATTCGTTCTTGTATACCGTGACTTCGTTACAACACTTCACAGCTGTTTACTACTACTGCTGTTTGCGACTCTACTCTGGTGTGTCACAATTTCTTATATATACCTCCATTGATAATTTCTAGACTGTTCTAAAACAAACCAGAAACAGAATAATCTCTATCAAGAAGTCACTAGAAAGTTCCATTTACCTCATTTATGTGTGTTGGTAAGTCTTTTATCTCTGCTATCTTTATCTGCCGGCTCTTTGTGTACACAAACCACGCTATCATAGATAACGGGTTCACGACAATACCTACACAGCGAAGAACACTCCACGCCAATTAGTTCCTTGATTGGATGCAACAATCAATTTATTATTACTGTACTCACCTAAATGAGGCCCTATACACATTGGTAAATGTGGCTTTAATAATGACCCTCTTTTTAAAGATTTTAGTATCACGTTAATACCCTTTATCCCCTTTGTGTCTATTATAAAATGCCTAATGAACTATTTATGTAGATGTATCTTAAACCACATGAACAAAACATTAAGAAATTAGAGAAAGTAATGTGAATAGCATACGCAATTTTTTTTTTCCTGAAAGCACGGTGTACTGTTTTTTAGGCTCTAAATAAATAAATGTCTTGATACCTTTAAATCTTAGATCATTCCTGGGGAACAGTACGCATCAGATGTCAAAACATCCCTCTACTTTCTCACCCTTCATTACCCAAAAGTGGAAAATCAAAGGGTAAAAGTTAGGTTTCATCTAAAGCATGCTACTACAGTTACAGAGGGGACAGACTAGGCTGCAGCTCGTGAGCATTTTACTTGGTAGAGCCAGATATGAAGGTGCTTGTAAAGAAATTAAAGTATGGACATACATGTTAAAACAAGCCACCTTTAGTTGCATTGTGAGAAACATTGCAATTATAGAAATGTGTCAAGATACCATACATTTCTTAAATATCAAATAACTAATAATAAAAGATAAAAGAGAACTCAAGTGGAAGTGCTATTGCACAAGAGCTGAGCAACTCTATTCTTCTAGATACAGTTTCTTAGGTACTTTAATTTTCTCTTTGTGCATGAAACATATAGCCAAGGAATTAAGCGCTCACCTTGATAGCATGGTGGTAGCATGTCTGCCTCACGTTCAAGAGGTCCCGAGTTTGAATCTCGGTCAGGGTTAGTTACCCGGATAAGGTTTATTCCGAGGTTTTGCCTTATGCTGAAAGATGAATGTCGGGTAACTCTAAGCTCTATAGATTGTGCACTCATTTGAGCATCATATTACCCATTTCATTCATTGCCCGAATTGACTTAAAGTTAGAGGACATAAATTACACACACACACACACACACACACACACAAAAAGGAATTAAGCCTGTCTTGATCCTTGGTGTTCTAATTAAAGACTTAATTCTTTTCAATGTGCTGGAATTTCTCTCTCCCTCGACTGTTTAAACTGGATTAGTTAGTGCAATTTGCAGTCTTTCTGGAAATGATTCTCAAAGTGTGAAACAGTATTTTAAAACTGATTATTTGTAATAAATTTAAGCCCCAGGAAAAATAATTATTAATTTTGTAAGACTTCATGTGATTTGTTTATTGAACATTATTATCAAGTTGTGAAATGTGTTAAAATATTTGTGTCATAAATAAGTGACAATATTTAAACAGTGTATGAAAAAGGAAAGATATAGTAGGCAATGTAGACTTTAAATGCAATGAAATAGTTGGTTGCTAAGGGCAACAGTGAGCAAAATCAATAGTTCCTATACGGGACCAGTATAGTAGAAGCTTGGATATTACAGAAGTAAGATGTCTAGATAGATAAGTGAAAAAGGACGTTAAATCATTTGGCAAAGTTACTGTAAAAGTTAGAACATTGTGTTTATTTTGAAACTGTGTCAAATGGATGGTTTTGGAAACCAATACAATTATAAGAAGATTTTAAATTATATTATCTAATTAATTTATTCCAATATCCCATCCTGGAACATCTTTAAAGTTATGACTTACATCCAGGACTGAACGCCTATGGAAAGACTTCATGCTAACTGCCGGGGCAAGAAGAATTACTTAAATACTTTGTTTTTAAAGATCTTTTCAACAAAAGCATCAAATTGCTTCAGGTAGCTTCAGCAACAGGATGGCAAAATGAAAATCCATAATCACACCGATGCCATTAAAAACAATTCTTCATAATAGTTTTCCAGCCTGAGACTTTGAGATGATCAATGAGGAACATCACAGCATCCTCATCCTATTACAATTATGTTTCAGGTGTTGTATAAAAAAAATTGAGTTTTCTGCCTGAAGAAATATCTTTGAATGTGTCATTATGATAAATAATGACAGTTCATTTTTTAACTTGTTTTGGGAGATAATGGAATTGTGATTTGATGCAAATTTTCTCAGAGTTAACTGGGAAATTTTCTCTGAATGTAATTTCTTTGGATCAATAATTGCAAAAGTATTGAATATATGAGATTGTTGGAATAGTCCTTTTATTTAGTTGACCATTGCATCACACGCTTCTTTGGCATCTGAGTTCAGGTTGACTATAGAACTGTAATTTGGATGCTTCCTTGAGGAAGGAGCAAAGTTATCATCAACCTGGTATCTGTTGTTCTCACAAATTTCACACACAGCTAATTCAGAATACTGAAAAGGGGATACTGTAACACTGTATCGGCACTGTGCATCTGAGTAATGTCAAAATGTTAGCATGTTTCATATCATAGAAAAAATTTACAAGAAACAAAAATTCTTAAATCCAAGAGCTTCCTGTATTCTTACATCATCCTATTCATCCACCTGCTCAATCTTCTCAAAAACTGTAGTACAAGGGTCAGCTAATAAGTCCCAGGTCTGACAGAGATGGCACCACCGGGCCAATTTGACGGATAGCATCATATAGTTTAACTCCAGACTAGCTTGTATCAATAATCACAGGTCTTTCAATGCACTATTTCCTCCTTGATTTCTTTAGGCGTTAAGCTGTTCATTTTTCCAAATTCTCCATTATCATGAAACCTCTAAACTTGTCTTGTTTAAAATGCTGTCATTCAAAAATTAGTTCTGGATTGATATTTAATGTGCAGAATCAATCTCAACAGCAATTACAGTTAAATTAATTGGGAGTCGATTAATGACACAAAACAACACTTACTTTTAAATTTTCCCGGAACCGGTTTCTGAGGCCTTCCCTCTATCTTCAGCCGGACATCGACTTGTTCTCATTGGTGTAGCTGGCAATATTTTGTCATCGGTCTCTGGTGGTGGTTCGAGGAACTTGCTGAACAAATCTTTCTGGGGGATGTCGAAATTGAATACTTTGTTCCTATTTTTTGAAATAAAGATTTGTTCCCATGTGGACAGTTCTTCTTTTCCTGTTGTATGTTTTAGTAATTTTGGTTCTGGATTTATGTTGTGGTTTTTTTCCCAAAAATGCGTGGCAACTGCTGATTTTTCTAATTGTTTGTATTTTATGTTCCTAAAGTGTTCCTTTGCTCTTGTTTCTAAATTTCTTTTGGTTTTTCCAATATAAATTTGACTACAGTCACAGCATTCAATTTGATATATACCAGATTTTTTGTTAGATGGAATGGCATCTTTGATGTTTGAGCAAATTAGGTTTTTTAATGTAATGGTTCACTGGAGCTAGTTGAATGTTTTGTTTTTTGAAGACTTTTTTGAATTTATCAAAGGCCCATACAACATAAATCCAGAACCAAAATTACTAAAACATACAACAGGAAAAGAAGAACTGTCCACATGGGAACAAATCTTTATTTCAAAAAATAGGAACAAAGTATTCAATTTCGACATCCCCCAGAAAGATTTGTTCAGCAAGTTCCTCGAACCGCCACCAGAGGAGACCGATGACAAAATATTGCCAGCTACACCAATGAGAACAAGTCAATGTCCGGCTGAAGATAGAGGGAAGGCCTCAGAAACCGGTTCCGGGAAAATTTAAAAGTGTTGTTTTGTGTCATTAATCGACTCCCAATTAATTTAATTTATACAACAACACTGTTTTCAACACTTCCATGAAAGGATTTAGCAATTACAGTTCCCAATAATTTAAATTTACAGGTATTTTGTAAGTGAAGTACATACTTCCACCAAACCATTAAGATTCCTACAAAATCACACGAATGCTAAAACTTCAAGTAACGGGACCCAACTAGCAGGCCCTGAGCTTTCCTGTGAGCGATATAGGAAGAGAGTAGGGGAGAGAGGAAGGTATAGACACCTGATTGGTGCAGTGCGTAGAGGTGAGAGGAGTGACCACAGGACCAACGTAATCTGGCCAAACATTCTGCTTTGCAAAGGAGACTGGCACAGCTATAAATTATTCTTTGTAATGATTATTACAATTCAATAAAATATAACATTACATAGAAAATGAAGCTAGTTACAGTGAAGCAATAAGTATTATACAAATAGTTATATTTGTATATAACATTAATTTTTCTTCAAATTATATACGCCTATAAGTTGCATTATATTATTGGTGGGTCCTGGCCTCTTTGGCATTTAATGACAGTCTGCCCTGGACGGACTACGTGTACATTCCTTCAACATGACTTTATAGGCCTGCTGTAGCCACAAATTAGATGCCGAACTCTAACATAATTGAAATAAGTATTACTGTATTATAAGTAGAAGTATACAACTTCAAAAAGTAGTACCTGCAATAAGAACTTGACTGAAATGATACGAAAATGAAATACCAGAGATCAACTAAGGTGACTGCAAGCTACCATTATGCAGCTAAGATTAAGTTGCACAAACTATTACTACTAAGATTAAGTTGTACAAACTATTACAGAATCTCATTTTTCCAATTACTTCCTGTTAATCATTATCAACTTACACATCTGTTCAAAGATAAGCAGGCTGAAGTGTTTTTCAAACATTGATCACTTCATCATGGCTTTGAAATTCAAACCCATAACAAAGAATATAGTCACCATGGCCATGAAGGGTGAGGAGTATATCCACCCGACTACCTGAACTCTAAGTTGTTAATGGCTAGTCCTCTTATTTGAGCAGAACAATAGCCATTATGTACCACTTTCCTGTTCTGGCAGCACTTAGAAATTTCCATTTTGACATTCTGTCTTATATTATTAATTTATAGACGAGTCCTATTTATTACACATCGGCTTCACTTACATGTATGGTGTGAAGCCGATGTGTAATAAATAGAACTCATCTATAAATTAATAATTATTTTGCTTCACTGCGGTGTTCCAATACAGTTAAATCTCGATTCTGTCTTATATTCAAGTCCTGTGTAAGCGGTAGGTAAAATTTCCAGTGAAATTTTTGGTTGGGATGCAATCCTTCATCTACATTAACAGGTATGTAGCCAAGTAAGTAAACATGAAAAGATTTCAATTTTGGAAACCATATGGAAATATATATTAGACAATTAGATTTTTCTTTTAGAAAAAGAACCTAATAATTATGTTCACTACTAGCTCAGGAAATTTGTGGAGAAATATATGTAGATATGTCTTGCACAAATTCCAGATTCAGGTAATTCATTATGATATATGTATATGTGTTTGGAGGAATTTAGTAACAGTGACGTCAAAATTAATCTCAGAAACTATTTGTAGTTGCTTATTAATTTTTAGACGAGTTGTATTTATTACAAATCTGAAAAATTAATAATTATTTTGCTTCACTGTGGTGTTCCAATACAGTTAAATCTCGATATATTTGTAGTTGGTTTATTAATACTTGTCACTTACTTGTTTATACTTATGAGAGACTAGTTTCAAAGACATTCGCCTCCATTTTCAATCTCTTTCCAACTGGCATCTGTTGTTGTCTTTGAAACTAGTCTCTCATAAATATAAACAAGTAAGTGACGGTGTATTAATAAACCAACTACAAATAGTTTCTGAGATTAATTCATTATGAATTGTTACATTTATGTTAGCATCAAGGAAGAAGATTAATTTCATTTGTTAAAATGATTCATGACCTCAAGATATTTTGATTACAGAAAACTTTATTATAAAAATTTGCTGGATGTTGCATATTGAAAATGCTTTCAAAATGGTCTTAACTGAAACAGTCTTATTTCAGAACATATTACATTTGCATATATTTGCTTCAAATACACAAAATATCAAATAACATACCTTTTCTTGAATCTTTAAACAATATTTTGTGCTATAATATATATTTCATTTTCTTTAACATTTCATACCATTTGGCAGTATTTTTGTTTACATTTGCACATTTTGTAAAAAGCAATAAAATTGTAGTTTTAAGCAATGTTTTACACAGTTTATATATCTTACAACTAACCAAGAAAATTATAAAAAGATCATAAATGAATATTAAAACACACATACTGGTTTATTTTTTCACTTTCGCATATAAATAAGATTTATAACTCGTGAAGTGCTAATTCCTCTGCCAAATTTGGAAATACTCTCTGTACAATAATCGTAAAACAATGACACACTTTACATATCACGGGATGGAAATAATTTGATCATTTTTCCTGGATCATACATTTCATTTTAAGTATTCATTTTACCAGTTCTGCTAGAAAATACAGGTTTCAAAAGAACAGAATCTCATTGCATTTATATTCTATTATCTTCATCTTAAAATAAATGCATGTGAAACCTACAACATTCCACAAAATTATTTGCTTTTTAAGAACAAATTCACCCATATAGTTTTTTTAAGGTTTTATTTCAACTTTGTATCATTAAAAATGTATTTTAAAAAATTAAAATAGTCTAGAATTTTGTTCGCAGTTGTCTTTCTTAGCAAACCTGTGTAAACTTTTCTACAATATGGTAGAATAAGATTCTCAAAAGATTTTACACAGTACACAAATATATTTTAAGAATGAATTATGTAAAGAAGATTTAATATACCTAAATACAAAACAGAATACTGTGAACTTATCAATTAAAAAGCCATATAAATAAAGCTAGGGAAAATACTGGAAAAGAGCGCAAAAACTGTTCAAATAAATATTAAATTAAAGCACCATTTCATTTTACAGAAGCGAGAGACACTTATCAGAATCTCAGCTCACTAGCATTGAAACATTTCTGATATCTAATCATCTAAAGCAGAATAACCAAACTGAGCATTAATATAATAACAATAATAATAATAAACATAAGGCATACACTCATCACAATAACTTACAATCAGTTCTGATTATGATTTCTCCAGAGAACATTAAATTCGATGCATACATTTCCTTTCAAAATAAAATACACTTACCTTGATAATCCAAATCTTATTAAACCAGATTTCAATTAATCATGGACATTGATTTTCTATGATAAAAATTGAGACAATAATTAGAAAACCTGTCTTGGATTAAACTTTGCTATATTCTCTGTAACCCAAAATAAAGGAAAAGTTATTCATTAAACCAAAAGAATAATATTCTTTTACTTCAAAGATGTAAGTTACAGCTCTCAAGAATACTTGTTTCCAATGGTTGCATAAAAGTTGTAATGATCCAAGGTCTTTCAGATATAAGTATGAACAAAGTAACCTCCATATTTAATTAATATCTTTCACAAAAACTCTATATCCAAATTATGTGATAAAGAGGAGGAAACTGCATCTCGTATAATGCTTGACTGCAGGCACTTGCCAAAGATATGCACACCTGGGATGACTGGTCAACAGATGATTTCCCAGGAGACAGTTAACAGTCTAAAATCTCTTGTTATAGGTATCTATTGTTCTAATTTATAACAAAGATGCAGAATATTACAATACCTACATCTCCAGGTTTCAGTGTTAAAGCATGTACAATAATTTAAGCTACCTCCATCTTTCATCTTTAAATGCAATGTGGAAGAATATTGTATCAGTTGAATACTAGCAATGAAAGACCAATATTGGAACATCAGAGTGGTGTAAACAGGTAATGAGAATGTTAGCTTTGAATGTTGATATACAAGTGAAATTAACTGCAAATAGTTATGATTTTTTTATATTATTCCTCATAAATATCTACTAATATGTATTAGTTATTGACTCCTACTGTGAATTTCTTTTGTGTGTTGGCATCATATTTTATGAATTGCATTTGACTTAAATCATACTTTATTTGAAATGAAATGCATCATATTGACCTTCATAAACTTATAAATTATCTACAATGAAAACACAATTGTGTTTTCTGTCCAGGGTATTAATCTGATTACTTTGTTGCATAGTAAACAGACAATTTTACACGCTTGACTCAAATCCTCTGTTAGCAGACTTTGTTGAATTCTTACATCTCAGGAAGACATATTAATACTGTCATAAGTTAAAAGCCAACACATAACCAAAGACATTGTAAATAGTTATTTAATTCATTAGGATTGAAAGTTGAATAATAAATCCTAAAGTTAAACTTGATTGGATTTATTTTTGGTCTCTTGTGACCACAACCTGAGATATCATTACTCAATAAATTATTATACTATAGCATAGTTTTAACATCACAATGTTAAATAACCTTCATTACTTGAACTCCATAGCTTTGTTTGAGCCTTCTTAAAACCCACTTCAGTAGTATTAGCAATTTTTGTTTATGAATTGTGATTTATTGTTACAATGACAATGATTAAATTGCCATTGTTCATTATTTTCTTAAATCCCAACTTTTTTGTTTCTTACTACGTAAAGCTCAGCTATATATTACTGAGGTTTAACTATATTATGCTTTCCAATAAGTAATATCAGATTTTAAGGCATTTTGTTTAGTTATAGTATTTACAAGATTATTTATTGTGAGCATTTAGTCTATTCTTAATACACATTCATAAAATGAAGGTAACCAAGTTTGAGATTAAGAATGCTTTTAAAGCACTACCAGACACTAAGAATATGGAAGTGCTAGGCGGTATCAATAAGCACAACAAAGATTCCAGGATTTCAAACTGATGAAAGCACTGCTGATATGCTATGTCCCGAATACCTAAGCTATGGAATATTAAAAATACATGCAGTTTTTTATGAAAATCCACAAAAGTACTCACAGGATGTCAAAATAACTTGGTAAACTTAAGAGTACCATACATCATTGCTGTGAAATATTTATAAAATCATTTAGAACTGTGCCTGATGAATTGATGCCTGAACAGACTTATCGTTATCTGGCAAAGACATTATTGAAAATAGTTTGCCCTGAGTTATGTGCGTGGTGAAATTCTGAAGGTGAAGTTTGTTACAGCTGCTGGAGGGATACATTTCCATTGCAACCTCCCTTCTGCTGTTGCTCTAGCCAGTAAACTGTTACCATCCTGTTTTAGTACAAGCTGAACTTCAAGGAATATTATATTACGTCCCTTGTCTCATATGCTTTTCCTTTCATTTAAAATGTTTGTTACTGAGTGATCATGAACAGTGTTTTTCATATGTAAAATATGAAGCTATTAACAGTGAAGCAAACAAATATATACAGATATAATAATTTGTAACTTAAAACTTCACTTATCTTATAAGAAATTATGATAATTCTTATAAATTCTCCAGGATCGCGATTTCATGTATACTTATACACATCTTCAGCTTTCGCCATCATTATTAAACACTAGATGTTGATATGTTCTTGTTAGTACTACCAAAATCTGAAAATAAAACAAATTTAAAAACAGAATCGACTGCCAGTATTTCAAACTGCATTACGCGAGGTTTGTGTTTTAAAATAAATATATTTTCCCAAACCATTAAATCTATCGTTCCATTAATAATTTAACCATGAAATAAATCCAGAAGTTAAATTATTAAAACGATTAAATGGTTCGACAGATTTAATGGTTTGGGAAAAGATATTTTAAAAAACAAACATCGCATAATGAATTTTGAAATACCGGCAGTTGATTCTGCTTTTAAATTTGTTTTATTTTCAGATTTTGGTAGTACTAACAAGAACATATAAACTTCTAGTGTTTAGTAACGATGGCGACAGCTGAAGATGTGTATAAGTTTACATGAAATAGCGATCCTGGAGAATTTATAAGAATTATCATCATTCCTTATAAGTGAAGTTTTAAGTTACAAATTATATTTGTATATAGTGTTTTTCCATGCTAGGTGTCATGGGACTTATTATGGTTTTGTCTCTTTACTTATGTTTCATTGGGGGGAAAAATAGGCTAACACCAAAAACAAATGCTACACTTTTCAAGGAAAGTTCACCTTATACAGTCCTCAGAATTCCACTAAAGTGATGGATAACTTCTCTTATCATTCTATGCGAAAATAAAGGAGGTGGGATGATAGTATCTTTCTGATTATCTTATTTACAGAAAAAGAACAGACAGCCATTTGTATATTGTAATTCACTATAACTAGAAAATAATTAAAGCAACAGTGATCCCTGTTGCAGCTTATTAAGTTTATTTTCTAGATATTTGTGTTGCACTCAAAATGCATACTGCATAAATTAGGAATGCAGATAACTAAATTTCAGTTTAGGATTCTGAACTTAATGTTAAAATAAGTGGATTGTTGTTCAAAACCCTCTGTAGTAGAACATAGCAATGCACCTCTCCCACCATTAAATGAAGTGTCACAAGTCACACATTATTTAAATTATACTGTGGGTACACATTTTGAATTTTCAGATTAACAATGTTTAAATCCATGGGCTAAATAGTCAACATACTTTAATACTAAAGTAACACAGATCTGTCACCAGTTCCATATTTAAATGGTGCTGTGGGCATGATATTGCACCTTCAGATTAATGTGTCTTTCAATCTACAGACCAATTCCCAAATGAAAAAAAGCAATACAGCCATAGAAGGATGTCACCCAATTCTTTCTATAAATACCAGAAACTGACACTTGTGTATAAACAAATCTTGCTGAAAGGTGGCTCTTCCGTGTAAGATCTATACTTTGTTCCAATGTCTGTGTGCAGCAGTGACAGATTTATGATTCAATATGCAGTAAGCTGCGAAGGAAGATCGTCCAGGCATGAATCATTAATGATATCAAATGAGCATTAGCATTAGAATTAACAGGCCTCAGCTGTTAAGACTGTTCTCTAATGCAACTATTCTGATTCACTGATGTAAGGCTAAATCTTTGATGTGAAATACATGCTCGACAACTTGGTAGCTTTTCAAGTTGCTAGCACCTTCAAAATAGTTTATTCTGCTGAAGATTCTTACATTCTGATATATGAGAGAAAGGTTTTTCTTTGTTGCTCTGGCAGTAGAAACAACAGGCATACAGTGCCAAGATGAAAAAGCACCACACTTTGTAAGATAACTAAAAAATGGTTACTAATTGTTATCCACCCAGTTTCTGAGACAGTGAATTGACAGACTTTCTATGAGGAAATGCCCCCAAACATCCAGAACACTTTTGCTGAAACAACTAGCTCGAAAGTAAACTTCTCATTTTCTTCTTTTTTTTATTTAAAAAAATTAAGTTTACATGCTTAATTATTTTACAGAACGAATATTGTAAAATAGCTGGAGCTTCCTGGCAGTATGTATATCCTGATTTGAAGTCTAACAAGAATCTGAAGTATATTGCAAAATAGTTCGAATTTAGTATTTTGAAAGATTTAGATTTGCCTTAGAATAAATAAAAAAAGATGAATAAGGAATATAATGAGTAAGGAATAAATAATAAAGTTTTCCTTAAAATTGACATTAGATATGAGAATAACTTAATCCACAAAGAAATAAATAACTGATTTCTCTGCATTTCAACATATGTAAGAGAAACTAAGCAATATAATAATTTCCTAACATGAGGAACAAAAAAGCACTTTTAAAGCAGAGTATTTGATACCTTCAAGTATTATGCACAAAACCATAGAGTGTAATCAGAGACCTTAATAAATTCATAATTTATGTTTTGCTAACAGCATTATATAACTGACATATATGGGGAAAGATGCATATAAAAATAAATTAACAATGTTAATATGTAATAAGATAGAATCAATAAAGGGGAGGTTATTGTTGATTAGATAATATTGATAGGAATGAAATTGCCTGGAATGATATAATAAGTACAAACTTTTAGGCAAAGTATAATACACACACAAACATTTACAGATTAACAAGAGATATATAAATCCAATTCAATTTTCTTTAGGCTTCTGGTGACACTGAATGAGCAGGGAAGTTAAATTTATAAGCTGCTGCTACTAATAAAAGCATCCTGTATCTTAATTCAGCAGATCATGAAAATGAGTGTGCTGTACATCCCAAAAAATAGACATTTGTTAAAAACTGCCAGGCAAATCAAATAAGAATATAGCACCACTCTAGATTCAATGCATCTCATCTCCACATGCTGAAAATAATATCAAAGGGACTAACATGTCTATGAGCAGCACAAACCCTTCATACCTAAACTGATGCCTTTACAATGAATAAATGCCAATAAAAGAGCAAATTAGGTCAAGGAGCTGTAGTGTCTAATGTTGAATTCTGTTAAGATGTTCCTTAATCTAAAATCAAACTCTTATCAAACCATACTCATGCTTGCATGATTGGAAGATTTTAGTAACAGTGATGTCAAAATTAATTGAAAAAAATATTTGTAGTTGATTTTTTGATACTTAGTCACTTACATTTTATATTTTTGAGGGACTAGTTTCAGAAGCCATCACCTCCATTATCAACCTTATATTAGTTGGAAGAGGTTGATAATGGAGGTGATGGCTTCCAAAACTAGTCCCTCAAAAACACAAAAATGTAAGTGACTAAGTATCAAAAACCCACCTACAAATAGTTTTTTTTTTTAATCATACTCATGCTGTTTAGATTTCACATTACACAATTTTCAAGCTCCTGCGAACATTGGTATTTTAAATTAAAATTCCCACATGATTCTAAGATGTAGTAACATTCCATAAAATTACTTATATAAACAAGAGATAAAACTACATAATTTTAATTGTTATAATAATATGATCCTTTAATAGAGTGCTAAAGAAGCAAACAAAACAATCAATTCCATAGCTTCAGATCTGAAAATGCTTTGAAATAATTTAAAAGTGTGTGTATGTGTGTGTGTGTGTAATGCAAAGGAGTTAACAATAAAGTCATCCTCCTTAAAAGTAAACAAACAAACCATTCACTTTTACATTTCCCAGAACATGTTTCAGAGGCTGCTTTCCTCCATTAGAAGGAAAATTCAAGAGAACTTAGAAACAAGGGTCAAAAAGTGTTTTATAAATATAAAACAGAAAAATCAGCAATATTCACCCCTGTAAAAAAAAAAAAAAAAAAAAAAAAAAAAAAAAAAAAAAAAAAAAAAAAAAAAAAAAACATCTGGAAAAATAAAAACTGAGTCTTCAATTTCACAGTCGAATACTCTTCTCTATCCAAAATCAATTTCTTTATTCACCATATGATTTTCAACAGAAATATTGGCCTTGTTATATTTAAACTATAAAATAATTAAGAACATTTACGCAATGAATAAAGATACACATATAAATGTACAGGTCTTAAACAAGAAGTAATAAATAATGAATAGACATTAAACTACAAACAAATACAGAAGTAAATAATGACAAATACATAGTATACCAAACATATGAGTCAATGTCTGGTTGACATGCGAAGAAAATAGCCTATGAAACATGTGGGTAAATAGATATTAAAAACAAAAGCACTATTTGGATAGGTACTGTTGGACTGAACATTTTTAAATATTTTTAATAATACTTTACAAAGTTTTTAACAACTAATAAATTACAGAAATGATATTTAAATAAATAGTAGTGGTATAATTCACAACAAAATGCATTACATAAGAGTACAATGGAATACAAAACAAGGGCTTTAAATTTCTAATGCTTAAAACAAGTAGAATATTTGTATATAAAAGTTCAAGTACATCAATTAAAATAAACAGGCTTCAGAAAAGTTTTGTCTCCTCAGCAGCAGATAATACATCAAGGTTGATCTTTCCTTAATTACTTGACACTCATTTTTACCAATATGAAAGCGACTTCTTTCTTGATAGTGCTTCTGTTTTTAATTTTGTAATTTGCAGAATGAAGTTTACAAGAAAATCAATCTTTTGTGTGTCACACTTCCATTCTCTATATGTAAGATTAAATGCATTTTACGTCTGATAATGACTGCCCCATGCTCTTGTGAGAAGAGGTCTTGCTAATCGTTTCCCAATTGTCTGTACCTGGAATCCTATCTTTACCAGTTTGTCATGATCTAGAATCTTTCTGCCATCAAATATATATGCTGGTTTCATCATTCCTTTGTAGATACGTTCATAATCCAAAGCCTGCAACAAGAAATTCTCCACATATGAAATCTTATTTTCACCACTTTTAGAGGTTGGACTGAAAGTACTACATGGCAAAGCATGGAAGCATTTGGAAAATATGCAGAAGATTATTAATTTTTAGATGAGTCGTATTTATTACACATCTGCTTCACTTTCGAAAGTGAAGCAGATGTGTAATAAATACGACTCATCTAAAAATTAATAATTTTTCGCTTCACTGTGGTGTTCCAATACAGTTTAATCTCGATGCAGAAGATGTTTATTTGAGCTTATCACACATACACGATAAGTCAGTGTATGTACACTCTATTAAGATTCAATGATGTCTTCTAGACAGCAATGTGTCATACATCAGCAGACACAAGGAATCATATATGTGATTGAATATTATGACAAGGAGAAAGAAGAGGGAATAAAATCCCTTTGTGTCAAGCCACAAAATGGGCAGCTGCAATGATTTACATTTACATATAAGAATTAATTGGCTAAAATTTCATATCACACATCTCCCAAGTGCTTTACTTGTGTTTTGTCACTTACTGTACGCTAGGTTTACTAATATTTTGCTGTTCTAATAAACAAGATAACAAGCAACTGCAGCATTCTGTCACTGAAGGTCAACATGCTTCAAAGCTCTGCTGTGTAGTAAAATAAGAGTTAAAAACCAAAATGACTGTCAGAAACAAAGGAAAAAATTAAAGCATTAAAAGATCAACTTTAAACTTATGAATACAAAATGTTTGCTAATGTATTTCTTAATATGCAAATTGCATGCTACACATACAGGGTCTTGTATATATTTAACATATACAAAACACATAAAATAATAAACCATAATTTCTAAACATTTGTAACCTTATAAATCTTCATCAAACTTTTGCCCCAACTGAAACTCCCTTATACAAGGCCTTGAATAAACCAGTAATTGTCACAAATTTGTGTTCCTGTTGCTGAGTGGAATCACATCTCAGCTACAGAGATAAAATGTAAGGATGAATGACCCAGTAAAAAGAGAGAGAGGGAGACAGAGATATTTTTCTTACTTTACTGTGTATAATTAATGGATGTTATATATAAATGATAACTTCAAAGGCAAAAATTTGTGGGCGATTGCTCTCTCTGAAGAATGGCTCACATAACTTACTTCACTTCTTAAACACTTTTTCTCCAATTATATCTATTTAAGACTAGTTTCTTGGAACACCTCTATTACAAATTTTAGTCTTAATAAATGGAGAAGAAAGCACCTCAAAAGTTTTCAACTCGTTCCTACATGACTCTTTACTGTATACAATAGTTTATTTACATAATAGTTAAACTATTGGTTAATAAACTTGGTATTTAACATATTTTAGGTTCCACTTAGAGCATAGATCATATGGGATCTTATTTACTCTCCTGAAAGTGGAGTGGAGGGGGAGTTAACAGGACATAAATATGGGATGCTAGATGTTCTTATTTTGCCAGCACATTACCAAATTTAAGACCTTTATCCCTATCTCACCTAAATGTCTGGTTGGACATTCTGTGTTATCAAACAATGAATAACCTGGCTCAGGATGCAAATGATATATAATATCAAAGAAAGATGAAGTTTAGTCACTAATATATTATAGTTTATTGAATATCAGAAGTATTAAATTAAAGGTTTCAAAATATCACATGATCAGTATTGTGGAGTGAGTGAGTGAGTGTGTGGTGTTTAAGGGCCCGTCGACAACAAGGTCATTTGGGCCCCAAGTCAACACTAAAACCTAAAAGCTATAAAAAAAATTAGCTAAAAAGGTAAAAAGTAATAAAACCACTCAACTGTTAAAAGGACATAAAAACCATCTAAAACTTATAATTTAAAATCTCTAAAATTAATAAATATAAAATGCAAGTTAGACTTGTTTGTTAAAACCGATTTTAAAAACAAACCGCAGAACCTTATCCACGGCCACTGGGTCGTTCCCTAATCCACCGTGCAAGTTAGCTCTTAGGCCCAGAGACTGGCGAACGCGGGTGTATTGCGGGCAGTCCAGCAATACATGCCGCATGGTGAGAGGTACTGCACACGGAGCACACGCAGGGGCCGGTTTCCCTCTTAATAGATGGCCATGCGTTGCACATGTGTGCCCAATTCTCAGCCGGGTGAGTATCACCTCGGCTCGCCGGTTATCCCTGCAGGAAGTTAGCCAGGGTTGTACGCTCTCCTTTATCGCCCGGAGTTGTGTGCCCTCCAAAGCTGTCCAGGATTGCTGCCAAGCAGATAAGAGTTGGCGACGGAAAAAACGTTGCACATCCTGGTACGGCACCGTAGTTGTTAAACTCCGGGGCAAACGGCAAGCAGACTTAGCAGCCGCGTCAGCCTCCTCGTTCCCGGAAATCCCAACATGGCCTGGGGTCCAAGTAAAAACAAAATTGTATCCCCGACCGAGCATTTGCGAGATCTGGGTCTGTATTTTTAAAACCAGTGTATGAGTGGCAGTGTGCTGTTACAAGGCCTGAAGCGCACTTAGGCAGTCAGTGCAGACGATAAAAGAGCCAGGAGCTAACTTGCAAATAAAAAGGAGCAAATAAAAGATGGCATACAGCTCTGCTGAGAAGACCGAAGTGGAGTCTAGAAGTCGAAATTTATGAGCCTCACCGTTAATGAAAAACGCGCAACCCGTTCTGCCACCTAGCTGAGAACCACCTGTAAAGACCGGAACATATTTAGGGTAACGGCCCAGTAATTCGGCAAAAAGTTGTTGGAACACCGAATGTGGAGTAGCGAGTCTAGAGTTAAGTTAATTGGGAGTTGATTAATAACACAAAACAACACTCACTTTTAAATTTTCCCGGAACCGGTTTCTGAGGCCTTCCCTCTATCTTCAGCCGGACATCGACTAGTTCTCATTGGTGTAGCTGGCAATATTTTGTCTTCGGTCTCCTCTGGTGGCGGTTCGAGGAACTTGCTGAACAAATCTTTCTGGGGGATGTCGAAATTGAATACTTTGTTCCTATTTTTTGAAATAAAGATTTGTTCCCATGTGGACAGTTCTTCTTTTCCTGTTGTATGTTTTAGTAATTTTGGTTCTGGATTTATGTTGTGGTTTTTTTCCCAGAAATGCGTGGCAACTGCTGATTTTTCTAATTGTTTGTATTTTATGTTCCTAAAGTGTTCCTTTGCTCTTGTTTCTAAATTTCTTTTGGTTTTTCCAATATAAATTTGACTACAGTCACAGCATTCAATTTGATATATACCAGACTTCTTGTTAGATGGAATGGCATCTTTGATGTTTGAGCAAATTAGGTTTTTTAAGGAGTAATGGTTCACTGGAGCTAGTTGAATGTTTTGTTTTTTGAAGACTTTTTTGAATTTATCAAAGGCCCATGGATGGTAAGTGAATTTTTTGAAGATCATTTTAGTTTCTGTAGCTGAGAGGGTTGTGGTTTCCTTTAGTAGTTTCTTCTTTTTTGCTAAGTTCACTTTTTGTCTACTAGTGATTTGGGAAAGTCATTTTTCTGTGCTATTTCAATAATTTTGTTGTATTCTATTTTGTATTCTTCTGCTGTGAGAGGGATGTTGATCAGTCTGTGTGCTAAACTATTAAAGATTGCCTGTTTGTGGGATCTTGGATTGTAGCCATTAGCTTTTATGTAGTTGTCTGTCTGTGTTGGTTTTCTGTAAATGCCAAAGTTTATTCTATTTTTATTTCTGATTATTTTTAGATCTAAAAATGGTAAATACTCGTCTTTTTCAACTTCTACAGTGAACTTGATGCTTTTTTCTTGAATATTTAAAAGTTTTAGTGCATCACTGATGTGTTTTTTTGGCACTATGGCAAATATGTCATCTACATATCTTTGCCAGAGTTTGAACATCCATGGTTCAGCAAGTTCCTCGAACCGCCACCAGAGGAGACCGAAGACAAAATATTGCCAGCTACACCAATGAGAACTAGTCGATGTCCGGCTGAAGATAGAGGGAAGGCCTCAGAAACCGGTTCCGGGAAAATTTAAAAGTGAGTGTTGTTTTGTGTTATTAATCGACTCCCAATTAACTTAATTTATACAACAACACTGTTTTCAACACTTCCATGAAAGGAGTCTAGAGTTGTTTGAAAGAGCGAGATCGAACCGCGCACGATTGAGCTGCCATGCAGGATAGGGGCAGATGGACGACCTCTCCACGCGAGGCATTCGGAGGCCATGCGAATGTAGTAGATCCTGAAATCTTATTCCCACGGGGCGGGTCCAAGAACCAGGGCGCATATAACGGTGGACTAAATCTGGACACAGAACTGGTTTAAAACAAGGATGATTGGGATAACTTGCCAACTTCGAAACGTATGAGCAGAGTAACAGCGAGAGTATTGTGGATGGAGATGAAAAGAGCAACAGAGATAGAAAATGTGGAGAGAAGAGAGAATGAGTTAAAGGAATACATACCACAAATTCGTCCCATTCTGTGCACAGAACAATAGCATGAGTTCCCATAGTTGCTGTATAAGGATCATTGTGAATTACAATGGATCTTTTAACTTTCTCAGGCTCTTCTGTAACACTTGGATGTGTTAGATCTTCCACAATCTGAGATGGTTCCACCTGTCAAGAGCAAAGCCATGAATTAAAAACATAACCAATTTGTCGAGATTTAACTGTATTGGAACACCACAGTGAAGCAAAATAATTATTAATTTTTAGATGAGTCGTATTTATTACACATCTGCTTCACTTTCGTACCTATTTTGAGGACGTTTTGCAAATCATCGTTTGCATATTTGGCTCTTGTGCGACTCACATAAGAGCCGAAGATGCAAATGATGATTTGCGAAACATGTCCTCAAAATAGGTACGAAAGTGAAGCAGATGTGTAATAAATACGACTCATCTAAAAATTAATAATAACCAATTTGTATTATTAACTACAATTTATGATAATGTGCATACCTTTGGATCATATATATGAAGCTTTGCACCCTCATCCAGAAGTGTGGTGGATACATGGATTGCCGGTGACTCACGAGTATCTCCAGTGTCCTTTTTGAATGCAAATCCCAGGATTGTAATCTGCTTGTCTGTCACAGTATTGAACAAGCTTTCAACCACTTTAGCTGAGAAACGTGACTTTTGGTATTCATTCATATCTATTACCTAAATTAAAGGAAAGTAAATTTTATTTGAATCCCAATAAAATACAAACTTATGTTATAAAGAATACGATTGTATACATATGTACAGCATTAAATTACAGGTAATTATGGTTTGTCAGAATAATGTAATGCATTTGTAATGCTATAAGTTTAATTGTAATTTTTATACTATTTACATTTTCTTTATTTTTTGTGAAATATATTACAATTTTCTTAAATTGGTTATTGGCCAGATGCAATATGTCTTCATGACATATCAGGTACCATATTTTTTGCTAATGGCAGTGAAAGAAAAAGTGAGATGATTTTGTTAGACAAGTTGGCTGCAATAAATTATTTTATTTGTTAATAACACTATTAATTATCAGGATCATATCAGTGTCTTCAATGTGCTAGAATTTTGTCCTGCAAGAGCTCTTTTATAAGACAGTAAATCTACTGACATGAGGTTATTAATTTTAAGCACACTTATAAACCATCTGACTGGAACTAGTTTGAACCCCAGATTTGGGATCAGTAGGCTGGCTCTTAACCAGAGAGCCACCCAGACCAACTTGATTGGTTGGCTGGCTAGCTTTCAGTAACTGGATAGAAACCATAATGAGAATGAAAAACTGAATATATGTGTATTATTATGCATGTTCACAATTAATGGATGCTTTCCCAGATACCAGCAATGGGAAAGAAGATTCAGCCAAATTTTAAATTTGTTCTCACTCCTAGGCACAACACAAAATTGTGCAGGAGTAATTCAAGGTGATAAATATTAAAAGCAGAAGCATTATTAACAGTGAAGTATTCTTCATATTTAAGTTTGAATTTATGAGTCACTATGTTTACACTCAGTCTTCACTTACTTGTTGTTGTATAATTGAAACGTTTTCAAGATCATTCGATCTCATCCTCAGCTGTTTGGTGACTAAATGAACCTCCCTCTTCTTCCACTACTACGGCCATCTGGTGTTAGGGACACTAAGTTTTAATACTTCATTTAATGCCGGGATTTCAAAATTTATAACTTTATCACGGTTTTTGTTTATGAATATTTTTTCCCAAATATCCAATTCTATGGGTGTACTTAAAGATTTTAACAGTTTAATGTTGTGGCCAATGTTGTGGTTTTCTGTCCAAAAATGGTGTGAAACTGCAGATTTTTCTGTTTGTTTCAACTTAATGTTCCTCTGGTGTTCTTTTTGCCTGGTTAACAAGTTTCTCTTGGTTTTTCCTATGTAGCTTTTTTCACAGGTTTCACAATTAATCTGATAAATTCCTGATTTCAAATTGTTGGGGATTGTATTTTTCAGTGGTTTATTTAGCAGGTTCCTCAGACTGAATTTGTTTTGGGGTGCTAGTTTTAAGTTTAGTCTTTTGAAGATTCGTTCAAATTTTCTAAAAGCCCATGGATGGTAGGTGAATTTTCTATATTGCCAATTTGTGTTATTAAGTGGTGTGAGAGTGGTATTTTTTGATCTTATCTTCAGTTTTTCTTTCCTCTTCATCATGTTCCTTATGATGGCTGGGTTGAATCCATTTAATACTGCTATGTCTTTTATGTGTTGTTGTTCTTTCAAAAATTCATCCTTACTCAGTGGGACGTTGTATAGCCAGTGAATTAGACTTCTAAAGGCAGCTAGCTAGTTGATGTGAAACTGGGTTGTATTCATTTTTCTTTATGTAATTATCTATGTGTGTGGGCTTCCTGTATATTCCAAAATCTACACCATGACGATTTCTAGTTATCTTGAGGTCCAAAAAGGGTAGGGTGTTGTCTCTTTCTACTTCCATAGTAAATTGGATGTGGTTATCTTGCAGGTTTAGTAATTTCAGAGAATCTTCTCTAAGTTTTTCCGGAATGATAGCAAAAACATCATCAACATATCTCCGCCAAAATTTATAAATCTGTGGGAAGGCCTTTACTATGTGTGTTTCAAAATAGCTCATGTATAGGTCTGCTAAAATAGGCGAAAGTGGGCTCCCCATTGCTAATCCTTTTGATTGTCTGTAGAATTTTTGGTTAAACATGAAGTAATTATTCCTTATGCATAAATCTGTAAGATTGATAATGTCATCTATTTCTCTGGGGTCCGTTGTAGTCTGGGTTAGCCATTTTTTGAGGAATGTAGGTATTTTTTCTACTGGAATGCTTGTAAAAAGTGCCTTAACGTCAAAAGAAACAAGTATGTGATTTTCCCGGATGTTGTATTTCTGTAGGCGATTTATCAATTCTAAGGAGTTTTTTATTCCCAAAATTTGAAATTTGTCATATGATTTTAATTTTCTTACTAACCATTTTGCTAAGTGGTATGTAGGTGAATTGATGCCATTGATGATGGGTCTCATGCTGTTGTCTTGTTTGTGGATTTTTGGCAGACAGTACAACCTTGGTAGTGTGGGGTTGGAAGAATTTAAGTTGTATTTTTCAGATGTACTTAATGTTTTTGTAATTGATAAAGCTTTATTAACGGAAGTGATACTTTTGGATAATGGATTTTTTGGAATTTTTTCATATTCTGGAGTGTCTAACATAAGGTTTACTCTCTGAATATAGTCTTCTGTCTCCATAATTACTAGAGAATTACCCTTGTCGGCTTTTAGGTATACCACAGGCTCCTTATTTAAATTTCTTATTGTTTTGTTGTACGTTTTATTGTATATTGGGGATAACTGCTTTATTATATCCAGACATTCAATTTTGGCCAGTTTCACATCAACTAGCTGCCTTTAGAAGTCTAATTCACCGGCTATACAACGTCCCACTGAGTAAGGATGAATTTTTGAAAGAACAACAACACATAAAAGACATAGCGGTATTTAATGGATTCAACCCAGCCATCATAAGGAACATGATGAAGAGGAAAGAAAAACTGAAGATAAGATCAAAAAATACCACTCTCACACCACTTAATAACACAAATTGGCAATATAGAAAATTCACCTACCATCCATGGGCTTTTAGAAAATTTGAACGAATCTTCAAAAGACTAAACTTAAAACTAGCACCCCAAAACAAATTCAGTCTGAGGAACCTGCTAAATAAACCACTGAAAAATACAATCCCCAACAATTTGAAATCAGGAATTTATCAGATTAATTGTGAAACCTGTGAAAAAAGCTACATAGGAAAAACCAAGAGAAACTTGTTAACCAGGCAAAAAGAACACCAGAGGAACATTAAGTTGAAACAAACAGAAAAATCTGCAGTTTCACACCATTTTTGGACAGAAAACCACAACATTGGCCACAACATTAAACTGTTAAAATCTTTAAGTACACCCATAGAATTGGATATTTGGGAAAAAATATTCATAAACAAAAACCGTGATAAAGTTATAAATTTTGAAATCCCGGCATTAAATGAAGTATTAAAACTTAGTGTCCCTAACACCAGATGGCAGAGTGATCGGAGCT
Organism: Mantis religiosa; assembly: GCA_030765055.1. NCBI lineage: Eukaryota > Metazoa > Arthropoda > Insecta > Mantodea > Mantidae > Mantis > Mantis religiosa. The sequence continues at coordinate 95,105,012 of CM060952.1, forward strand.
CCGTAGTAGTGGAAGAAGAGGGAGGTTCATTTAGTCACCAAACAGCTGAGGATGAGATCGAATGATCTTGAAAACGTTTCAATTATACAACAACAAGTAAGTGAAGACTGAGTGTAAACATAGTGACACATAAATTCAAACTTAATTCAAGGTGACCATAATACAAGACAGCTGCTAGAACTCTTTCTAGTGACAAGTTGGGAAAATGAAATAAGTAGAAATGCAGATCCTGAGTACAAAACCTTATTTCCTCAGTCCCATTGATACTGGTCCTTTATGAAAGGGAGTTACTTGCGTTTATGTGAAGATTTCTTAAACTGTTCAACTGCTTGGTCAGCCTACTGTTTCTCACCCTGAATATCTAATTTCCTTATCCTGTGTCTAAATTTAAAATGTGTTAGCCAGCCAGTAGAAACTTAAAAATACACATTATGGCCTAGTTTATTATTTACATGCATGTGTCGGTGGTAATGTTTTTAAGATTATACTTTCCCAAATCTTTGAGTCATGCTACACCACTGAACTAGAGTTTATTTCTCAGATAAGTGATTGAAAATTATTTTAAAATCTATTTCACACCAAACTTTTACTTTGCCACCACCTCAAAGCTGGTTCCCAAAATATACCCATTGAGGCCACATTTATACAAGCCATAGCTTTTGTGATCTGCATCTCACTGCACTTTTCATATTTTGTGTTTTAACTGTAAACACTTAATACTGGTTTGACAGCATTACCAGCTTCTCTTATTAATTTAAGATAATTCTAAACCTAATATTTCAATTTTATAAAATTCCAAAGATGCTTAAAAGAAGTAAACATGTAACTTTTGAGAATATTATGCATAAAATTATTACATACAACAAAATAACTTAGGTACAAAATAAATCAATGAACTGAATTTATTGTTCAACAACATGTCAAATTATGCGAGATTGGAGGAATTTTGTAACAAGTGACGTCAAAATTGAAACAATCAACTCACAATACTTTTTTCAACTCTGTCAAATGTTAGATTTTAGAAGTAATGTTTGATGTGTTTCCTTTGTCAATTAAAAACAATTAAATCTGAAACAAAAAATGTGACTTTTGGCATTTGATTTCATATGGAATGTCCAATGTGTTGCACTGATAATGCTCAGACATGAACTGCAGCAATGCTCACCCAAGAAAAATAATATTGTTACCTTCAGTAACTGAAACCTTATGCATTCTTGTTTTCATGCATAATATGATATACATTCAAAGTATAAACTTGAAAGAAGCGTAGGGACAGTGAAGCACAAATTTTATCATATACATTATTAAACCTTACTTAGTAATTAAAGCAATATCAGTTCTTTTGTTTTTGAGCCACATGAAACACAGTTTGTACTTTATCTTTGATTTACTGCTAAAGGTACAAAAGTTGCTGTGAAAATACTGAAATACTAGTAACCATCTCATAATAGCAATTACTGTTTAGATGACAAACAGATACACTCAAAATTTGAATGCAGTGAGGGTGTTAAGTTTTGCCCTGTACCTTACATTTTTGTTAATGCATTCATACATACTTGTTGCCAATAAGCTGCCACCTCTGGTAAATTCAGACACTCGCAGATGTATACAAGGTTTAATATGTCCTTCTGGAAACAGCTTCCACCAAATCCTGAAAAGTAATGATTTTTATTAAAATATCTTGAAGTCAGAATTCCATAGTATGTATTGTATTGTATTGATTTCATCCTTTGGAACATAATACATATGTTATAGGACACAGTTCAAGATACAAAGATAAATATAAAAAGTTACATAAGACTAAAAACTGTAACAGATACAGGATCCAACAAAAGTCTAAAGTAGAAAAAGCAAATAAATATAAACTATATAAAGACCATAGAGAAATGCTATATAAAAGTAATTGTTCACAAAAGTGGAGTTTACTCTACTTCATGATTTAATTCAATTTATTTTGTCTTTTTGGTTGATATCAGACACGTCATAGTATAAAAATTACATTAATATCCAGTGTCATTATTTACAATCACTTAAAACTAATTAACATTTAAAAACTCTTTTACAGAATAAAAGGAATGTTGCAGTAAAAAGAGTTTTACTCCCTTTTTAAAATGTATAAGGCTCTTCATTTGTTTAATATTTTCTGGTAGCCTGTTGTATAATCTTATACCTTTATTAATAGCACTAGACCTGAAGATTTCCGTTTTACAACTTTGAATGTGAAAGTCATCTTTCTGACGTGTATTGTATTTGTGAATATCTGCATTTTTGTAATTTTGTATTTGTAGTTTTTTTGTTTTACATGGATCACTAATTCCAAAATACACATACATGCTAGAGGTAATATTTGATGTTTTTTGAATAATGGCCTGCAAGATGTTCTGTTATCCACCCCACTTAGTATCCTTATCGCTCTTTTTTGAAGTTTAAAGACTATCTGCCTTTTCCCCCCAGAACACTATCCCATATTGTAACTGACTGTGAAAGTAACCATAATATATATTTCTCAATGCTGCTAAAATTATTAAGTTTTTCAAATGTTTAAACAAATAACAGATGGAACTCAGTTTATTTATTAAATGTTGAATATGTGTGGTCCATTTCATGTTCTCATTCATATGTAATCCCAAAAATGTTGTTTTATTATTGTAGCTAATGGCTGTTTTATCAAATACTATTGGAGGTTTGACCACATTTCTATTTTGGCAAGTATGGAATGAAATGGCAATAGTCTTATCCTTATTTATAATTAGTTCATTTGTCTGAAACCATGTGTGCAGTTTACATAGAGTATCATTGAGTTTGGTCTGTACGCTTTCTTGATTGTTTCCTTTTATTGGGATGTTAGTGTCACCTGCAAATAAAATAACATCTGTGGAATTAATGGCAGTTGGCAAATCATTTATGTACAACAAAAATAACAAGGGGCCCAGGACTGATCCTTGTGGAACTCCTCGCCTAACTTGTTTCTATGTTCTACTTACCAACAGAAGATTGGAGAAACTTAGGGCCAATCCGAGAATCAAGACCAACTGCTCTTGCTACCTCTGATATGTCAGCTCCTGTAGCCTCACAAACAGCAGAAAGCGAATTTATGCTGGATATTCTCTGTGCAAGAAATGCATTTGCTGCCTGCATTTATGAAAACAAGATAACACAATTAAGTTACCAGTGATTAAAACTAATGGATGTAGATATAGTAAGAAATAATTTTATATTTGTAAAGAAGGATAATAATGGAAGTTAACAGTCACATCGCCATTTTGGGTTGACTACTGGTATTAAGTGCAATAAATGTGTTCTTTGGTGGAAGCACTTCCATTTCAGAATGTCGACCAGAGAGATTTCAAAGTTGAAAACTGGATCCCTACATTTCCATATTGTTTTGATTTAATCTGCAGTTTTTTAAGAATACTAAATTTCTGCAGATGTTATGTTTTTCCATGGCCAGAAGTATGTGCTAGGTAGCTTTCCATCTGAAGATTATATTTTGATGTGCTTTGCTTTAGTCTTCACTTTCTTGACCCAACCATTGTACTTTGCATGACATCCTCAACCTGTTTTCTTCCAGCTCCTCACTCTCTTTTATGATTTTAGCAGGTTTTCCATGTAATAACTTTTATTTCATTTCTTTTTAAAGAGAGACCAGAATAATGCAGTGCTGTATGTAATTATAAAAACCTGATGTGTTACATTCCTGTGATTTTCTCAAACCACTTTAATGTTTACGGATTATTCTTATAAACGCTTATTTTCCTATTTACTACATGTTAACTGAAATGACCCTTTGCAAAAATAACTTCCATTACACATTTCATTGTAACTACAAAGAGGATACAGAAAACTGAACCAACAGACTGTTTAAAAACATTTATATGCTGGCCTTAAAATTCCATACCGTTATGAAAAATAGAATAGCTGTAGCACTCTATGCAAATGATAGCACTAAAAAATTTAAATCAACAAACAATATATTTTGGAAATGGTTGATGCTTCACAAAAAGCTATTTGTAATAAATTGTGCTTTAAAGGTTTTTTTTTTTTAAGTATTACAGTTTTGTTAATTTCCTATGCTCTCTGCCAGGGAAAGCAACCACCAACTTCATCAGCTGGAAGTCGCTGATCAAAGCAATTGCTCCTGACGCATATTTTGAGCTAAAAAAGACATGAAGTAACTATAGGATCAAGTCCTTTTTCATTTTGAATTATTTTATTTCACAGTTCAGCTTTCAAGAGTAATTAAGTAATTAAGAATAGAACTGATTACATTTACATGAATCATTTTGGTACAAGTTAATTCCCTCAATGAAAATACTGTACCAGCTTACAGTTTATTTAATAATTTTGTATTTAAACTCTTCTTCTTCAGTTTCCCTAGTTGTGTCACTATTGTGGTGTTAAGAGGATTCTTGTTTCTCTATCCCTTAAGGTTGGGCCTGAGGAAGCGAAGCTTTGGATCCGATAAGAGAACCAGGATAGGTGACCAGTGCAGGCCTGGTGTGAAGGTGAAGGAAATGGATGATTTATGAGGGCGAGGTGAATGATAGGAAAGATGGAGCACTTGGTGTAATGCTAATGGGGGAAACTGGAGGATCCAGAGAAACCCCACAAATCTCACTTTGCAGTCACCTGGGATTGAACCTGGGCCACCTTGTTGAGAACCAAGCAGTCTAAGCACTCAACCATGGTGTGGCTTGTATTTTAACTCAATTAATGAAGTTGAAAAGTGTCAACGAAAAACACAATAAGATATACTACTACACTACATGTTATTTTGAGGTCTCAGATGGCATTGTTGTCAAACATGGCAATAGACTTTTCATGTCTTTCATGCAGTCCTGCTTTAAATTGTGTCACAGAAAACCGAGTTGTAGTTTCCAAAGTTGTATTTTCTAAGTTAGCCAAGGGCTGAAGTAAAAGGTTAAACACACATACCTCCGTCTTTTAATGTTTACAGGAGATTGTGGCATTGATGCTGGATCTAGTAAAAGCATTTGGTACTTAAAATTACTATTTGAGTTGGTTAAACACAAAGTAAATTGACATTACAACACCAGAGAGCAGTAGCAAAGGTAATGCAATATAATGAAATGCACAAATGGTATTGTAGTAGTGACAACAATGTTCGGTTGTTACTTTGGCACAGGCCTTGTTGAATAGGTTCATTTCTAACACAAATTCTAGGATTCAAGATAAAGTGTATGAATAGTATACTGCGGTACATACAATACTTTTATCATTTCTCTAGCTTGATATGGTAGGATGTAAATGAACAATTCAGTTATTAATTTTTAGATGAGTTGTATTTATTACACATCTGCTTCACTTTCGTACCTATTTTGAGGACATGTTTCGCAAATCATCGTTTGCATCTTCGGCTCTTATGCGACTAAAGCTTGATCCAGTGGTGTGGGTAATTCTGGTGTTGCTGCTGCCATCTGTTGATTTAGTGATGAACTTAAATGTGGGATTCTCTTCTGGCGTGATTTCAAAGTTCATTAGTTGGTTTTTATGTTTTTCTATGTATATTCTCTCCCATATGACGAATTCACTATGTTTTTGTATGTATTTTAGTAATTCGGTGCTATCTTCAATTTCATGATTTTCAGACCAGAAATGAACTGCTATTGCGGACTTATCAATATTTTTGTATCTTAAGTGTCTGAAGTGTTCTTTCTTTCTAGTCCGCAATAGCAGCTCATTTCTGGTCTGAAAATCATGAAATTGAAGATAGCACAGAATTACTAAAATACGTACAAAAACATAGTGAACTCGTCATATGGGAGAGAATATACATAGAAAAACATAAAAACCAACTAATGAACTTTGAAATCCCGCCAAAAGAGAATCCCACATTTAAGTTCATCACTAAATCAACAGATGGCAGCAGCAACCCCAGAATTACCCACACCACTGGATCAAGCTTTAGTCGCATAAGAGCGGAAGATGCAAACGATGATTTGCGAAACATGTCCTCAAAATAGGTACGAAAGTGAAGCAGATGTGTAATAAATACGACTCATCTAAAAATTAATAATTATTTCGCTTCACTGTGGTGTTCCAATACAGTTAAATCTCGAACAATTCAGTTGTTGCATTGTTGCAAAGAACAATGAAAAGAAACCAGATACCTTTAATTTTTCTTTCAGCATCATACTTTGAAATTTTTAAAGCAAGTGAAAACAGATTATTATGGTTGAGCAAAATGTATATCCTAATACATTTACAGCAAACCTTTTATTGACATAACAGCATTCTTTTCCAATCATGAGCCCTTTGGTACATACAACCATTTCACACAAATACACCTGGTTACTTGTAACAACAATATAATTATTTTTCCTTAGGATTTTCATATATTTTCATACATTCATATATGTTAGCTTTAGACCTATACCTCATACAAAAGAAAAAGATCTAGTATGTAAATTTTGGCATCTCTCTCAATCCTGAGGGATGATTAAAGATCTGCTTATCTACGTAAAATATGAAGCTATTAACAGTGAAGGAAACAAATGTATAGAAATAGAATAATTTATAACTTAAAACTTCACTGATCTTATAAGAAATTATAATTCTTATAAATTATAATTAAATTATTAATTATAATTTCTGGAGAATTTATAAGAATTATTATTTCTTAAGTTACAAATTATTATATTTGTATATATCTGTTTATCTGTTAAATTGAGGTACTGTAAGCCATTATACTAGCTCTACCACTTCCGATAATAACAATACTATGATGAACAGTTACATACCAATTTTGAGAGCTCAGAAGACCAAGTGTTGGTTGTAATAATATTTGTTCGAGATATCCAATGTTCATAAACCCAGCAAAGCTTTTCAATAGCTGCATGACCTTCAGGTGTTTCCTCACCCCCTATGAGGACACGATCTGCATAAAGCAGATCCTTTACAGCTGTCCCTTCTGCTAGGAACTCTGGGTTTGATAAAATCTGTAAAAAATGGCATTAATAAGCAATTGCAGTCAATTTTCTCTTGTGTTGAAAAATAACATCTAAAATCTACAACAAATTACAACTTCACTTAGACACATAGGTTTTTGGGATTTATTTTGGGAATCTGGTGGCCATTGATTATATCAAATGTGAAGTTATGGATGAAAACATCAAATAATGGTTTCTGGTGGGAGATTATTTGCTTCTGATGCCACCATGATTTCTTCAATGTTGACTGCACTGTAAATTCAAGTTACTGGATCAATAAATCATCATCACTATTACCAAACATCACTGCTTTTTAAACCCATTTCGTGATTTTTCATTGTTAATGTTTGCAGTGCCAGCCTGAATAACAGTACAAATAATCAAGACAACTTTGCAGCAGACTGCAAAAGATTTTAGAATTTATTGTACATTCGGAGACCAATGAAATTAAATATGATACTCTTTTCCTACATCTGCTGCATACTAGCTAAACTTCTGCAATGTAACTCATGTGTATTAAGGCCAATCATATAATCTACTTTAGAGGATGTTTGTTTGAATTACCTTGCTGTTTTTCTGAGCTATAAACTCAGACAAACTGACTGACTCTTATGAAACCCTTTGGGATTATATAAATCATTTTAAATTAATTAGTTTTATTTTAAATCACTTAATCACTTCTTTCCAGTTATGTTTAACATAACTAACAAGTTCAATTTATTCCAAAGAACCACATGGCTGCAACCCTTCTCATTCTTTGCAATTATTGGTGCAGAAGTCACCCCAACTTTCATTTCTGATGCAGATTAGACTATAAAGTCAATCTATAGTACTAAAACAAATACATCTTGGGAAACATGTAAGCAGGGTCTTAGCACTTTGCTAATGGGGCATTCGTTCAAATCCTTTACATGCTTTGTATACTTTCCTCCTTTTAATGGTTATTGGTTTCCTTTTACTTGCTTATTTTGGATCAGTTTTTCCACTACCGAGTTCATTTAAGCTCAGATGACTTTCAAACTCTCTCTTAGCCCTGTCATTGGTCAAAATGCTGAAGTGGTTGGTATCTAATGTTTAGCAGTTGGTAATGAAGCCATTTGCTCTCTTGCACTCTAGTATTTTGAAGTTATGTTGGTATGTTGACTAAAAGTTGGGCAGCGGAGTAGGTGATTTCCTTCCATATCTTCTTTAAGTTACAGAAAGGACACATAGGAAATTTCACTATACCAATCCTGAATAAATGTTTAGAAGTCTTAAAGCTGCTACAAGGATTTTCTTGGTAGTGCATTGATTATAGTTGTGCTTTACATAAATTTTCCCATTGTTTTCCTTTTGTTTGTAATATTATCTTGTTTAATTTTTTAATTGTATGTTGATATAATTATTCTTTTGATAGACTGATAACTTGGTGGATCAAATGAATTTGACGTAATTTTACTACCTTGGATAGAAAGTCAACTGTTTCATTATCATGTATTGTGCAATGTGCTGGTATCCACTGCAGCATTTATCTTTTATTTAAATTAACTGTTTTATGATTTTATGGAATTCTGCAATATTTAGATTATTAGGTGTTATATCAGATGTTATGGATACTATAGCTACCTTAGAGTCAGATAATAATACACTTTTTCAAATTTATTTATATTATATAGATGATTTTGTAAGCTCTGAAGGATTGCTGAAATTTTTCCATCAAAATTTGTAGAATTTAAACTTAATCTTTTGTAGAAAGAGAAGAGTGGCCACATTGTACCAGCCCCAGCACCACCATTATTTGGTTAGCTGGAACCATCAGTGCAAACATGTAGCCATTCATTGGCAAGATACGAGGGCTGTTCAGTAAAGAATGATCACAAACTTTTTGACAACATACCTTAACTCATCCTCATAATTTTGATGGCCCTTCTCAAAATAGTCTACCCTAAATGCGATGCACTTGTCCTAGCATTTCTGCCAGTCTTCAAAGACATGCTGGAAACTATTTTTGAGAGATCCTACAAAATCGCCTCTGCAGCCTTCACCAGTGCTTCTGAAGATGGATAATGCCTCCCACGAAGGCGTTTCTTCAAGACATGGGGCTAAATCCGGACTATAGGAAGGGTGAGGAATGCACTTCATGTTGATTTTTGCAAGATATTCAGCAGCATTGACAATATGCGGCCACGCATTAACGTGGTTAAGCAACTAGCCTGCTACACGGAAATGTGGTCTTTTGCACCTGATATGGACTTGCAATGTTTTCAGGACATCCCTGTAGTATTGTCCAGTTATTGATGTGTGTGCAGGTACAACATGCTGATAAACCATTCCATGAATATCAAAGAATGAGATGACCATAACTTTCCCAGCAGAAGCAACCACTTTTGCTTTTTTGGGGGTTGGTGATGGAGATTTCCACACTGAGCTTTGCTGTTTGCTCTCAGGATGAAAATGATGTAGCCAAATTTCAACAGTGATTACGTTTGAAAGAAACTCCGGATCTTCCTCTAACATAAACTTTAACTGCATGCAGACGTGCATGCGAATGTCTTTTTGTTCAGGAATCAACAGTCTTGGAACCCACCGCACACAAACACGCTTCATGTGTAATGTTTCTGTCATCAACGTGTGGGTGGCACCCAATGAAATGTTCCGTATTTCAAAAAGTGATCTTAAGGTAATTCATCGATCCTCTCTCACAATGGCAGCAACAGGTTGATGTTTTCTTCCATAAGAGCAGTAACTGGAGCACTGGGTCCACCTTCCTTTGAAATTGATTGTCTCCCTTCTTTAAACATTTTAAACCACCTTTGAGCTGTGCTGTAGGAAGAACAGACTCTCCATAGGCCTCCTGTGACATTGTATAGGCCTCAACTGAAGATTTGTTGAGACAAAAGCAGAATTTCAAAGCCGCATATTGTTCCTCACGTGTTACCTCCATTGCAGCGATAGGCAATACTGATCATGTCTGAACTTGTCTGGTTCTAACAGGCGGGAACCAGGAGTACCAACAATGACACTACTATGGCGTGTTTGTATCACATTAAGCTAACAGAATATATTGAATTTTAGTGCGAAAAATTATGATCAGCACTCTTATCTTAAATTTATTATTTCTAGTGTCATTTGTTTTAGGACACATGTAAACTTCAATATTTTATGAATTCTTCAGCTAAAATGCTGAAATTGACTACTGCATCAGCTAACTGTATGTTCCTGCTATCTACTGAGTCATTCTGAGACAAAGTTTACTCTGCAATAGTGACAAAGATCACTGTTTGGGGCAGGTGTACGTTTGCTTTCCAATGCTGATTATAGTCTTTCAAGGTTAGAAGGTTACAAACAAAAAGGTTTTACTATAAGCAAGTCATATGTGAGCCACATGGCATTGCTGCACAGAAATGGATTCCCATCTGAGGCTCATGTGCAAAAAAGCTGGCAAGAAAGAGGTCGCCTGGCATGACCTAAAGGAGTGGTAGCCAAAGTGAGTGCAGCAGTGACTGAAGGGAAAGAACAAATAAAAATAAAACAAATAAAATCTTATCTGATTAAGAATGCTTTCTTTACAATAGAAGAATATAAAAATTGCAAAAACAAATAATGGTTGAAACTAAAGTCAAAATTGTAAATATAGATAGTAGTTAACTTTAAAGGGAGTCGATTAATGACACTAAACAACACTTACTTTTAAATTTTTCCGGAACATGTTTCAGAGACTTTACCTCTATCCTCAACCGGATGGCCGATTGAGGATAGAGACAAAGTCTCTGAAACAAGTTCCGGAAAAATTTAAAAGTGTTGTTTAGTGTCATTAATCGACTCCCTTTAAATTTAATTTATCATAACAACACTGTTTTCAACACTTCCAATAAAGGAATAGATAGTAGTACCTCTCCATTGTAACTATATGTATACTTCACATGACGAAACCTTGTAAAACTTACAATTGGTGAATAAACAATCTCAATCTCAAGGTAAGTGATGTTAGTGTTACTAGTACTGTCTCATAAGTAAATTCACTTGCCACATTTTCCAACTCATCTGACTAGCTATTATTTCAACCCATTTGCTCATAGTTTCTCCTCTTCCTCTCACAACCCTACTCTCTTCTTTCTTTCCTTTCTACAATTTACTTAGCCATTTTTTGTCTTGTCGATATATTGCTACCTAAATTTAAAGGAAGTCAATTAATGACACCAAACAACACATACTTTTAAATTTCCTGGAACATGTTTCAGAGGTTATTTTCTGGGAAATTTAAAAGTAAGTGTTGTTCAGTGTATTAATCGACTCCCTTTAAATTTAATTTATTACAACACTGTTTCCAACACTTCCATGAAAGGAATTATATTGCTATTTCTCAATCTTTCCTGTCTATTTCTCACTTTTGTTTCTAATCCCTTGTGTTCCTCTACTCTTTTCAAACCTTGTTTTACTCTGTAATTGCCATATTGCTATCACATCTTTCCTTATTTTCTTCTTTGTTCCACAAACCGTCATTTCTAGTTTTCCCCCTCTCTTCTTCCATTAACCGCTTCGCCGATGGCCATTTAAATCCTTCAGGGCCCGGCAACGGATACCCAATAAACAGAACAGGACATTTAAATTGTTAAATGCTGTAAAAATGCATCATAAATACAATTCCGTATCTTCCGTATTTATTAAGTTATTTAAACGAAACAAAAACTGGTTTAAAACTCATTAAAGGCAGTATAAATCTACAGTAACAATAAAGTAGAGACTACATTAATAAATTGTTGAAATTTCACTACTTTGTTTCACTGTAGCAAAAGCCATTCTTTGTGCCGAACGCGCCTAATATGTGAATCATTTTGTTTTGTGTGTATACGAGCCATAGTATGTATGTATAGCTACGTAAGCGACTTCTCAGGTTCAAGTTTAGTTTATTTATGCTATGCCAAGCGATAATATGACGAGAATATGTTGCGTCACACACTCACACACTGGAATGAAAACTCTGTCAGCATCTGTTATTACAGTGTTTCTCAACCAAGGTTTCTAGTAGCCTTATGCAGCAGTTTTCGCTCTGTATTTCAGTTATTTATACTCTCTCTTTGTTCAGAGTGATTTCTTGTAGCTATCAAGAGCTAAATGTATGGCACATTTGAAATTGTTAAATTTCAATGTTAACCATGGCTTATCCCGGTAATGTAGCAAATAAATTAGCTTGGGTATGATGTGTACAGGCTTCTGATATTACTGTAGAAAATCTGGAAGATTTGTTGTACGATTATGAAGGAGATCTTTAGGACATACGTAGCAGTGACGTGTACTGGTCTACAGCTGGCATGTTAGCTACTCCATTGTTTGGGGAAATGGCGGGTCAAATATGCGTGATACGGATCAGCTATTACCAGCTATCCCTCTTTACGGAAAAGAGTTAAATGGTAAAAAAAAAGTATTTTTATACCACTGGATGTAACTATGCACAGTTGTTTAGTAATTTTCAGAGCTGTAAAAGACATTCATCTACCTGTACTTGCGCGTATAAAGAGCTCGTAACCTAATTGAGTATTATAATACTCAGAGGCCTCTTTGTACTAGGGGGTAGCAAAATTCACCACATCATCCCTCATACTTGAGAGAAAACACTTTCCTAAAAGTATACCACCCACACCCAAAAAACTTGTAACCATTTCGAAAATGTGTAGTGTGTTGCGAAAAAGAAGTTCGCAAGGAAACCAATATTATTGGGGTGAATCTGCAGATGTGCCCTTGGGTGTTTATCCAGGTTTGGAGGTGTACAATTCAAAAAGAAACCTTTAAGGATACGTTTACATTCCTTATAGAACTAATTTAAATTTATTGTAAAACAGCAAGATTAAAATAATTGGCGTTACATGAGCATTAAATGCATGTATGCGCAGGACGTCTATACACGTCCATATCGGTTTGGGGCATTTTAACTTGGACGTCATATGACGTCCATATCGGTGAAAGGGTTAAAGCTACTCATACTTACATTCCACTACCACACAGTCACTTTTCCTTAAATCTTTATGCTCTGGAAAACTTCTCCAGATGAAGACTGTTTATTGCTGCCATATCATCACTAAGTTGTTGACATTAGGTTGCTTTCTTGACATTACTTATGTCACTTCTCTCCACAGTCACTTACCCATCAATACACAGTTTTAAGTTTTGTATAAATAAATTATATCCCTGATTCCTTGGCCTACTCCTTTCTTCAATTAGCCTCTTTCCTCATTCTCTTTGATCATATGATTGATCGTTGACATAAATAGAGGTTGCTATTTTCGCTTGCTTTAGTATTTCTGATAACAATTCTATACTACTAAATTTTGCCAAGATGTTTCTTTTGCCTTTCACTTTCTCAATTCTGTGTCCCTTCAAAGCCTCATATTTATTCCTAATCTGTTTGCTAATAATTTCCAAACCTCCTGAAATGCTCTGATACCACTTTGTTTTTTCACCCCCAAAATTAATAGGCTGTATCTTCTTATGTTGTCTTCCATATTTTCCATTCTTCTTTGCATTTTCATCAACTTCATTTTTATTACTCACATCTCTTTAGTTTTAATCTCTAACTTTATGTTCTTCATTCTTGTGCCATCTTTGTTGTGTTCATTCTTGTGTCCTCTCATTCTTCTGTCTTAGTGCCAAACCATTGTGTCTTGTACATTGTACATATATTATTTATTTATTGAGTGAATGTAGTCACTTTTTTGTTGCTGAAAATACAATATTAAAATGTCTAAGACCAACATATTTATTACTAAAGCACATATGAACACTTGCTTGAGCTTGATTTCATTAATTCTCTATAAATGGATGTGGTTAGAGAAATATCACTTTAAAATTATAAATGGTAGTGAAATCTCATAAGGTACCACACAGAATAATTGAGCAAAAAAGGGCAAGATTATTACAGACAAGGTTACTAAAATAACTTATGCTTAAACCTGAAAAGTTAAACATTAGTGCTGCTGCACATTAGGCACTTTATATACATTTCTATTTTTTTTTTTTTTTTTTTTTGGTACCTTTCCTACATTATGCATGTTTGGAGAAATTTAGTAACAATGACATCCAAATTAATTAAAAAACTTTTTGTAATTGGTTTTATACTTTTCAAAATGTAAGTAACACAGTGTGAAAAACTGACTCCAAGAAAGGAATTGACTACAGAAAGGTTTTCAATCTTTCCTCCGTGATAATGCTCACAGCTTCACAGTACAAATCCTAACTAATTATAAAATTTACCTGATAGCTAACACCGGGCTTGTTATTAGCACGCAGAATATTGAGAATACTTTCCGCTGCACGAACAGGAACTGTGCTCTTTTCAACTACAATTTTGTCTCCGGTTGCTACTTCCGCTATCATGCGAGCTGCTCCTTCTACATATTTCAGATCAGCAGCACGACCCTGAAAATAAAAACAAAAGTTTAGGACATGTAATTTGCAAAGTCTTAATGAGTCTCTAAACATTTTACTATGATAATGTATTGTTCGTAGAATTTTATATACAAATTTTCAGATGTAAGAGTTTCTGAACTGCACATATTTATGGAATACAATATATAATATAGTCACTTACAAAGAAATTGCATATTCTTTTTTCTTTTTGTAATATTTTAGTTCCTTTTATTTTTATCTACAATTACTTTCATAATGTACTATGTATATGTTTTAAGTTCAAGTATATCCTTTCTCTGTGCAACTTAACTTTTGATGGTAATTTATTATGTAATATCAGATCTTTGATTAACAGATTGTTACATTTTGATTTCAGATTCACACAAATTCTATGATAAGTATTCTTACCTTTATGACAATTACATAAAATATTCATTTAATATTTCTTTTGAGTTTCTTATCTCTTACTCCACCATATATTTTAACTCCATTGTTATCTATGCGTGATGGATTTTAACATAAACATAACCCTTTTTAAATTAAATTATAGATGAGTCTTTTTTTTTTTTTTTACATATAAGCTTACGTGTAAAAAATACGACTCATCTATAATTTAATTATGTTACACTTCACTGTGGTGTTCCAATACAGTACAATTTCGATATAATCCTTTTTATTTATTTTCTACACTTTTTCCTTTGCTTTTCCCATAAATTACCTTGATAACTATATCTCCTTTATTAAATTTTAGATCAGTCGTATTTTTTACACATCTGCTTCACTTTCGTACCTATTTTGAGGACATGTTTCGCAAATCATTGTTTGCATCTACGGCTCTTATGCGACTGAAGCTAGATCCAGCGGTGTGGGTAATTCTGGGGTTGTTGCTGCCATCTGTTGATTTAGTGATGAATTTAAATGTGGATATGGGAGAGGATATACATAGAAAAACATAAAAACCAACTAATGAACTTTGAAATCCCGCTAGAAGAGAATCCCACATTTAAGTTCATCACTAAATCATCAGATGGCAGCAACAACCCCAGAATTACCCACACCGCTGGATCTAGCTTCAGTCCATAAGAGCCGTAGATGCAAACGATGATTTGCGAAACATGTCCTCAAAATAGGTACGAAAGTGAAGCAGATGTGTAAAAAATATGACTCATCTAAAATTTAATAATTTTTCGCTTCACTGTGGTGTTCCAATACAGTTAAATCTCGATATATCTCCTTTATTTAATTTCATTATCTTTATTTCTATAACTGCTGTAGTTTTACCCTTATTTTATACATATATACATTCCCTCTACAACCTTGTTTCTTCACATTCTATTATGTAATGTAATTCCCTATCTTCTCTCCTACAGAAAGAACATTTATCTACATTCATTCTTTCTTGCCTCTCCTTATTTTATATAATCCCAATCTAGCCCATGCCCAACCTTCTCTCCCTAATCTATCACATGTATTTACATATTTCTCTCAACTGCAGTTGATCTTCATTTGGTTAGATATAGTAATAAACGTTTCTTGTCTCTAAGACTTCGAAACATTTCTTGCTTTTTTTTTTTTAAATTTGTGTCCTCCAACGTTAAGACATATCAACGATGAATGAATGGGTGAAATAATGCTCAAATGAGTCCAGGGTCCATAGAGCTTAGTTACCTGATATTCGTCTTTCAAGATAATGGAAATCCTGGAAAAAGCCTTATCCAGGTAAATCTCCCTGACCAAGATTCAAACTTTGGATCTCTTGAACATCAGGCAGACACGCTACCATCTATGCTGAGGCAAGAAAACATTTCTTGCTTCTCTGTACTGTTATCCACTCTATTTCTTACTTCTTTCCAAAAACGCTCTGAACTTGCCTGTCCCTGTCCTCCCATATTTTACCTATTCCTACTTCCTGCAGAATTCTCTTCAAACTCAGAGCCCAGTTTCTCTCAGCTCCAGTTTTCTCTCACATTATTAGATATTGCCTTAGAATATTACGGGGTGTCCCACATAAAACCAGTATGCCTCAGTCTTACGGCACCTAGCCCATTTTGTTCATATTTCACACCTGTTTTCTTGTAAATAATGTTGGCTGTACTGTGTGACCCATTGTTGGAGTTGTATATTTTAGTTTGATAGCAACTGTCATGAACATAGTGGAATATTGATAGATAGTATGTATGACTACGAAGTTGACTGAGGATGAAAACAATCTGTTTTTGAAATCGATCTCCATTAGAAAGGAGTATTAACACCAATTTCTTAAGATAAGTGAAGCCTTTGTCACAAATATTTATATTTGTGTAATATAATATGTATTCGTACCTTTGAAGAAATGCTGTAATAAAATATGTTGTAAAACAATCTCTAAAAAGAAGCAAGAAGAAATTTTCACATTTTTTTGGGATATTGGAGATTATAATCAGCAGAACTATTTTCTAGCTGGGTTAGTGAAGAAGAGTGAGCCTAAGGCTAAAACAACAAGTCCAAAACAAAAAATGGAAGATGGTGTTGGAAATACTTCATAGATGTAAGTGGTGAAAAATGTGGTGTATGTAAAACATTCGTGTATGAACTATTACAAGTGAATATCAAACGAATTGATGTACCTCAAGCCAATAGTATCTGTTCTTTTGTGCTTCATGTTTTGTAACAGGAGCTTCTACACCAGACAAATCTTATAGTATTTTCTGATGCTTGCAGTGGGCAAAACAGGAGTCAGACTGTAGTTAGATTTTTTCTGTATATTTCTGTGACGTTGGGAATCACCATTAGACAAGTTTTTCCTGTTCGGGGGAACAGTTGCAGCCAGTGTGATCAAAATTTTGCTACATATTCACAGAAAATTAAGAAAAGAGAAGTCACTGAAACACCTCGCATTTACATCAACATAATAAAAAATGCTAAGAAGCCTTCCTTTATTGTTCTGAAGGGAATTGTGTTAGATTATGATACAGCACTAATGCAGAGTAATCAGTTGAAACTACCGAGTAAAGGACTTAACCTTTCCAAGGCTCAAATGATATCCTACAAGCCTGATGGTACTTTAGCTGTTCAAAAAAATTACTCTAACATTAGATAATTAAAAAGCATACAAGGTATGTTCTAATAAGAAGAAGCTTCAAGCTATACAATTTATGACAGCTCCGAATATTGGTGTTAAGAAGGCCAAATTAGATGACGTCAAATCCCTATCCTATTATATAGAATAAAAAGAAGTATTTCAGAAAGTGGAGTGTCATTGTTACTAAAATTAGGCAAGTGAGTCAACCTTGTATATACTTACAATCCCTACCCTATTACTTATCAGAAAAAGACAAAATGTTTATGAGCAAATTTATTGAACGAGCAACCAAACCTCAATCACAACAAGCTGACAGCAATTCAAGTGAGAGTGACAAGTGAGACATGATTATGTGACCAGTAAACATATAAGATTAACAGGGGATTGAATTATAATATTCTTTATGCCTGTAATTAAGTTTCTGGCTTCTATTTGGTGGTGAAAGTCAAAGTGTACCTAAAAGTGCAGAGAAATTAATGTTTTATTTCATTATTTCGAATAAAGTTAAATTTTTCTAAACATTCATGCAATAATAGGGTAAGTCATTTTTCACTATTATTATATATCTTACAATTCAGTTCAGGTACCATTAATATATCAGCAAATGCATTCCCAAATGTTGCCAGATAAAGACCTGTGAGGTCTTGAAATATTGTAGACATCTGTTATTGAAATATCTTCTGAAATGTTTATTTGACTGTACCTCAATTAGGTGTTTTAAGATTTACCCCATTATTGCATGTGGGTGCTCAATTTTTCCTTAGCTAAAATATTAGACCGGTGGTAATTTCATCTCCCATTGCTGCTTAATCTCACACCTAAATAATGAAATTTCATTACTATTTCTTCCCTTTCTACATAACACTTTCCCTCTTTCAATTTGCATCTACTTTGAATACCATTATCTTTTTGAAATTAACTTTCAAACTTCATTTTGTGCAAAATGCATGTAAAATTTGCAGAACTTTTGATAAATCTCCAATTGTAATAACAGCTATCATCTACAAAAAGTAATCCTGATATTTCATAGCTATTTTTTGTATGCAAATGTAAGTTATCTTACTTTAATTCATCTATAAATAAAACAGTATGAGATTAAGTTTACATCACATAATCCAAGCATTTCTCTACATATCCTTCACAACCATATATTTCATTTTACTCAATTTCTTTCCTTCTTGAACATTATACAAGGTTTCATGTTAGTTCAATTTTAAGCGCTAATTCTTATATTTAATGTACCGTATACAAAACTGATGCTTCGAAGCTGCTATTGCAGAAGTCCATTAGCAAATAAATATTATAATTGTTACATTATCATCATGCACAGCAACTTTGGCTGGAAGAGAGAGAGAGAGAGAGAGAGAGAGAGAGAGAGAGAGAGAGAGAGAGAGAGAGAGAGAGAGACAGAGAGAGAGAGAGAGAGAGAGAGAGAGAAGAAATAGGAAATCAGAAAAAAGGCTAACTTCATCTACCTATTTGAACTGAGCAACATTTCTACTAACGACTACTTTGAACCTGTCCAGAAAAGCTGTGTATCAATTTAAATGATAGAAAATAAATAGACATTACAACTCACAAGTTTGCTTGCTCACAGTCTGTGTAGTAGAACAATTATCATAAATATGATAAACATATCCTTGTAAATCAGAATTATACTGTATCACCAAATTATTAACAGGATATATTTTGAGTATCTATGTTCCATTTTTACTGCTATTCAACTGATTCTTCTTCTTCCTCCTTCAGTACAGCTGATTTATCTATTTCTATTTGATATTACTGAACCAGCATGGATGTCCATTGGTTAATTTTAATTCAAAGTATATAATTGTGAGAAGTGAAGAGACAGTGAAGCACAAGTTAGCATAAAAGTGAATCGAGAAGATATTGACACATTGCTTCACTCCAGTGTGAGTGAAGCAGTCAATATCTAATCAATTCACTTTTTGTGCTAATTTTAATTGATTAGCTTCAATAAAGGAAAAATAACTGAGGTGAGTATTATATGAACTTATTGCAACATTTGAGTAATGAAATAAAAAGTCAATCAGCTAAAAGTTTTGTTTAATCATGCACCCTATTTGCCAGATTTAGGTATCTTGGATTATTCTGTTTCCAAACTTGAATGGCTCTGCGAAGAAAGATCTGCCAACAATGAAAAGCTTAAGTCTGAAGTTAATAGTATTTTGAGGAATATGATGGTACAGTTTATTGAAGCTACTGAACATTGCTGGGAAAAGGATATTGAGCTCAAACGAAACCTGAGAAATAAAGACATCTTTTCCCAAATGTTTTCAGTTCACTTTTTTTTAACTTGGATATTTTAGGATTAGCCTTATAGAGAGATACATATATAAATATATTTAGCTGTATGTCCTGTTAAATCTTAAGTCTGTTAAAAGTTAGGTATCCATCTATTTTGAATGTAATGAGCTTTGAGCTGCTGCATAATCTCTAAGCCCAGGAAGCTTAAAAAATTGAACATGCACATACATACACAAACACAGATAGGTATTTTACAAATTGTACATTGTTCTACACTTTTTTGTGCAATTAAGATTCTGTCTCTCTTATGTATACCAGATATGCAAAACTCATTTAGAATAAAGAGAACTTTAGAGTCATTTCCAGAAAATTTTATTTGTCATGGAAATACGTTAATCTTGCAATATTTTAATTGAAATTGTTTAAAACCATTTTAGGAAAATAAAAATGTTCTAAAAATTCCTTGTAAAGATTAGTTTGGGGTGGAGAGGATTTTCTTGAAAATATTTGAGTCGCACCCTTGAGTATCTTGATATCAAGTTTGGTATTTAACAGACTTTACATTTTTGAGCTACATGGTTTACATGCATGCAGACTTTTCTATAAAAAAGGTTTTAATGAATTCAGTATGAATCCTTTGCATCAAATTTTTGGGTGGAATGCAATATTTCCCCTATATTTATTTTTTATTTATTTATTTATTTATTTGTGTACTAAGCTATTACAACTGTTGAGCTGATCACCAGTATTTCCCCTATATAGAGAAAGTAAAAGCTGTAAGAGTGACCAGAGGCCAGGAGATCCATGGTTCAAATCCCAGCCATGGCACTGAATTTTTCAGTCTGGCTCAATCTATCCAAATCTTAGCCTACACATGGCTAGTATGAAAAAACAATTAAATTTCCCACAAGTAAAAGCCTGTGCATGTTTAGAAACCACAAGCTTATCAACAAGCTTTATCTACAAAAAAATTTGAAAACTAAGTTATTTATAGTATTCATTCTAACATTCCAGGTGGTATTTTAACCTCATGTTTCAAAAACTGCACCCTATGATTACTGATATTGAAGGCTTCAGCTTCATCAACATCATGATGTTACCTGCTTTTCTCATTCCAAAACTTCTTCCTCTCACATGCATGTGAAGGATATTTATTTATCAGCTCTTGCTGGATGTTAAGGTTATTTAGATAATTTCATAATATGCCTGATAAGCTCGCTCTAATGAAAGGCTATAAAATCTGTATGATGTGTACTTCTGAATCTAAATTGAATATTCCATTTTTACGAGGGAGCTTAGGTTGCTTTATCTTGATGAGTTTTACAATATGAATCTCTGGGTATAAATATGTGTTGCAGTCATGAATGACTGGTCTACACACAACTTAATTCCTTTCCTAATTTTTATAAGTAATTTAAGTAAAGAAAAATATCATAAGACAACTCTACAGTTATATTTTTAAATAAATAAAAAAAAATGAACACTACAAGTTAAAAGGTGTTGAATTTTAATGTCTTTGCAGTGCACTGCAATATTTTCAGTGTTCTAGAGTTTAATTTATGAAAAAGTCTTAAGACTTCACTTAAAAAAGCCTTACTCCAAAATGAGAAAAAGTAGAAATACGGCCGACATGGTAATAACATTACGAGAACAAAAGGACATGGCCATGCCATGGCTGAGTGTTACGACTGCTTGGTTCTCACCAAGGCAGATCGGGTTTGGTCCCAGGCAACTGTAAAGTGAGATTTGTGGTGGACAACACAGTGCTGGGGCAGCTTTTCCCTGGTTTCCCCCGGCAGCATTCTACCAATTGCTCCATCATATTTCCTAGCATTCATCTCACGCTCATACTATCATCCATTTCCTTCACCCTCAGACCAGACATTGGGATGATCACCCATCCTCGTTCTCTATCAGATCCAAAGCTTCAGTTCCTCTGGCCTGACCTGGGATAGAGGAACAAAAATCCCCTAACACCACAGTAAGTGGTACTACTAGGAATAAGGTAAAGAAGAAGACAACAAGACATAACCTTTTATTGAAGCTTTGAGAGAACGTTTTGCAGCTCTGGATACTTTCACATGCCCTTCAATTAAAATTCATGTATTTTAACGGTATAAATCTATGGTTTGCATTACAAATTTCTGAGCATTGTCCATAAAATACTCCAGGACGATTAAACCAGAAAGTTGCTTGATTTAGTCATCCTGGAGTAGCATCAGCTTTAACACCAATTCTGGGAATTGTTTGAGTGGATTACATCTTCAGATGTAATTAAAATTCATGTTAAAGTATTTATTGGTAATGTTGTTTGGTTATCTACTTCAAGTAGGCAAATATTGTAAGGATTTAATTCGTTTTGAGGGATTATATAAGAATCAAGTTTAACTTTGTTAAACACCGTAAATGATGCATAATCTGCAATCAAGACAATGTTTTAGTCTTACCTTCCCATTCCCAAAGGTTTTTGTTGGAGTGTTCACAGAAATGAAAATAAGGTCAGCTTCTTGTATAGCTATCGCTATATGGATGAGAAGAACAGATTTCGACCACGACATTCCTTTACCACTTCATCCAAACCAGGCTACAAAAAAAAAAAAATCAAATTCTTAAGCACACTCAAAGAATATTATTTTTGTCACTTAAAATTTTTAAAAATATTACTTGGCTAGTTTCGCAGAGCTCTGTAATGTTGTAATACATCCTTAAATGAACTGGAGCACTATTAAGCCACAGTTTGTGTTTAATGTTTTGGCTACCATACCCTTAAATAAGCAATTAATGATTAGCATAAAAGTTACTGCAAAGTGTGGCTTAAATCTATACTCTATTTTAGTATTAAGGGCTATTGTTTGTTATATTAAATTATTTCATGATACATTTGCCTAGAAATCTAAGTATAACATTTTAGTCCAGTAATTCCACAACTGTTACAATAAACTGACGTAACACCTAATGCTTCACCTAATAATGGTTTTGAAAATTTAATGAACATTTTTCTTTCTAGGATGCAATAAATACAATGGTATGAATAAGTTTAAGAAAAACTTAAGTGGTCAGAAATTAAAACAGAAGCATTTGCATGCATCAATTTAATGGTATGAAGCCATGTAAAATCATGGCATAGCTAAATACTCATTCATGAATATGAATATAATTCTAAAACTCCAAGTTTAAATGCCAAAACTACAAACAATACATTTTATTAAATTAAATTCTCCCTCTGGGGCAGATGACTGGACTTATATGTCATAATCTTTCTATAGGACATATGAGTTTGGCTGCTGAGCGGGATAGCTCAGGCGGTTTCTTTTGTGGTCTGCATTCGGGAGGCCCAGGTTCAATTCCCGGGGCTGACCTACCTGACCCATGGGTTTTTGGGGTTTTCCCGGGTCAGCAGGCAAATACTGGGTATGTTAATTACATCCTCCGAATTTCCTGTCCCTCCACTTCATCTCCATTATCATTTCACATTATCCCTCATCTGGTGGTATCTGTCAAGGTAGAAGTGCCAGCAGGTGTCTCAGCACAGTCGTGCCTCCTTGGTTCAACCACCCTATGTCTCCTCTCGCCTCATCTTTCCTCCTGGGGATGCCCCAATTGGGGCTTAGGTACAATAAACCACAGGTTTTGGTGCCGAATCCCCTCCTTAGTAATCCTAATCCTGGCTCTATTGCTTATATTGAGCAAACTTAAAAAGTTTGCTATCTTTCATCTTTATATCTACATTAATAGCATGAGCTTTCCTTTGAACAACAATGTAGCAAAATATTCCCTGTGAAACAGTAAAAGATTAATTAAAAGCACTTTCAGAATCAATTATGACAAATGTCTTACTTCCTCTGAAAAACTTAATTGGAAAGGTCTCCAAAATAAACTTAAAACAATTCCAGATTTGCCTAGAAAACCATTTGTTGCAATGTTCAGATTAATCATAGGACAAGATTGGATTAATGTCTTCCCTACAGTGTGTTTGTGTGTTTGGAGAGGGGCTAAAGATGACTTAACATTGATCACCTTACTCTATCTGAAATTCTCAAAATCAAGATCTGGTCTCTAAAATATTGGGAAGCACAAAGAATGATAACTGATGCTACAACTGGCAATTTTCTTTAGCCTGAACCCTAAATTCCAATGAAAGTACTTGGTACTGCATGCAGTTAATTCTTGCCCTCTATCTCACATTAAAAAAAAAAAAAAAAAATATTGTAACTTCATAACTAGTTGAAAAAACTATTTGTAGTCAGTTTTTAACACCTCGTCACTTACATTTTCATATTATTGAGGGATAGCTTTTTAAATTAATTTTGATGTCACTGTTACTAAATTGCTCCAATCATGATAATTCATAACTAGTGCTAACTCTTGCACATATAGCTCACTGTTTTTCCTGTTGTTGCCCAATAAGATTTGTGTTTAAGATGACAGTGAAAAGAAAGCATATTATAGTAATCGTTTAACACAAACTCCAAGTTGATAGCAACAGAGTCAAAGTACCAGAGATTTCAAACACTAGAAGTTTGAGTAAAAAAGATAAAATTTGTATTCAAATCTTAATCAAAGTGAATCAACACCAACAAATTGTTTATCAAACAGTGTAACATGATGAGCTGCTTGCAAGCCTTACGAGAAAAAATGTACTAATTTTAGAAATAGTCTGTGTAAATATAGTAATGCATATTTTAATACTTTGTAGAGTATTAGGATTTTATTAAACATCCTTTCTTTTAGTGCTTAAGATCATTATATTATTTAAAAAATGCATTATACCTTTAGTTTGGTTAGGTAGAGTTCTATTGTACTTGGCAAATTCATTAATAAACATTTTTTTCTCCTGCCCAGAAACTACTTTTGTGTTATCTTGTGGGATTACAGTTTGTCAGCACGTGTGATCAAGATTTCAGGTTTTTTCAGTCATGATGATATAAAAAATTAAGTGCCTACTGTATTCCAATGAAAATGTCCACTCCTCTGCTTATAAAAGGCATCCCTTGGCTACACTTTGAAGCTGAGGAATCTTGTCATGGATAAAGCTTATTAATCAGAAGTTGGCACTTGTGACATCAGATCATACAATGGTGCTTATCTTTAGTAAGAAACTAAGGTTTAAGGTGTAAACAGCTGGGGAAACAAAAAAATCAGTTGCAGGTATAATAGTTTTCCCATAATACATTTAGGTATTAAGTTCTACAGCAAGATAGTATACAGAAAATTGCTCATTCTATTTGCCCTTCTCTTTTGTTATCTTCCGCACCAGGATATTCAAGGAAACTAACTTTTTATGTATAGAATAAAAAGAAGTATTTCAGAAAGTGGAGTGCCATTGTTACTAAAATTAGGCAAGTGAGTCAACCTTGTATATACTTTTCTCCACTTACAAGTTTTTTATGAAGACTAGTTTCTGGGGACTTCTCCCCTATCGTCAGCTCTGGGGTAGACTGATGGTGCATCCGGTGTCTGCATCTGACTTGGTGTTGTGCTGCCATCTAACGTCCTGGTAAGTTTGATGACGTCATCTACGGCGGGAATTTCAAAATTCATCAAGAGGTTCTGTTTTTTCGTAATAAATATGTTTTCCCAAATCTGTAGTTCCAGAGGTTTCTTTGCCTGTTTGATCAGTTCTATTTCTTGTTTTATGTTGTAGAACTGATCAAACAGGCAAAGAAACCTCTGGAACTACAGATTTGGGAAAACATATTTATTACGAAAAAACAGGACCTCTTGATGAATTTTGAAATTCCCGCCGTAGATGACGTCATCAAACTTACCAGGACGTTAGATGGCAGCACAACACCAAGCCAGATGCAGACACCGGATGCATCATCAGTCTACCACAGAGCTGACGATAGGGGAGAAGTCCCCAGAAACTAGTCTTCATAAAAAACTTGTAAGTGGAGAAAAGTATATACAAGGTTGACTCACTTGCCTTTTTTAGTAACTTTTTATGGTTTGCAGTTTATTGTAACTTCTCCGTTTTTTCAATTATTCTTCCTTTGCATCCCCAGAATGTGTGTAAATCACTTATTTTTAATCATTTTACTGAAGAGTGAAACTGAATAATTACCTCATAAATGGGAAGTTTATCAGAGTTCCATTGTGAAATGCGTTCCTGGCTTTTGTCTACCACTGTAACAGTTATATCTGGACATTTTAGGGCCATGACACTGCATGTTGGACCTCCAACATAACCTGCTCCAATGCAGCATATCTTTTTGATTGCTCGGTCATCTTTTCTGGAAAAATCAAAATTCAGGGTGCAATATATTATTCGTTTATTATACCTTATAGCTTACAAAAATAACCAATTTTAACATTGGCTCATGCATACTTTAAAGGTCCACTTGAAATCCACCAGGTTAAAATAGACAATTATTCACACTGGTCACTATAAAGGTGGCTTTCTTCTTCCATCACTACTGCAAGAATGGGACTTGACTAATAGAGAGAAGGAAAGATTTATAGCAAATGTAACTGCATAAAGTGCAATTGCACTGCTCCTATTTTCCCCTTTAATTTCTATTTGTGGTTTCTTATTCTTCCATTCATCTTTGCTTCTTGTTTTATACCTCATATGAATTGATTCATTCCTTGGATAAAAATCTTATGTTACTTTAAAAAACCAGCTACAAATAGTTTTTTCAATTAATTTTGATGCCACTGTTACTAAATGCCTCCAATCATGCATAATCTTATGTTACATTCACATGACTTTCTCTATCCTGTGTAACTTATTGGATATACAAACTATTTAACATTTTAAAGATAAACTTTTGTAGAAATAATTAAATTACACAGTGAAAGTCAAATCATTAAAAACTGTAAACTATATGCCGGTCTTAAAATTTTGTTACTATTTTCAGGAATACTTCACATGTGTTATGAGAGATGCAAGAAATTGTTCAAGTCCAAAGATTCTCTCTTCAATGCTCGCCCATAAGCAGACCAAAATGATTGATGAGTATTATCCATCACATAGCAGCTAACATGTACTTCAATTGCAACAATCTAGCCAATCTTTAAACACGTGCCAAAAATCTGTACAACTACTGTATATTATCAGATGTAGATATGTCCTGATAATGGCATAATAATTGCAACAATCTAGCCAATCTTTAAACATGTGCCATAAATCAGCACAACTATCAAATGTAGATGATATGTCCTGATAATGGCATAATAAAATATATCATTTTTACACTTTTTACCATGTATTATTATTATTTATTTACTTTCAGTCCTATAGTATACACAAAAAGTGTTACATAGACCATGTCAGTTTATAATACAAAATAGTTTACAATATAAAAGAACACTATACACATATAGATAATTGTTCATAAGACCACATCAGTCCTATGACAAAGAATACAAGTTTATAAAATTGACCTAAATATTGATAATGTAAATATGTACATACCATGTCAAAAACTCAACTATGCTTAAAATGTAATTAATTTCCAT
Source organism: Mantis religiosa (assembly GCA_030765055.1). NCBI lineage: Eukaryota > Metazoa > Arthropoda > Insecta > Mantodea > Mantidae > Mantis > Mantis religiosa. Next base: position 95,132,135 of record CM060952.1, read on the forward strand.
TATGGATAAGAAACTCATTTTCATTATAAAAACAATGGGTTAACAAATGCATTTTGAGCTCTTTTTTAAAAAGTATTTCTGTGTATCAATGACTTTAGTCTTTTTTGGTTAATATATTTTGGTTAGTATTTTGATCCAGCATAAATAATATTTTTATTTCCAAACTGGCCACTACGTGATTGAAGAAAAAAGTCATTCTGTCTATGAATGTGATGTTTTTGTATATCTTTATTTAGGCAAGGGGATACTGTTGAAGGTTTTTTTTTATATACAAAATAATGTAATTTACGTATATACAAAAGAGGGGTAAGATTTTAAATGTCTTAAAGTATGGTCAACATGAATCCGATTGTGGCAACTTAGCTAAAACTCTAATAGCCCTCTTTTGGACTGAAAATAGGTGTGCAAAAAGAGTTACCAACAGAACTCCATAACATAGCCCCATATTCCAGATGAGAATGGAATAAAGACATTATGAACTGCTTGAGGAGGTAAAATGTTAACTAGTTGATGTAACAAAAACAGTCTTGTTAAGTTTAGAGCAAACAGTCAAAATGTGATTTTGCCAGGAGAGATTATCATCAATGTTAATGCCTAAGAATTTTGTGTTTTGCACTCTAGATATATTTTCCTCTTTGTGTGTCAAATTCAGTCTATTAGAAATATAGCTCCAGCCGAATGAAAATAGTAAGTAATTTGTTTTATTAATATCTGGGGTAAAATTGTGAGTATCCAGTAGGTAGAAGAAGAGTTATATTCCATCCAAACGTTAAGAGCTTAGTTTTCACCAGAAAAACATATTAAGCTCACTAAATTAAAAAATAGTATTTTAAGAAAAGGTCTGTGTGTATGTGGGTGTAGTATAACTCAGAAACAAAATGTCAGATAAATACAAACTTGGTATTTAAGTTTGATACCTATAATATCCCAACATAAACTGCCCTATATATGCAAAAAAAATATATATATATATATATATCTGCATTTCGTCTATTATATTTTAAAAACTTCAAGATATTTTGTCACTTTCTGAAGTGCTGTTAACATTTTTTTTTCTCTTGTTTTGCTATGTTGTACAAATAGTATGCAATTACAAGGTCAATGCTTTTAAACATCCAACTATTACTTTAGTTTTATGTATCCTCTTTGAATTTACAACAAAATGAATAATTAAACTACCTCTGCGATGTTTATCTTAACATGTAGATACAAATCAATAGATGGGTAAATGAGCTTTTGTAAGATAAGTTTGTGGAAGCTATATAATTATAAACAACAATGGCTAGAGAAAATTAGTTTACAAATGTCAAACTACTTAAAAATGTTGATCAATTAGTTATGTGTCTATGACTAATAATAAAGCTGGAGAAGCTTATTTTCTTACAAATTTATAAGCTTTAGGTTGACATAAACATATGCACATAAATTTAGAGTTTGTTGTACCCAAAACATATAGGTAATTTCTAAAAACATATAAACGTACAGTTTCTACTAAACCTAATAAAATACCGCTATTTTTGTGAATGAGACGATTCTCCTTTATAGTTACTACTGCGATGACCTAACGACACTTAGAAAAACAGAACATGTTAAATGCCACCACGATCTGACAGATACCTAAGAGTAAGATATTCATCTGATGAAAGTAAATTGTGTTAATGCAGCCTTATGCACACGTTGCTATAACTATCTGTAGGGAAATGAACTTGAAAATCTCCCAAAAATAACTTATATTTCACAACACGTAAATAAAATTCATTTATAACATTTTCTTTGCTTAAAAGCTACAAATGATATCAATATATGTGCAAAGAAATAATTTAAAACATTATTACTACAAACCTGCTCATTTTTAAAAAGGAATCAAAGTAACAAGAGCTGTAATTTTAATCCTTTGGTACAGATAGACGTGGCGATTTGCAGTCCGCTTCGAATGTCAAAGTTGATGTTGGCGTTTCAAATTACTATGAAGGTCTTCACAAAGAGAGAACTAATGTACGTATTCTGTGAGGTATGAATGTTGCAAGCACATTTCTAGTCGTGCTCTGCGTATGAATAGGAATGTTAAACAATTTGATTACTTCACAGTTGCAAAGTTACGCAGTAACCATGACATAGTCTACCCTACTCTAGGTTCCTCGACACACAACACCACTCTTCTGTCGAACCGGCGATACAGAACCACAGAACACCAAACACGAGACCTGTGCACGATACAAGGTACATTCAATGGGACCACCACTGTCACCAACATTTGACGCTTGAAAACACAGATTAATACTTGAATTAATGCTTGTAGAATTGTAAATCGTGTAAACCCAAAATGCACCAGTGCTGAAACGAATAGCACGTGGTCTTGTTTTCGGGTTAAGGAAATATAGTATAAAACATCCGTACAAATTTTAGTTTTGACAACTCATTATTTGGTAGGTCCCTGGCTATGGGGTGGCGACGTGTGCGAGAGTTGGCTAAGGTGTAGGGCGAGGCGGAGTAAGTGGAGGGGAGGGAAGTAAGCAGTGGCGTTCCTCAACCTTTGATCAGCTTTTGTGATCAGCTTTTGAGTTGATATGTGAAATTTGCATTTTGTTAATCACCGTTAATTCGTGAAACAATTATTATTATTATTATTATTATTATTATTATTATTATTATTATTATTATTATTATTATTATTATTATTATTATTATTATTATTATTATTATTATTATTATTATTATTATTATTATTATTATTATTATTATTATTATTATTATTATTATTATTATTATTATTATTATTATTATTATTATTATTATTATTATTATTATTATTATTATTATTATTATTATTATTATTATTATTATTATTATTATTATTATTATTATTATTATTATTATTATTATTATTATTATTATTATTATTATTATTATTATTATTATTATTATTATTATTATTATTATTATTATTATTATTATTATTATTATTATTATTATTATTATTATTATTATTATTATTATTATTATTATTATTATTATTATTATTATTATTATTATTATTATTATTATTATTATTATTATTATTATTATTATTATTATTATTATTATTATTATTATTATTATTATTATTATTATTATTATTATTATTATTATTATTATTATTATTATTATTATTATTATTATTATTATTATTATTATTATTATTATTATTATTATTATTATTATTATTATTATTATTATTATTATTATTATTATTATTATTATTATTATTATTATTATTATTATTATTATTATTATTATTATTATTATTATTATTATTATTATTATTATTATTATTATTATTATTATTATTATTATTATTATTATTATTATTATTATTATTATTATTATTATTATTATTATTATTATTATTATTATTATTATTATTATTATTATTATTATTATTATTATTATTATTATTATTATTATTATTATTATTATTATTATTATTATTATTATTATTATTATTATTATTATTATTATTATTATTATTATTATTATTATTATTATTATTATTATTATTATTATTATTATTATTATTATTATTATTATTATTATTATTATTATTATTATTATTATTATTATTATTATTATTATTATTATTATTATTATTATTATTATTATTATTATTATTATTATTATTATTATTATTATTATTATTATTATTATTATTATTATTATTATTATTATTATTATTATTATTATTAATAATTTCATTAAAGGTGAATATTTCGAGCTTCTGTAATTTTGATCTGGTTGATAGTCTTATAGGAATTCTTGGCCGTGACTTTTCTTTTAGAAATCATGGCTTTATGAAAAAAAATGGAAGCATTGAGTAAAACAACCCTGTGTTAGAAATGATGATTATGACATCAGGTTTACCTTAATTATTGTGCTTGTATAGTGAACTCAGTAAATATGCAATGAAACTTCCCCGAATATTCTATGTCTGAATATTTTAACTTCCGCTTCTTTAAGAGGTGAGCAGCCCAATGCCTGATTTGAAGGTGAAGAAAGAGGATGATATATATGAGGGCGAAATGAATGATAGCAAAGATGAGGATGGAGCAATTGGTGGAATGCTGACGGGGGAAACCGGAGGATTCGGAGATAACCCTTCCCAGGTCCATGGTGTCCGCCAGAAACCTCAATTTGCGGTTCTCTGGAATCTAACCCGGCCGCCTTGTGACAGCCAAGCGTTCCTATCACTCAGCGGCCTCTTATTTTATGCAGTTTTTGAAAACCATAGGAAATGTACGAACCCACGCGCATAGCGGAGCCCTCAGAAATTATGGCACCCTAATGCGATGTGGACCTCCGCGCGAATGTTCTGTAACAATTGAATCTTATTTCTTTAAGAAATGATAATTACTGATTTAATAAGTAACCGAATCCTTGCCAGGGGATGTGGATTTCGGCATGAATTTTCTTTAAGTAATTATGATACAGTAAGGACTAATGTTTTCAGTAACAAAGGCTTATAATTTCTTCTGTAATATCTACTATTAATTCCTTATCGCTTTAGCTTTAAGAAAATTGTGTTACTGTGATTTGTAATGGTGTGTCAAAATAATTATATCTAATGTTTATAAATATTGAATACTTCGTATGCCGTGTTCTCGCGCAAATCACTATGATTAATAATAATAATAATAATAATAATAATAATAATAATAATAATAATAATAATAATAATAATAATAATAATAATAATAATAATAATAATAATAATAATAATAATAATAATAATAATAATAATAATAATAATAATAATAATAATAATAATAATAATAATAATAATAATAATAATAATAATAATAATAATAATAATAATAATAATAATAATAATAATAATAATAATAATAATAATAATAATAATAATAATAATAATAATAATAATAATAATAATAATAATAATAATAATAATAATAATAATAATAATAATAATAATAATAATAATAAGAATAATAATAATAATAATAATAATAATAATAATAATAATAATAATAATAATAATAATAATAATAATAATAATAATAATAATAATAACAATAACAATAATAATAATAATAATAATAATAATAATAATAATAATAATAATAATAATAATAATAATAATAATAATAATAATAATAATAATAATAATAATAATAATAATAATAATAATAATAATAATAATAATAATAATAATAATAATAATAATAATAATAATAATAATAATAATAATAATAATAATAATAATAATAATAATAATAATAATAATAATAATAATAATAATAATAATAATAATAATAATAATAATAATAATAATAATAATAATAATAATAATAATAATAATAATAATAATAATAATAATAATAATAATAATAATAATAATAATAATAATAATAATAATAATAAAATAACGTTTGCTAGAATTCTGTTATTTATAGTAATACTCCATTATTTCGCTGCACCCAACAGACAATTTTTGCCGGACCTGGCTCGACTTCTCTGGCAAGTGAAGTTCACCCAATTACTGGACTTTTCCCAGAGCGCCCGCTCCACTTCTCGGACAAGAAACTACCAAGTACCAGCGCATGCGCACTCGCGTCACCGGGAACTGCTGGGCCCCTCGTAGTAACATTTATATAAATAATGAGATATTAACAATAATAATAGGAATAGCAACAGGAAGAAATTCATATTGTATTGACCTTCACAGTAATTTCTGATAGTTTAATACTAAAATACTTATTAATGGTAAAGTTCATTGAAGGTGAATATTTCGAGCTACTGTAATTTTGATCTGGTTGATAGGCTTATAGGAATTCTTGGCCGTGACTTTTCTTTTAGAAATCATGGCTTTATGAAAAAAAATGGAAGCATTGAGTAAAACAACCCTGTGTTAGAAATGAAGATTATGACATCAGGTTTACCTTAATTATTGTGCTTGTATAGTGAACTCAGTAAATATGCAATGAAACTTCCCCGAATATTCTATGTCTGAATATTTTAACTTCCGCTTCTTTAAGAGGTGAGCAGCCCAATGCCTGATTTGAAGGTGAAGAAAGAAGATGATATATATGAGGGCGAAATGAATGATAGCAAAGATGAGGATGGAGCAATTGGTGGAATGCTGACGGGGGAAACCGGAGGATCCGGAGATAATCCTTCCCAGGGCCATGGTGTCCGCCAGAAACCTCAATTTGCGGTTCTCTGGAATCTAACCCGGCCGCCTTGTGACAGCCAAGCGTTCCTATCACTCAGCGGCCTCTTATTTTATGCAGTTTTTGAAAACCATAGGAAATGTACGAACCCACGCGCATAGCGGAGCCCTCAGAAATTATGGCACCCTAATGCGATGTGGACCTCCGCGCGAATGTTCTGTAACAATTGAATCTTATTTCTTTAAGAAATGATAATTACTGATTTAATAAGTAACCGAATCCTTGCCAGGGGATGTGGATTTCGGCATGAATTTTCTTTAAGTAATTATGATACAGTAAGGACTAATGTTTTTAGTAACAAAGGCTTATAATTTCTTCTGTAATATCTACTATTAATTCCTTATCGCTTTAAGAAAATTGTGTTACTGTGATTTGTAATGGTGTGTCAAAATAATTATATCTAATGTTTATAAATATTGAATACTTCGTATGCCGTGTTCTCGCGCAAATCACTATGATTAATAATAATAATAATAATAATAATAATAATAATAATAATAATAATAATAATAATAATAATAATAATAATAATAATAATAATAATAATAATAATAATAATAATAATAATAATAATAATAATAATAATAATAATAATAATAATAATAATAATAATAATAATAATAATAATAATAATAATAATAATAATAATAATAATAATAATAATAATAATAATAATAATAATAATAATAATAATAATAATAATAATAATAATAATAATAATAATAATAATAATAATAATAATAATAATAATAATAATAATAATAATAATAATAATAATAATAATAATAATAATAATAATAATAATAATAATAATAATAATAATAATAATAATAATAATAATAATAATAATAATAATAATAATAATAATAATAATAATAATAATAATAATAATAATAATAATAATAATAATAATAATAATAATAATAATAATAATAATAATAATAATAATAATAATAATAATAATAATAATAATAATAATAATAATAATAATAATAATAATAATAATAATAATAATAATAATAATAATAATAATAATAATAATAATAATAATTGTTTCACGAATTATTGTTTCACGAATTAACGGTGATTAACAAAATGCAAATTTCACATATCAACTCAAAAGCTGATCAAAGGTTGAGGAACGCCACTGCTTACTTCCCTCCCCTCCGCTTACTCCGCCTCACCATACACCTTAGCCAACTCTCGCACATAATAATAATAATAATTGTTTCACGAATTATTGTTTCACGAATTAACGGTGATTAACAAAATGCAAATTTCACATATCAACTCAAAAGCTGATCAAAGGTTGAGGAACGCCACTGCTTACTTCCCTCCCCTCCGCTTACTCCGCCTCACCATACACCTTAGCCAACTCTCGCACACGTCGCCACCCCATAGCCAGGGACCTACCCATTATTTTTAACCACAGATTTTAACCAAAGTTCGCAAAGTTAGATGGGGTGGGGGCTGCACACAGTTTAATACGGGCCGCATTTGTCTAATGGACCAAAATCGTAGGACAGGCAGGACTTCCGATTGTCGCTGTCTAATTTTAGTGCCTCATCACTGGCGAGAGGATTTATAGGCACTAAAAATGTGTGGAATAGGCAGGCAAAAAGGCACTAAAAATGGGCAAAATAGCCACTAAAAATTTGCTAAGTAAACACTTAGAAATGCATAATTTTAGAAAAATGCCTCTTAAATGCACTACAACAAAATGAGAATCATGACAACATATGCTGCAACAAATTCGCTTAAACACATACTGTTTTGCGGTTCTCTAGGCAAAATAGTTCTACATTCCACATTTCATAAATGGGTCCACAGCAAGTTAAAATAACAGTTATTGTCGTATAATTAAAATACATATAAATCCACTTCACTAAGTACGAACCATAATGTGCAGAAAGGTGTGAAGAAGTTAACTATGTAAAAAAAAAAAAAAAAAAAAAAAAACATGGGTTTTGGAGAGGGGCTTAAGGGTAAAAATTGAAATATCTGAAACTTTTGTTAGATTTGTTTCAAATTTATGCCATTTATTTTTGGGGTCGATCAAGAATGGAGTAAAAGCAATTTTCAGCTTTCTAGTTACAATATTTTCTGAGGAATTGACAGTTTCTGTATCAATTACAGGCTATTTTCAAAGTGTCCCATATATTGTAATTTTAAAAATCAATGCTTGGCGTGTAAATTTCTGCACCCATTTTAATCTATTAATAACCTGTACCTATGTGAAATATTTGTCTTCACCATATCAACAAAGGGAAAAAATAATCATACATATTTAACAATTTTATTTCCCTAAGCGTTTTCAGTAAGAAGTAAGCATTATAACCCTTTTTAATAGGCACAAATGACAAAAACACAACAAATGTAAATGGATACACTTAATATGCAGTTGCCCTTACAGGCATGTTTAGAATTTCATACAGATTAATAGAAAACTGTATCATGTGGAACATTTTGAAGTTAGGAACATGTAGAAAATATAGAATCTGAGAAATCTGAGATTAAAATTACATAATAGCGGCTACGATACATGTGTAACGTTATTTAAGTAGTCATGTGATGTTTTCTGTAGTGCCGCTAGAAAGAAAAACTTTATTTATTGAGTATGTCTATATTAATTTTAAGACAAAAACAACTAAATTTGGAATTGTAAGTTTTGGACCAATTTGCACAAATGTGTCTCCTTAATAGAAACGATTGTTGGAAAGATAAGAAATTCAAAAGTTTATCACAGCAATTTTAATAGTAACAAAGCAGAGAGCAAAAATTAATTAAAAGCTAAAGCCGCAGTATCCTAGTTTTTGTATTAAAAACCCTAATTACCCCACTGTCAACTAAGAACAAATAAATCACAGCATAAGCGTTTCTCGTTCATTTACACAGAATTACAGCAATTACGGCATCGTGAAAAGAATTCTCGTACCTGTTTTTATAAAGGTATCTCTGTAAAATTTTACACATACCATTAGGATTTATTGGTCTGCAGTTTCATTTTCAATGTTGGAAACAACACCGGAAGTCTCCAAGAAACCGATTTCACGATTCCTTGAGATATATGTAGAAAAGCGTGAGCATGAGAAAATCATTGTTATATATTGTCACGCGAAAGTCGGAACTCTCTATAGAACCGACCGGTAGCAGCAGGAGACGGTAGGCGTTCGCCACGCCCAGTCATTTGTCTTATAGTGGTAACGAGGGTTGGCTGGAAAAACATTACTGTGTCGTCTCTTTTCGCTCCACCTGAGTTCTCGAACTTACGGGATATTTCATCTAATCCAGAACCTTCTAGATTGGCCAGCTGACCCTATATAAGCAACACGTCGGGCTGGAGGAAAGTCAGTGCTTGGCAAGCAGCGAAGTAGCGCCGTGTTAGTGAACGAGAAGACTGTGTGCGTGCAACGGAAGAATTTACGTAATTGTGAGCGTACAGTGGAACTGCAACGGACGAACTGGTGAATTGTAATTGTGTACATTGCGTAATTCTGTGTAATCGGCAAGTGTTCAACTGTAAGTCGGTGGAAATAAAGAACATTGTTGAGTTTGTGTAATTGGACTTTTCATTTCACGAACCCACCAAGTCACACTGGTGTCAGGAAGCGGGACAACACCATCACCGAACATTACGGCCATGGACGCGGCATTGGAAAAGATTTTGGAGAAGATGATGGAAATGAAGGCGGAACTGGCAGAAATAGAGACGGCCAACGACAACGTCACCGAGAAAATGGAAAAGAAGTTGGAAACGGCAAACAACAATTTGGCCACGACAATGACCGCAAAGATGGCCGAACTGACCACGGAAATGAAGGTGGCGAACCAGGCTCTCGCCGCCAAATTTGAAGAACAGTTGGCCGGTGTGAGGGATAACGTGACGGAGATGGGCAAGTGGATGGGTCAAGTGGACGAGCGCGTCGAGGACCTCGCGAACCGCTTCAATGACCTAGAGGAAAAGGCCGACAATAACGCCAAGTCCCTGAACGCCATGGCTGAAGACGTCGAAGACCTCGCGAACCGCGTAAACAACCTGGAGGGAAAGGCTGACAGCTGCGTCAAGTCCCTGAACGCCATGGTGGAGGACGTCGTCGGCAGGAGACTGAAGGATTTGAAGGCCGACGCGCCGGGACGCGACACAACATCTGCGCGCGTCAAACCTCCCAAGTATGACGGCGCGTCAACGTTTGAAGTCTTCCGCCGCCAGTTCGACACAGTGGCCAGGCACAACAAATGGTCGCCAGAGGAGGTCACACAGGTAATAGCCAGCCTCTAAGGACGGGCCGCGGAAGTCCTAAACGCGATGCAGACAACGGCGGCGCCCAAGGACATCTGGGAGGCCCTGGAGAATCGTTTCGGAAACCACCGCTTAGCCGCAGCGTACCGCAGTCAGCTAAAGGCACGGTCACAGCAGCCAGGGGAGACGATGCAGGAATTCGCTGTGGCAGTTGAACAACTGGCAAGCAAGGCGCTAGTCGACCTCCCACCAGAGTTCGTGTCCCGGGAAGCTGCCTACACCTTCGTTGACGGGGTACGGGACACGGAGATTCGTCAGCGCCTAATGCTCGGCGATTATAAAACAATACACGAGGCGCTAACGGCAGCATTAAGGATGGAGGCGGTCAAGGTAATAGCTATCCCGACGTCGAGAACGAGGAGTGTCCGCTACACCGGAGACAGAAGTTCAGCCGAGGGACGCCGGCGAACACCTAGTGGCCTGTGTTGGGGGTGTGGACAGCCCGGACACCTGCAGAGAGACTGCCCACACCAGGAAGGACAGCTGGAAGAACGAGTAAGGCCCGTCGTGGAGAGGGGCACGTCGGCGCCATTACCACCATCCCCTCGAGTGACACTGCGCGCCGTCAGCCGGCGTATGGATGACAGCCTCATCGCGGACGGTTGTGTGAGAGGGAAGCCGTGCCGCGTGGTGGTGGACACTGGGGCAGCCGTGACCATCATCAGACCTGACGTAGCGAAGGGTTTGCCGACGAGGAAGCCGAGCCGACCATACGAGCTTGTCACGGCATCGGGCGACACCTTGCCTGTGGAGAAGGAGGCCCTGCTGGAGCTGACCTTGGGGCGGAGTGCCGTGCGTCTGTGGGTGTTCGTCGCGAAGGTGGCTGAGGAGGTGATTCTGGGACTAGATGCCCTCAGGAGCCACGAGGCGACGGTCGACGTCAGCAGGAAGGTCCTGCGGCTCAACGGAGAAGAGGTTATACTCTGTCAACCCGAAGAGCGCCTTGGAATCTGCAGGGTCGTCTTGAACGAAGACGTGGTTGTCCCCGCGAGGAGCGAGGTGATGGTGACGGCGCGACCAGAAGGCCAAACAGCAGTTTGGTTCCAGAGGCTACAGGAGTACGACTTCACCTCGGAACATCGTAGAGGGAAGAGCCACGGTAACGCTGGCGCCATGTCCCGAACACCCTGCCCAGAAGAGTGCGGCCAGTGCACAAGAGTGGAGGAGAAGGAGCGTGCCGCAGCAGTCCGAGTAGTCACGGCAGTGCCTGTGGTTGGCTGGGATAGTGCAGGCCTGAGGAGGGAGCAGCTGGCAGACACAAACTTGGGGCCACTCTTGAGGGAAGTGGAGGCATGGACGAGACCAACCTGGGAGGACATCGAACCGAGGAGCGCCACCTACAAGTCGTACTGGGCCCAATGGGACTCGTTGAAGACCAGAGGGGGCGTGCTGTTCCGGGTATGGGAGTCACCCAATGGAAAGACGTAGAGAGAACAGTTGGTACTTCCGCGGAGTAAGGTCCCGGGTGTCTTGGAGGAAGTGCACGCCGGTACTTCAGGAGGACAGCTGGGAGCGAACCGAACGATTGACAAACTACGGCAGCGCTACTATTGGCCGAGGCTCCGAGCAGATGTTGAGAGATGGTGCCGTCAGTGTCACGTGTGAGCGGCGAGTCGCGGCCCCCACACTAGGAGCCGGGGTCGCATGCAGCAGTACAACGTCGGAGCGTTATTCGAACGGATCGCCGTTGACATTGCTGGACAGTTCCCAGTTTCCGACCGAGGCAACAAGTACCTAATGGTGGTCATGGACTACTTCACCAAGTGGCCGGAGGTGTATGACATCCCAAACCAAGAGGCAAAGACAATCACAGACTGCCTCGTGGAGCAAGTGTTCTGTCGATTTGGGGTGCCGTTAGAGCTACACAGTGACCAGGGTACCAACTTTGAGTCCAACCTAATGAAGGAGGCACTACAAAGGCTTGGGGTGAACAAGACCCGCACGACGCCTCTACATCCCCAGTCGGATGGCATGGTCGAAAGATACATCAAGACCTTAGAGGAACACCTGAGGAAGGTCGTGGAAAGCCATCAGCGAGACTGGGACGTCAAGGTGCCACTGTTCTTGCTGGCCTACCGCTCGTCTACACACGACACAACTGGAATGACGCCAGCCACCTTAATGTTCGGCCGAGAGTTACGCCTCCCTTGTGACCTGGCTTTTGGAAGCTCTACGGAAGCGAAACAGCCAGCGACCAAGTCTATGGAGAACTTGGTGGACCATCTCCACGACATGCACGAGATGGTTCGCCAGAACATCCAGAAGGCGAGCGACCGCATGAAGACCAGTTATGACAGGCAAGCCAACAGCCAGGGGTTCCAGCAAGGTGACCTGGTCTGGTTGTACCGTGCTACCCGGACCAAGGGACGCTGCCCGAAGCTCCAGCAGCCATGGCAAAGACCGAACCGGGTGGTGAAGAGGATTAACGACGTGGTCTACCGCATCCAGAAGGTTCCCCGAGGGAAGATGTTGGTGGTACACCTGGATCGCCTGGCACGCTACGATGGTGCTGTTCGGGACGACCAGCTTTGAGGAGGGAGCAGTGTCACCCGAAAGTCGGAACTCTCTATAGAACCGACCGGCGCAGCAGGAGACGGTAGGCGTTCGCCACGCCCAGTCATTTGTCTTATAGTGGTAACGAGGGTTGGCTGGAAAAACATTACTGTGTCGTCTCTTTTCGCTCCACCTGAGTTCTCGAACTTACGGGATATTTCATCTAATCCAGAACCTTCTAGATTGGCCAGCTGACCCTATATAAGCAACACGTCGGGCTGGAGGAAAGTCAGTGCTTGGCAAGCAGCGAAGTAGCGCCGTGTTAGTGAACGAGAAGACTGTGTGCGTGCAACGGAAGAATTTACGTAATTGTGAGCGTACAGTGGAACTGCAACGGACGAACTGGTGAATTGTAATTGTGGACATTGCGTAATTCTGTGTAATCGGCAAGTGTTCAACTGTAAGTCGGTGGAAATAAAGAACATTGTTGAGTTTGTGTAATTGGACTTTTCATTTCACGAACCAAGTCACAATATATATATATTGTCACCCGAACGTTGGAACTTCCTATAGAACCGGCCAGCGGCAGCAGCAGGAGACGGAGGCGTTTGGACACGCCCACTCGTTTGTCTTATAGCGGTAACGAGGGGTGACTGGAAAAAACATTACTGTGCCATCTCTTTCCACTCCCCTTGATGTCTCAAACTTACGGGATATTTCATCTAATCCGGAACATTCTAGATGGGCCAGCTGGTCTTATATAAGCAACGCGTCGGGCTGGAGAAAGTCAGTGCTTGACGAGCTAGTGAACGGACGAGAAGACTGTGTGCGTGCATTTGGACGGTAACGGACGAACTGGTGAATTGTAATTGTGTGCATTACGTAATTCTGTTTAATTGGCAAGTGTTCAACTGTAAGTCGGTGGAAATAAAGGACATTGTTGAGTTTGTGTAATTGGACTTTTCATTTCACGAACCCACAAAGTCACAATACAATGAATTTCCATTAATTGTACCTAACAGTGGTCCGAACTATAAAGCTCGGGCCTTAAAGTAGTTACAGCATAGTAAGTCTCCATTAAGGTAGTTGTCTCATGTGTTTATGAGAACTCCTAAGTGGCTTACCGGGAGAAACACGAGTCAGCTGGAGAATTTAATGTCATGTTGGCCATAGTAGCTCAAATGGTTAGAGCGGCTGGACGCAAACCAGAAGATCCGTGGTTCAAATCCCGGCAATGGCATTGAATTTTCAGTCTGGCTCTACCCTTTCATAGTGCGTCCTACACACGGCTAGTGTGAAAGAACAATGAATTTCCAAATGCAAAAGCTGTTGTCGCAAATTACAAGCAGAAGAAATTGCCCAAAAGGCAGTTTTAGGCACTAATAAGCAGAATAGGCACAAATGTATGAAATAGGCACTGGGCGCTATAGTCTAAGAATTGTAGGAAACGTGCTTATAACTTAAAAGCCTACGTTTCTAAACAAAGGAACAAAATAGGCAAATAGGGCATAATCTGCCCCTTACTTATCACTATTTTCCAACTAAAGTAATTCCCATTCTTGGAGAAGAATACGAATTTTTGTTGCAAATGTATGAAGAGAGAGCCACAGTATGTTCTTTGGTATTTCTTTATGTGTGAAGCACCAAAATTACATAAGTTTTCTAGAGTTTCATATATGAAAGCATGTTTACAATAAAACCAAAATTCGTTATCTCCAATCCAACTCAATTTTCTAATTAAAAAGTATATCTTTCCAAAACCAGTCCTTCAAGTACTATCTAAAACAGGTTAGGACTTACAGCCCTGATAAAAATTTGACGTGACAAATTAGGGCAAAAGAGATATAGTGTTTAAAAGATACATTTTAAGGAAATAAGAAGTATTATCAGATAGAAGTTCACCTTGATGTAGCATACATACATGTTTGCACCACTTCAAAATATTTGACTCTGGTTTTCACTTTCTCTTTTACCTACATACATATTACTACACTTAAAGTATTGTATTCCACCCAAAAATCTGAATTTGAAATTACACCAGAAATACACGTTTTTAAGTCTCTGAAACCCTTTCATCCCAAGAAAGCATTTTTTTTTAGAAAAAGCTCCATATGCATGTGTCTTTGTGCCCATAAAGAGCATAATACAAAACTGAAATTAATATGAAACTTAATATTCAAATTCAGAACCTACCAAAGATATTTAAGAAAATCCCTCCGAAACTACAGTTTATATCAAAATATTTTATTTTCACTTCTCTCAAAAATAGTTCAAACGATTTTTACAAATGGAAATTAATTGTTCTTTCACACTGGCCGTGTGTAGGCTAAATTGTGGAAACGTAGAGTCAGACTGAAAAATTCAATGCCATAGCCGGGATTTGAACCACGGATCTTCTGGTTTCCGTCCAGCTGCACTACCATTGTGCTACTATGGCCAACGTGCTGATATGACATTAAATTCTCCAAATGACTCGTATTTTCCCGGTAAACCACTTAGGAGTTCTCATAAACACATGAGACAACTACCTTAATGGCAACTTACTATGTTGTAAGTACTTTAAGGCCCGGGCTTTATAGTTAACCACTATTAGGTCAATTAATGGAAATTAATTGTTCTTTCATACTGGCCGTGTGTAGGCTAAATTGTGGAAACGTAGAGTCAGACTGAAAAATTCAATGCCATAGCCGGCATTTGAACCACGGATCTTCTGGTTTCCGTCCAGCCGCACTACGATTGTGCTACTATGGCCAACGTGACGATATGACATTAAATTCTCCAACTGACTCGTATTTTCCCGGTACACCACTTAGGAGTTCTCATAAACACATGAGACAACTACCTTAATGGCGACTTACTATGTTGTAAGTACTTTAAGGCCCGGACTTTATATTTAACCACTATTAGGTCAATTAATGGAAATTAATTGTTCTTTCATACTTTCCACGATTTTTACAAATGTCAGTATTATAAGTTATTTTCATGATAAATAAAATGTGTATCTTTAATTTTCTGTCAACAGTCTGTTAAATCCTTTTTATTCTGAATGATTTTTTGCATAATTATAAACTGCAAGAAATAAAAAAAAAAAAAATCTTACTGCATAAAAGGAGTGGTACACATTTAAATATAAAATACATACAGCTTTATATGATTGAAACCATTTTCAAGATTTTTTCATTTGTTTGAATTTTCAAATATATTATACTTTTCTCAATTATAAATTGCCATTCCTTACTTTTTCCATGTTTATGCAAAGAGAACAAAATTACACAGCGAGTACATAGTAACTGACTATGGAAACATCTATCACTTTATTTAGTGTATTCCTTTTATACATAAACAAAATGTATAAATGAGTATACCTGAATGAATGAATTCTTGTAATTCCTTAAGTAGAACAAAGGGCCCTCTGAACTGCACAACCTTGAGATCCATAGGCAACAGGTTGAGAATCAGAGATTTTCTGATCAGAGAGATTCCGGGATGAGGGATCAGCCCAACACCAGAAGTGAAAGTACAAGAGATGAGGTGATAGGAAAGATGATGGAACAATCAGTGGAATGCTGGCAGGGGAAACCGGAGGACCCAGAGAAAACCTGTCCCAGCACCATGTTATCCACCATAAATCTCGTTTTGCGGTCGCCTGGGTTCGAACCTGAGCTGCCTTAAATGAGTACCTAATGAACTAATATAATTTTGAGTCGAACTAGTACTCAAAATTATATTAATTTTGTGTTTCATTTTGTTCATAGTCCTTATTCATAAGAATAACTAATGAACGTTTATCTGTATTAACAAGGCAGTAAATGGAAGAATGAGTTTTTAAGAATACTTGCAGAAGAGTGAACACACAAATTCATGTGAATGCAATACATCAGATTATTTTCTCTCTCTCCTTGTGAACTTGTTACAACAAAAACTGATTCAAATATAACTAGCTGTACTCCAGAAGTGGCCTTTGTAGAATTAGGAAAAACCAAAAGAAAAGGTATACTAATTATTGAAAGTGAAATTTTGGTATAAATATTAGACAAAAGATGATGATGATAAATCCTAAAGATATGGAGGACATATGAGACTAGAACATAGGAATGTAGAAAGTTTTTGGAAAATAATCAGAACCAGAATGCAGGATTATAGAAAGACAAGAAATATGGGGAGGGCTAGAAAATGGAAAAACATTAACATTTTATAGAATAATAAAGAAAGAATGGGGAAGAGAAAGATATGTAGATGTAGACCAATGTAACTGACAGGAGGGGGAAGGAATGGCTTGGATAAAAACGAGATCAATGTTCTTAAGGAGACCAAGAAATAGCAAGATAGCACAATGTAAATTATATGGAGAAACAAAGTACAATTCATATTCTGACAGAGTGCAAAGAGTATGGAGACAGAGACTAGCAGTATGGAAGAAGAAATGGGAAAACATGCAAATTGACTTGATAGATATAAAAATGGTTATGGAGAAAAATAAAAGTAGAAAAAGAAATATGGGGAACTTGTTTTGGAAAGTTAAAAAGAAGTGGATAAGAAAAGTACAGACTGGAAAGGAAAAAATAATGGAACAACAAAGGGAGACAGCAAACTAGAGTAGACGATGGAACGGCGACTATGCCACTCATCAATGCTAGAAGGCCTGTGCACCAAACATGCTGAGCTACCTAGTGTAAAAATGGCACCAGGCAGTTTATACAACTAGGGTAAGAGAAATATGTACATAATGTGTATAATTTATTGTAATAGCAAGTTGTATAAATGAATTCCATTCTATTCGGTTAACAGTTGTATGTTGCTTTTTCTCTTCCAATTCAGCAGTTCTAATTCTATGAATATCTGTACAGGTGCCAAATTGTTAAATATTTGAGTGGATTAGATTGTGCAATAAAAATAGATAATAATTCACTATTTAGTACATTTACTAAAGGGAAAGTATAGAATAAATTGTTTTCAACTGCTTGAAAATTAAGTAAATGTTTTATTAATTTAAAGTTTGAAGAAAAAAATTGTTACGTCACTTGAATCTTATCACAAAAGATGTTGCACTCACTTCTTGTTCTTCTTTAACTGCCCTCTTATAACAGTACAAGGTGTCAGGGTATTCTTGTTCCTTTTAACCCTTATGTGGGTTGAGGAACAGAATCTCTGGATCAGTGAGAGAGAGAATTCAGGGTGGGCGATCAGCCTGATGCCCGGTATGAGAGTGAGGGAAGTGCATGAAAGAATGAGGGCGAGATGAAATGATAGGAAAGATGGAGCAATTGGTGGAATGCTGGCAGGGGAAACCGGAGGATCCAGAGGCACCTCAGTTCATTCCTATCAATATACATAAATGGACAAGGTTGCTAAAACATGGGCTTGTGAGTGAAAGGTCTGCTGTTCAAATCCTAGCAGGACTGTGCTCCCTGAAAGATTTCCTTAGTCGTTCTAACTGGCTAATGCTGAGAGGAATCTTAAGCTTGGGTATGAAACATTTCCCTTCCAAATTATCATTCCATTTCATGTATCATCAATGTTCACTGCTTGTTGTAACATACATATGTAGTAAGAATGAGTGTCCTGTAAGCAAATACAAGGAATTTTAACTGTGGCCAAACAAATGACAAAAATAATAAGAAGTTTTCTGATGTTTAGATGAGGATAATCACAAATTCAAAAAAAGGTATACAACATGATTCCTACAACTGGATTTCCCATTACATACAAAATAAATTGTCGTTTACATGACACTTTACTTCGAAAACTGATTCCATATACCGAAACTGCAAAATATTTTGATGGTGGATTCCTATCAATTTATTAATTTTAAGGCATTAATGCAGTGTTTTTGTTGTTGATTATTGCAAATATATCATCCACATACCTGACCAAGAATTTAAATGTGTTATGAAAGCTGTAGTAATATGAACTTTGAAGTGGCTCATAAATAGGCTGGCCAAGAGCGTGACAAGATGTTAACCACTGCTAGTCCAAATTGTTTGTGGTAAAACTTCCCTTGGAAGGTGAAGAAAGCTTGCTCAATACAGACTGAACAAAAATTTGTGGTATGGGAAGTACAGAGTGCCTCAAAGTATAATTTTAATTATTGCAATTTACAGAGTTAATTCCAATTTACCTTTTCAAAACATACAATTAGTTTTTTCAACACTATCTGACCTTTTGCAAAGCCTGCAATATTAAAACATCTAATGTGATGCATCCACTCAGCTTTCTCTTAAATGACAAGTTTACATATTTTCATTACAAGGTATACCATTTTATACAAATATATAGGGAAGGGATAGGAAAGAAGTTTCTTAACGAGAATTCATTTGTGAATGGAAAAGTATTATACAATAAATTAATACTCAATATTAAACAAACATCAGTTCCAGAGTTTACTAAACAGTTAAAAAATTATTTAGTCAATGGTACTTTTTGTGATATAGATGAATATCTGTCAATATGCTAAATAAATAAGCTGTGATGTATGTGATGTATGCTAATCCAGTTTTAAAAAGATGACATAACACTAATCCGAATTTGTAAATTACTTGTTAAATACGTTTGAGAACTACGTGCTGAAACAAGGAAGATGATGTGGATTCCTGGATCTGCTTCTTCTAGTGGAGTATTTATGACTTAAGAGGATGTGCATCAGCCTTCAAACCGTTATTGTATTTATCATACTAATTTTTGAAAGGACTAACGTATTGTCGCAGCACTGAGCATAAACGTTTCGGCACACAAATAGATAATAGACAGCAGATAATGTTTCACGAGCTTGCATAAGCAGTCGATAACGCAGCGAGTGATCACAAAGCCGGAAAATAATGTTATCTCAGATAAAGGACTCGCCGGCACAGGTAGGGTTTCATGTCTGGAAATTTCTAGAGATATCTCGATTGACAGAGAATGGTTGTTTTTCTTTTTTGTTCGAGAATGTTCTTGAGTTATGAATGGACATATAAAAAGGATTGTGACACACCAGCAGGACAGTTGTGAAACAGTTGTTGTAAACAAGAGTGAGTAAACAGTAGTTGTGTAAAAAGATTGTTGTTGTAACGAGAGCTAATGTAATCAGCTGTCACGGTTTGTTATTTTCATCGACCTTGGTAGACTGATGGTGTATGTAATGTAATGCTGCTGTAATCTATAAGATACGAAAATAAAGGAGATTTTTAATTTCTGCAACTGGGCCTTTAAATTCTACGAACCCAAAAGGTCACAGTATTATTATTTTGACGAAGCCCAAAATTATGTATGAATTCCTCTGGTGAAAAAATATGAATTCATATCAAAACGGATTATTTTATTCTTGCTACCATCATTGTGCTACTTGGCTACCTAGTTGAGCTAAAGCGTGCTTTCCCACAGAATTGCTTATGTCAAACAATAGCCATTAATCGAGATTTAACTGTATTGGAACACCACAGTGAAGCGAAATAATTATTAATTTCTAGAAGAGTCGTATTTATTACACATCTGCTTCACTTACGTACCTATTTTGCAAAACATGTCCTCAAAATAGGTACGTAAGTGAAGCAGATGTGTAATAAATACGATTCCTCTATAAATTAATAATAGCCATTAAGCCACCTGCTCCTGTAAATTTCTTTCAACAGTTCTGAGTGGGTTCCTTTTCTAAAACATTCCCTTTATATTCAGGGTCTTCAGAAGAAGCTGACCAATGCCTAGCAGTTGATTCAAAGTTGATAGTGGGAATTGAGCTGAAGGTGAACATTCTTCAGTAGATAGTTGACGTTACAATTTAAACTAATGCAGTTCAGTTGTGATTTGTTGGATTATTGCATTCTGTTCTGAATGTATCCAATAGAGACTTAAGTGTAATATTTGTGCTATGCTAAGTGACTGAGTAATAAAAGTATGTTGAGCAGCAATTTATATTTTCATTTGTTACACTACATTACTACCCATTCTATGTTTTTCTTTTTTTTTTTACTTACGAATTGTTTCAAGTCAAGCAGTAAGTTTCAACATGTGGAAACAGCACTTAAATGTTTATTTACGTTTATTTTATTTTTTAACAGTAATAATACTGATAAGATAAAACCAGAAGAAAAGTCAGGCATTTACAAGATTAAGTGCAAAGACTGTGAAAAAATTTACATAGGGGGGACAAAAGGAAACATAGGCACTAGAAAGAAAGAGCATTTTAGGCACTTAAGGTACAAAAATATTGATAAATCCGCAATAGCAGCTCATTTCTGGTCTGAAAATCATGAAATTGAAGATAGCACCAAATTGCTAAAATACGTGCAAAATCATAGTGAACTCGTCATATGGGAGAGAGTATTCATAGAAAAACATAAAAACCAACTAATGAATTTTGAAATCCTGCCAGAAGATAACCCCACATTTAAATTCATCACAAAATCAACAGATGGCAGCAGCAACTCCAGAACCATCCACATCACTGGATCAAGCTTTAGTCGCATAAAAGCCGACGATGCAAATGGTTTGCGAAACATGACCTCAAATTAGGTACGTAAGTGAAGCTGATGTGTAATAAATACGACTCATCTATAATTTAATAATTATTTCGCTTCACTGTGGTGTTCCAATATGGTTAAATTTTGAAATATGGATGGTGTCCCCCCCCCCCAAAAAAAAATGGTGATTGGAGGAATTTAGTAACAGTGACGTCAAAATTAATCGTAAAAACTATTTGTAGTTGGTTTATTGACACTTTGTCACTTGCATTTTTATTTTCTCGAGGGATTTACAATGGCTTCCGAAACTAGTCCCTTGAAAATACAAAAATATAAGTGAGACGATGTGTCAATAAACTGACTACAAATATATCGAGATTTAACTGTATTGGAACACCACAGTGAAGCAAAAAATTAATGACTACAAATAGTTTTTCTGAATAAAATGAAACATGCTTATTTTAATACCTTCTCTTTAGGTTTATTTAACATTTGTGTCTTCTTGTTCTAAACTAAATCTATTGGAGCAGGCAAAAAAACAAGAGCATGATCCAAAGAAAACAAAAAATGTGTTCACATTTAATGCCTCACAACTTAGTCCAAGTTAGTTCTATAGGAACCTGATCCTCATCTATGAGGCAACCAAATGACTGTGGTCCAAAGAAAACATAAAAAGCTTTGACTGTTAACACCAGAGCTGCTATCATATCACAGCAGCTTTCAAAAACCTTCTAGAAGGGTGTTCGTCCACCTATATAGTGTGATATGGACCACTTCTGTCACAAAGGGGGCAGCAAACTAGGAGTCTTTTTTAAAAACCAATTGACAAAGTTCACTTGGTGCATTTGCAAAGTTTGTAAGCTTTAGTTGAATGAGATGATTAGTGCTCATTGAGTGGCTAGGTCATATTGGATAGTTAATGTGCAAAATGACATTAGTCTTCTCAAGATAATCAAAAGCACCCCAAAATACCTTAATCAAATAATTTAACCTAACCAAGGTTTGAACTCTTAGATCTTGAATATGAAGCAGAGAGATCAGTCACCTTTAGTTGTAAATAAGGTGAGAATTTTCCATAAAATAACTTACACAATCCATTAACTTATTTGTTTCCTCATTAGTGTTGATAAGAATACAAAGGCATCCTTACTTTGCCAACATTTGCACAGATATTTATACTCTTGGATAGAACCTAAGTAAAATACCTTGCTCCTCCCTATTCATTCTCCAGATATATTTAGCTGGTGGAGAAACAGGTGCACTGGAAAGAATAAAACCCTAATCCACCACCAGTCACTGTACTTAGAAATTGTTTTTTCTTATTTTTATTAACACTGTACAAAAATAATAGCATTCTCAACAGACACTGTGCATGTATAGAACATAATTTTTTGCAAATAACTGGCACTTTACACAAGAGATTCAGCTTATGAGTGTAAACAAAATCTAATACATATTACTTTTAGCAAAATGCCTCAAAATATGCAGGTCCATCTGTAAACTTCACAACTCCTAGTAAAAAAAAAAAAAGATTGATTTCAGTCTACTGTCTTTGGTATGGCACATTTCATGGGACTAATCCATAAGGAACATAAGGAAAAAGTGACTTTACAACCAGCATCAGTGTCAACATACAACAAAAACTGTATACAAATTTAACATCATAAAGTATATATCAGCTGTCATTCAAATCTCATATTACAGTAGAATGTATCGCTCTTCACGAGTGGTCCGCCTTCAGAAATTTCTCATACTCTGATTCAGTCATCAAGCGCTCCAGCTCTTTTGGATCAGTGATTTCAAGCTTGAACAACCAACCTGGAAAAAGTGGCACATAAGTAATTTGGGTGCTTAAAAGAGTAATATTCCATTAAAATATACCAAGAGCCAGTAGAGTATTTGACAATAAATTAATAATAATAATAATAATAATAATAATAATAATAATAATAATAATAGTGTGACTTTATGAGTTCGTAAAATTAAAAGTCTAGTTTGCAGAAACTCAAAATGCTCTTTATTTCCATAGAAAGACACTTGTACAACTCTTTGTAGCAGGATGATGTGGCATACACTAACAAAATCTCTTGTGGCTTCACCACATGTAAACAAACAAAAGAATTCACTTTCGAATCACTAAACCTTTATCAGTTCTCAACTCGCTACTCGATATAGTTCATATATCTACACACACAATAGACGGTTCACTACTGACTCTGTTCCTCTTAGCAGCAGCATCCTGCCAACACTGGCTGTCTGGTCCACTCCAGATGCTTTTATACACGAGCCGCTGTTTCTCGAAGGTTAGCCAAGGTTCATGAAAGCTCACGAAACTTTACGGACTTTCGTGGTGGAGCGAGAAAGTCCAGACTATCTCTGACTTTCTCCTTCTGTTGCTCTATCACTCTCTCTCGGCAAGTGTTCAGCGCTAGTTGGTCCGCGGATACGGCTTAGGCGCTACCTGTCTCTTTCACTTCCCGCTTCTATCTCGGTGCTCATCTATGCAGTAGCAAAACAATGCCTTGTGACACTGCTCCCTCCTCAAGGCTGGTCATCCCGAACACCATCGCAGCGGGCCAGACGATCCAGGTGTACAACTAATATCTTTCCTTGGGGCACCTTCCGGATGCGGTAGACCACGTCGTTAATTCTCTTTACCACCCGGTACGGTCCTCGCAACGGTAGTTGAAGTTTTGGGCAGCGCCCCTTGGTCCGGGTAGGGCGGTACAACCAGGCCAGTCACCTTGCTGGAATCCTTGGTTGTTGGCTTGCCTGTCGTACCGGGTGTTCATGCGGTCGCTTGCCATCTGGATGTTTTGACGAGCCATCTCATGCATGTCATGGAGATGGTCTATGAGGTTCTCCACATACTCGGTTGCTGGCTGTTTTGCTTCCAGGGGGCTCCCAAAAGCCAGGTCACAAGGGAGGAGTAACTCTCGGCCGAACAGCTTGCTGATGTCATCCCAGTGGTGCTGTGTGTTCACGAGCAGTAGGCCAGCAAGAACAGTGGCACCTTGACGTTCCAGTCTCGCTGATGGCTAGTCACGACCTTCAGATGTTCTAGGGTCTTGATGTACCTCTCCACTGCGGATGTAGAGGTGATGTGCAGGTCTTGTACACCTCAAGTCTTTCCAGTGCCTCCTTCATCAGATTAGACTTAAAATTGGTGCCCTGGTCACTGTGCAGCTATAACGGCACCCCAAAATGGCAGAACAGTTGCTCCATGAGGCAGTCTATAAATGTCTTCACCTCCTGGTTAGGGATGGCATACATCTCCGGCCACTTGCAGAAGTAGTCCACGGCCACCATCAGGTATTTGTTGCCTTGGTCGGATACTGGGAATGGTCCACCTATGTCGACAGCGATGCGTTCGAAGGGCACTCCGATGTTGTACTGCTCCATGCAACCCATGTGGCTCCTAGTCTAGGGCAAGCACACATGACATTGACGGCATCATTTCTCAGCGTCTGCTCGGAGCCTCAGCCAGTAGTAGCATTGTCGGAGTTTGTCCTCCTGAAGTACCAGCGTGCACTTCCTCTAAGACTTCCGGGACCTTACTTCAGTGAAGTACCAAATGCTCCCTCTGTGTCTTCCCATCGGGTGATTCCCATACCTGGAACAGAATGCCTCTTTGATCTTCAATGAGTCCCATTGGGCCAAGTACGACTTGTATGTAGTGCTCCTTGGTGCAATGTCCTCCCAGGTTGGTCGTGTCCCTGCCTCCACTTCTCTCAAGAGTGATCCCAAGTCAGCTGTTGCTGCCACCATCTGCTCCCTCCTCAGGCCTGCACTATCCCAACCGTCCGCAGGCACTGCTGTGACCACTCAGAGCCGTGGCAAGCTCCTCTTCCAATCTTGTGCACTCTTCTGGGCAGGGTCTTTGGGACATGGCCTCTGCGTTGCCCTGGCTCTTCCCTCTACAATGTTCAGAGGTGAAGTCATACTCCTGCAGCCTCTGGATCCAATGGGTTGTCTGGCCTTCCAGGTTACTAAAGCTGAGCAGCCAACCCCACCCATATTTGACCTGTTATTTCCCCTAAGAATGGAGCAGCTAACATGCAATCTATAGACCAGTACATGTCTAATGTAGGTTTACAAATAACATGCACAATGTCCACTACGGAATTCTCCCCTTAGGCTCTAAATTGCTTTTAGAGGTCCGAGCTACCCTCATCCTACTAACATATACGTTTGTTTGCATAACAATGAGAGACACTAAGACAATAATAATTTTTTTTTTTTGTGTGAAAATGTCAGTTGGATGGCAGAAGTTAGCTGTCCAACAGAAAATATGTATATTTGTCTATGTTATTTGTGTGTGTTTCATACAACATATAGAATAATTATTGCTTGGTGGTATAAACTAAAGCCTAAAACCTTGAACTGCAGAAGTCGCTGATGCAGCCATATATATATATATATATTCATTCGTATGCAGGAGCGTTCAACGCAAAGAGTAGCTTTTGCTACAGGGAAACACATTAGTGAAATTCCAATGGTTTATTAATACTTACTCTACTTTGATACTGTGTGTTTCATACAACATATAGAATAATTATTGCTTGGTGGTATAAACTAAAGCCTAAAACCTTGAACTGCAAAAGTTGCTGATGCAGCCATACATATATACATTCATTCGTATGCAGGAGCGTTCAACGCAAAGAGTAGCTTTTGCTACAGGGAAACACATTAGTGAAATTCCAATGGTTTATTAATACTGTCTCTACTCTGATACTGTAGAGGTATACTGCCTTTAATGGGTTTTAAACCAGTATTTGTTTCGTTTAAGTAACTTAATAAATACAGAAGATACGAATGTGTATTTATGAAGCATTTATACAGCATTTAACAATTTAAATGTCTTGTTCTGTTTATTGGGTATCCACTTCTGACCTGTGAAGAATTTAAATGGCCATCGGCAAAGCGGTTAATTGTTTGCTTTTCTTGTAAATATTTATAATAATGGAGTTACACAGTTTTATATACCACTGATATGCTACACAAAATAGCCCTTATAACAAACAGGTATTGTGGTATACCTACAGATCCCAGATTCTGAAGTGAAAAAACTGGGACACTTTGACATGTTATCAGAAAACCCAAAGACCTGTTACATATACAAATAGGGTAAACAGTGAATTAATACTGTTGCAATAGCGCGGCTGACGCGCACAAAGGGAGAGATAAGGATAGCATGGAGATAAAAGGCTTGCCGAAACAGATAAAGTTAGATAACTAGACCGTTCTAGTGCCTTCTTGTTCATTCCAGAAATATGATTTAAGGTGTATAAAAGAAGTCGCGACACGCCAGTGAGACAGAGTGTAATCGGAACTGAATTGTGTGTCTGTAGCAGTGTTTTGAAAGTGAACGCTTTTGTTTGTGGATGGTGACCTTGGAAGATTGTGTATATTACATAATTCTACTACTGTAAGGGTTGACCAAAGTGTATTTCTACAGAAAAAAAGAACATTTGGGATTTCTGCAAACTGGAC
This sequence comes from Mantis religiosa, assembly GCA_030765055.1. Lineage (NCBI taxonomy): Eukaryota > Metazoa > Arthropoda > Insecta > Mantodea > Mantidae > Mantis > Mantis religiosa. The sequence continues at coordinate 95,159,080 of CM060952.1, forward strand.
TTTTAAAATTATGAACCCACAAAGTCACAATTGGTGTCAGGAAGTGGAACATTCGACAATGGACACTACATTCGCAAAAATTCTAGAAGAGTTGAAAGAAATGAGAACAGCGAATGACAACCTCGCTTCGAAAGCAGAAGTGGCAAATAACAACCTGGCCGTAGAGCTGAAAGAAATGAAGATGGCAAATGAAACCCTCACTGCGTAGAGGAAGCTGCAAGCAACAACCTGGCCACGATGATGACTGCAATGAAGGCCGAATTAACCACAGAAATGAAAGCGGCTAACTACAGCATGGCTACAGAAATGAAGGCTGCGAACGAGGCCCTCGCCGCCAAATTGAGGAACAATTGGTCAGCCTGGAGGACGTCATGCAGCTGGGCAAGCGGATCGGTCAAGTGGATGAGCACGTCGAAGACCTGGCAAACCGCGTTAACGACCTGGAAGGAAAGGCCGACAGCAACACCAAGTCCCTGAACGCCATGGTAGAGGACATCGTCGGCAGGAGGTTGAAGGACTTGAAGGCCGACGCGCCGGGACGCGACACATCTGCGCGCGTCAAACCACTCAAGTACGACGGCACGTCAAGGTTCAGTCTTCCGCCGTTAATTCGACACAGTGGCCAAGCACAAGTGGTCACCAGAGGAAGAGGCCAGACAGCTCATAGCCGGCCTCCAGGGATGGGCCGCAGAAGTCCTAAACGCGGCCCAGACAGCGGCGGCGCCCAAGGACATCTGGGAGACCCTGGAGAACCACTTCGGAAACCACCGCATAGCCGCAGCCTACCGCAGCCAATTGAAGTGAAGGTCGCAGCAGCCAGAGGAGACGCTGGAGGAGTTCGCCCTGGCAATTGGGCAGCTGGCTAGCAAAGCCTTAGTCGACCTCCCACCAGAGTTTGTATCCCGGGAAGCGGCCTACACTTTCGTTGACGGGGTACGAGACACGCAGATTCGTCAGCGCCTAATGCTCGGCGATTAGAAAACTATCCACGAGGCGCTAACGGCAACATTGAGGAAGGAGGCGGCCAAGGTGACGGCTACCCCCTACGTCGAGTACAAGGAGTATCCGCTACACGGGAGACCGAAGGCCAGCCGAGGGACGCCGGCGAAGACCTAGTGGCGTGTGTTGGAGGTGTGGCCAGCCGGGACAGTTGAGTCCAGACGGTCTACTCCCACCAGTCCTGGACCCGTAGGACCAAGACCCGGGTCTCTTAAAACTAGGGAGTATCCGAGCTGTCCCAAAGGGCGTTCGGCATCCTCCGTGGGGCATTCCATATGGCAAGACCTGGGTTACTAACAAGCCCCCCCCCCATCTGGTCCAAGGACACAAGACGGGATGGAAGTGGATACGCCACTTACGCGCGCCAACACCAAAGGTGAAGGCTACCGATATGACCTCGGTGGGGCCGCCTGGCGATCTAGCACACCTTCTACTAGCTTTGCAGGCAAGTACCTGGGAATATTAATGGCTTCCCTCAACCCCGTCCAGAGACGTATCCGATTCTCACGGGTATCGGGAACACACTGCCCCCTCAAGACCAACCCAATCCGAACAACTACCAGAGGGAGGGGTTCGAATGTTCGGCCCGAGGTTCCTCTAGTAACAACAGAGGTACCATGAGTGCTAAGGATCCGCAGCGCCCGCACCACGGCAGCTGAAGGGGACGCATCCCCTTCCCCTACGGGAAGTCTTGACATTCAGAATGCCTCTGATTCAGTCTCATGGAGTGGTATCCTCCAGGAACTCAGCCCTCGGAACGTGGCCGGGACACCTGGAGAGACTCCGAACACCAGGGAGAGTAGCCGGAAAACAAGTAAAGGCCGGCGTGGCGAGGGTCACGTCGGCGCCGTCAGCCGACGGATGGATGACAACCTCATCACGGACGGTTGAGTGAGAGGGAAGCCCTGCAGCGTGCTGGTGGACACCGGGGCAGCCGTGACTGTCATCAGAAATGAAATGTGTAGTGTTTAACGCCCGCTTTTACTACATACGGCACCGCAGGCGATGACACTGATGATACATGAGATGAAGATGGAGCACCGGTGGAATGAGATGGCGGGGGAAACCGGAGGTCCCGGAGAAAACCCGCCCCAGCGCCGTGTTATCCACCGCAAATCTCACTTTGCGGTCGCCTGGGATTGAACCCGGGCCGCCTAGGTGAGAACCAAGCAGTCTAACCACTGAGCCACGGCGTGACCACACTGTCATCAGACCTGACGTAGCCAAGGGTCTGCGTCGAGAAAACCGAGCCGACCATACCAGCTAGTGACGGCATCGGGCGACACCTTGCCCGTGGAGAGGGAAGCGCCGCTGCAGTTAACATTGCGGCGAACTGCCGTACGTCTGTGGGTGCTCGTCGCAGAGGTGGCTGAGGAGGTGATATTGGGATTGGATGCCCTCAGGAGCCATGACGCGACGGTCAACTTCGGCAGGAAGGTCCTGCGGCTCAATGATGAGGTGATACTCTGGCAACCTGCCGAGCGCCTGGGAATTTGCAAGGTCATCCTGAAGGAAGATGTGGTTGTCCCCGCCAGAAGCGAGGTGGTGGTGACGGTGCCACTGGAAGGCCAGCGGACGATCATGATGCTGGTCCAGAAGATGCCTGTGCACGGATTCTGTGTAGCCAGGACATTGTTGCCGTGTCGAGAGGTGCCAGTGAGGCTGCTCAACCTGACAGATACCGATCACGACATCCGGCCAGGACGGATTTGGGGGCGTGCGAGCCCGTGTTCTGCGTGACAGCAATCGGCAAGACACAGGAGCCCTTGCCGACGCAGCACCTGGGGACCCGGCTGGAAGGCTTACTGTAGAGGGCGTCCGACCACCTGACCGCAGAACAGTTGGAGAAGGTTCGACAACTGCTGAGACAATACCAGCGCGTCTTCAGTCAAGGCGACATACGAGTAGGATCTACACAGGCAGCCGTCGCTGACCTTCCTCTTGTAACAGGCAGTTACCGAGCTGTCCCCGAAGAGCGCCCAGCGCATCCGTGGGGCTTTCCAGTAGGGCAAGACCTAAAGATTAACAAGTTCCCCATCTTGCCCGAAAACACAAGACGGGTGGAAGTGGATACGCCACGTACCCAAAAGGGGAAGGCTACCGAACAACCCTGGTGGGGGCGCCTGGTGATGTAACACACCTTATACTAGCCATGTAGGCTAGTACGTGGGAATATATGGCTTCCCTCAACCCCGTCCGAAGACGTACCCGATCTCCCACGTGTATCGGGAACCACTGCCCCCTCGAGTCCAACACAATCCGAACAACTCCCATTCAGGGAGGGGCTCGAATGCTCTGCCAGAGGTTCCTCTAGTAACGTCAGAGGTACCACTAGTGCTAGGTGTCTGCAGCGCCGGCACCACGGCAGCTGAAGGGGACAGATCCCCCTGCAGGGAGTTGAGAGGACACTTTGCAGTGCTCCTATTTTGGGATTCCCACAACCAGGCGGCACCTTCATTGTGGACACTGACGCCAGCGACCATTGCATTGGAGGTGTCCTATCCCAAGTCGATGACGGCCACAAGTGAGTGATAGCCTACTACAGCAAGTCGCTGTCCAATGCAGAGAAAACTACTGCGTCACCCGGCGAGAGTTACTGGCGGTAATAAAGACCTTGGAGCACTTCCACAAGTACCTGTATGGTCAGCCATTCCACCTGAGGACTGAACATTCCGCCCTAACCTGGCTACTTAGTTTTAGGAACCTGGAAGGCCAGACAGCATGTTGGGTCCAGAGGCTGCAGGAGTACGACTTCATCTCTGAACATCGTAGAGTGAAGAGCCAGGGCAACGCAGACACCAGGTCCCGAAGACCCTGCCCAGGAGAATACGGCCAATGCACAAGAGTGGAAAAGGAGCGTGCCGCAGCTGTCAGAGTGGTCACAGCAGTGCCTGCGGGCGGCTGGGATAACACAAGCCTGAGGAGGGAGCAGCTGGCGGACACCAAATTGGGGCCACTCATGAGGGAAGTGGAGGCAGGGACAAGACCGACCTGGGAGGGCATCGCACCGAGCAGCGCCACATACACGTCGTACTGGTCCCAACGGGACTCATTGACAAAAGAGGGAGTGCTGTTCCGGGTATGGGAATCACCCAATGGGAAGACGCAGAGAGCAGTTGGTACTTCCCCGGAATAAGGTCCCGGAATCGCACGCCGGTACTTCAGGACACCTGGGAGCAAACCGGACGATCGACAAACTCTGACAGCGCTACTACTGGCTGAGGCTTCGAGAAGACGCTGAGAGATGGTGCCGTCAATGTCGCGAGTTGTGGCCCCCAGACGTCGGAGCGCCCTTCGAACGCATCGCTGTCAACATAGCTGGACCATTCGCAGTGTACGACCGAGGCAATAAGTACCTGATGGTGGTGGTGGCCGGAGGTATATGCCATCCCGAACGAGGCGAAGAGAATTACAGACTGCCTCGTGGAGCAACTGTTCTGCCGTTTTGGGGTGCCGTTAGAGCTCCACAGTGATCAGGGCACCAATTTTTAATTTAACCTGATGGAGGGGCACTGGGAAGACTTGGGGAGAACAAGATTCGCACGACACCCCTACATCCGCAGTTGGACGGCATGATGAAGAGGTACAACAAGACCTTAGAAGAACTGAGGAAGGTTGTGTCCAGCCATCAGCGAGACTGGGATGTCAAGGTGCCACTGTTCCTGCTGGCCTACCGCTCGTCAACACACGACACCACTGGTATGATGCCAGTCAGCTTAATGTTCGGCCGAGAGTTGCACCTTCTTTGTGACCTGGCTTTTGGGAGTCCCCCGGAAGTGAAACGGCGAGCAACCGAGTATGTGGAGAACCTGGTGGACCATCTCCACGACATGAATGAGATGGTTCGTCAGAACATCCAGAAGGCGAGCAACCGCATGAAGACCCGATACGACTGGCAAGCCATCGGGATGCTGCCCGAAACTTCAACACTATGGCAAGGACTGTACCAGGTGGTAAAGAGGATTAACATGGTCTACTGCATTCAGAAGGTACCCCAAGGAAAGATGTTGGTGGTACACCAGGATCGTCTGGCCTGCTACGATGGTGCTGTTCGGCACGACCAGCCTTGAGGAGGGAGCAGTGTTGCGATAGTGCGGCTGACACGCACAAAGGGACAGATGAAGATAGCGCGGTGATAAAAGGCTTGCCGACAACAGATGAAGTGAAATAACTAGGCGGTACTAGTGCCTTCTTGTTCATTCCAGAAATATGAGTAAAGATGTATAAAAGAAGTCACAACACACCAGTGAGACAGCGTAATTGGAACTGGATCGTGTGCCTGTAATGTTTTGAAAGTGAATGCTTTTGTTTGTGGAAGGCATCCTTGGAAGATTATAATTGTGTATGTTACATAATTCTACTACTGTAAGGGTTGACCAAATTGGACTTTTACCTTATTCCTATGACCACTTGCATCTGTTCCCTCCTACTGTATGTTGCCACTGGCTCTGGGTTGTTGAAGAATGGACCAGCTGACTATTGGTACTCTGATATTTTCCATATGAATGGATCTGATGTAAAAGTTTTCTGTCCTTCAATACCATTTCATAGAACTCAGGACAAGTCATATGCTTAAAATATGTCTTCACCACAAGAACAGACTTGATTGAATCCTATTGAAGCTGGCTTCTTTCATCTGTCCACAGCGAGTTCATGAGGGAGAAGACAAGCTCTGCAGGAGCATTAGATCCAGGTAATGTAAGGTAAAAATATACAATTTTCTGCATTTCACTGTAGGTTATGTTTTCCTTTTTTAAATGTGAAAATAATTCTCTCCATCTGTCCACAATTTTACACTTTGTACTGTTCCTTAATTTCTCTCACATTCTTTTTCAGCAACATTTCTCTCTGGAGCATATCAAGTTTTATAAGCAGAAGGTCAATTTTTTTTTTGCACTTCAAATCCTGTTACCTCTTCGCACTCAGTTCTTTGAATGCACTGAGAAAAGACTGGGACAGTCAAAAATTTGCAACTGCAAAAACAAGAACAGGAAAAATTCCCTATTACTGAAAAAGTCATACAATATTCTTGGACAACCTTCTTGTGATAAAAAATATGACTTCAATGCATCATATATTTCAATGAAATGGTTCAGTGCTGGTTCAAGTGACAGCCATCACATCTTGCTGTGTCCTAGTACAGTTTTATAATCAGTATCCACAAACTGACAGAAGGACTTGAGGCTTTCCACTCTCACAGTAAACTGATGGAAATACTCAATTGATGGAAATTATTCATTTCCTCACACTAGGCATATACAGTCCAAGGTATTGGATTGATAGAGTCAACATGAAAAATTCAATGCCACGACCGGGACTTGAACCACAAATCTACTGGTTTCCGTCCAGTCGCTCCCACCCATTGAGCCACCATGGCCAACTCGCCGTCATGACGTTAAACCCTCCAATTGGTGGTTTACCGGGGAAATATATGAGTCGATTGGAGGGTTTAATGTCATGACGGCGATTTGGCCATGTTAGCTCAATGGGTGGGAGCGACTGGTCAAAAACCAGTAGATCCATGGTTCAAGTCCCAGCCATGGCATTGAATTTTTCATATTGACTTATCAATGATGGAAATACAGATAAACATTCCCTAGAATTACATTGTTCTTTCCTTTTCTTGCTAATCCTCCAAAGTTCCTATTTGTATTGTCTGCTGAAAATCCCATAACCTTATGAGCAAGCTTATATTTCTCAATTGTCTCTCAGAAATGTGACCTTAAAGAATGTCAGATGTTTCTTCAAGGAGGTTAGTAAACTCCAGTATTTGAACATCAATACCATTTTCTGAAATATTGTAAAATAATGGGCATAACTTCAGTTATGTTGACATAACTATCTACCATATCAAACCATCAAATGATATGGCTAGAAGAATCAACCAACAAACAGCAATAATTTGAATTTTTCAAACCATTAACAATTTGCTCTACTGCAAAAGGAGCCAAAACATTTGCAATAATGGCTTTGCATTTTGTTTGTGCACACATGAACTTTTTATCCACAAATTTCTTCATTATTACCAATGTGCAGTCCATAACTATGATTATGTTTAACAATGTGAAATACCACTGTCGCTTCCTGTGGTGCCAAGTTCTAGCCCTTGGTCACAAAATTCTTTAGTTAAAAAAAGAGAGAGAGAGAGAGAGAGAGAGAGAGAGAGAGAGAGAGAGAGAGAGAGAGAGAGAGAGAGAGAGAGAGAGAGAGAGAGAGAGAGAGGGGTTAGTTGTGGGATTGAACGTCTTGCTCCTACAGCAGTTTTGTGTTTATTGGAATGAAGATGATCCATGATATCAGATTTCCCTCCATGGCTAACGCTAAACACACCATGGCAGAAATTAGTCCACTTTAGATCCAGATCCAGTACTATCAATACTACTCTCCTTCAAAAATGGAAATTACTCTTTAAGAAAACCAACTACACTTTTGCTTAGGCATTTTAGTTTACTTCAATTACAGTAGAAACAAATTAAACTGAATAATAACTTTAGTATCCATGTGTTCACCTTCGAAGCATGCAAATAGAATGAGATACAAGCCAATCCTCATTGTCTGTAGAAACTGAAACACAACTTCTGCCAATAGTAAACGTACACCTCGGTGCCGACATAATCAAATAGCGAAATATTTCCCTTTTGGTATTTACCTAATTATGTGAAAAACATATTTGCCCATGCCAAGGAATGCAAGCACAATAAAATTACAGATATTTTGCATATTTAAAATCCAAAACTATTCGGTATTAATAAACATCTGAAAAACCGGGACATTTAGTGTCCCGGGTAAAACCTTTCAGGACACCAGGACAATTGAACAAAAACAGCTAAAATCCGGGACTGTCCCGGTAAAAGTGGGATGTCTGGGATCCCTAGGTATACCTGACATTTTTGAAATTCAATTCTCACACGCACGCTCAAACACACACACACTTTATGAATCTGTACAATTCATTTATAAATCACTGCAAAGACTGTTCATTAACAACAAATTAGTTGAAACACATGTTACAGTTCTGTGTACTAAAGATGTGTTTTACGAGATGTAGAGTATTTGTCAAGATTTTAGCTCAAAATAAAAATAATTTTCCTTCTCTCAAAAATGTCCCACTTGGTAGGTTTCATTTCACTAAAACTACTGTCCAACATTTGAATATAGTTTACTATTTAGCACTCTGAATGGGTTGATACTATGGTTTGTCCAAACTTTTAACATCACTTCCCTATCCGATGGTCTGTTGACACAATGAATTAGAGTAGCCTTTCCCTGATCTGACAAGTAATTTATGACCTGACATTTTTGCTAGATAGTTATCAAATGCAAACAGCAAGTTCAGGGGCAACAACAACAAACGTCCATGTAAACAAGTATACCGAAGCACTGTGTGTGTATACTCCGGTACAGATACAAAATGTAACCTACGTTACAATATGCCATCCTCCTCATTGCTTTCGATGCGGGAATTACAGTGAACAACCATGTTCATTCATAAATTGTTGAATGTGAATTTTCTGCGCCTCTCACTGAAACAGTATAAAAATATTGGGAGAAAGTTTGTTCAATGTCACATGACGTTAATGGTGCATATGAGTAGTACAAATCATTTTCAATGTTTGTCTGAGACTTAGTTTATTTCTTATATTACGCAGCACTGAAAATCCAGTATTTTTGTGTTGAATACTGGACAGTTCATTTTTAGCACAAAAGTGAATCGAGAAGATATTGACACACTGCTTCACTCACACTACGTACTTCACTGTTTCTACACTTCTTTCAAGTTTATACTTCGAGTTCATTTTTTGTTCATTTGGTAAGTGGTGCATTCTCTATATTGTTAATTTTTGCAAACACCTCCTCAACTACTTTTAGACAGCTCGAAAGTACATTCTTGAAGCTATTTAATGGTTGTTGATAATACCTACCACTTCTAATTTATAAAATGGAGATTGTCCAATAATTATTGTGAAAGTAATGTTATTAACGAAATATGTCAAAACCTTGTACTCTCTGGAAGGCAGATCTATCTGCGTGGCTAGCAGTAGTTGTAATGAAACTAAAGCTATGCATTGCGAACCAGACTATCCCCACATGTTGTCCTCGGGACTGACGTCAGCAGTTATATACTGCAAGACTCAAACTTCATATCCCTTTAAAGGTGTACAGGCTGCGACGTCTGATAATAACACAACAGATATTAATGAAATTAATATTTCATATTAATGAAATTAACTCCGTAATAAAGAGCCTTAAAAATACAAAATCTTGTGGGGTTGATCAACTTTCCAGTCCTATTATAAACTTTCCATTCCTATTATAAAGAAATGTGGTGTGCATATTAGCAAACTTTTAACTGATGGATAGAGTCAACATGAATCCATGGCCGGGATTTGAACCACGGATCTCCTGGTTTCCATCCAGTTGCTCTTAACCTTTGGGCAGCCATGTCCAACGTGTCATCCTGACATTAAATTCTCCATTTGACTCATATATATCCCCGGTAGACCACTAGGGGCTCTCGCATTCGAGATACACCGTTTGTGGCGACTTACTATTGTAAGTACTTGGATCCCAGACTTCATCATTTAACTTTTATTATTTTAGTTAATGATGGAAATTAATCATTTCTCCACACTAGCCGTACATAGGCTAAGGTTTCTGATGGATAGAGTCAAAATGAAAAATTCACGGATGAACCACGGATCTCCTGGTTTCCGTCCAGTCGCTCTTAACCTTTGAGCTACCATGGCCAACGTGCTGTCCTGACATTAAATTCTCCATTTGACTCATATATATCCCCGGTAGACCACTAGGGACTCTCGCATCCAAGATACACCGTTTGTGGCGACTTACTAGTATGGCTAGTGTGGAGAAATGATTAATTTCCATCAATTAACTAAAATAATAAAAGTTAAATGATGAAGCCTGGGACCCAAGTACTTACTCGTTGTTGTTGTTATGGATAGACCAGCAACATGGTTTTCGGAAAGGTAGATCGACTGATACTGCTATTATGCAATTTTTAGAAGAAGTATACTACAATATGGATAGTAAAAATAAACTTTGTATTGGGCTATGTTTAGATTTGTCTAAAGCTTTTGACCTGGTCAATCATGATATATTATTATCCAAATGGCATCAGAGGGACTGTAAACAACTGGTTTGTCTCGTATTTAAAAGACAGGAAACAGATGGTGGAATTACAATTTTTAGATGCAAAGACTAATACACTTTATGATGATTATTCTGAAATGAAAATTATAAAATGTGGGGTCCTCAGGGTTCTATCTTGGGCCTCCTTGTATTTCTAATTTATATTAATGATATAACCCATAATGTAAATAAGGAAAATATTAAACTTACTATATTTGCTCATGACACAAACATACTCATCACTGGTAATGATAAAGGTCATTTGCTTCAAAATGTAAATGAAATTAATGAAACTATTATGACATGGCTTGATCAAAACAGACTAATTTTAAACAAAGATAAAACAGTAGCAATAGGTTTTCGGCATAAAGTAAATAGAAGTATTACTTTCCCTGACCTTAATTTTGAGGGCATCAACATTTCATATGTAAAAGATACAACAATTTTAGGTTTGTGGTTAAATCAAAACTTGGATTGGACTGTACATATAGAAGATTTGATTGAAAAGTTAAGTAAGCAGTGCTATACTTTGAAAACATTAAAAATGATAGCAGACGTAAAGACAGTCCGAATGGCATATTTTCATTCCCTTATGAATTATGGTATCTTTTGGGGTAATTCAAATATGTTAGAAAAGGGTTTTCGAGTACAAAAAAGAGCCATAAGAATAATAGTGAACCAACCTGCACATGTGAGTTGTAGAGTGTATTTTAAGGAACTGAAAATTATAACCTTGCCATGTTTATACATGTACAAAGTTCTTTTACATGTAAAAGCTAGTTTAAGTTGCTTTAAAACATATGCAGTGACACACCAGCATAATACAAGAAACAGTTCAAACCTACTAGCAATTAGTCATAATACCACGTTATACATACATTGCTTCACTTATAGTGGTACCCAACTGTACAATAAGTTATCTCTTTATTTAAAACAGATTGACAACCAAAAGATTTTTAAATTGAAACTACATAAATTTTTAAGTGAAACATATTTTTATTCTATTCAAGAGTATTTGGAAAGTTGAGTTATATTATTATATTTTGGCATTTACTCTTAGACATTTTTTTTTTTTTTGTAATTTCTGTATTTAAATTTTGTAAATATTTTTGTTTTGATGTGTCCACAATCTTGTATGGAGATTTAAAGGACGAATAAATTGATTGATTGAATATAATAAAATATACTCTCAATGTTCCTATATTACTATTACAAATTGTTAATAAAAACCTACACATTTAATCCAGTTGGATGAAATTCTTATGCCAAAGAGTTAAATATCTTTATTTATAAAATATGTTATGATTAGAATTTATAATACAACATTAAATTTGGTTAATAAATACAAAGCTAAATAGCGTTAAAATGTATCAATTAAATATCTGTATAATACCGCAAATATAAAGTGCACCATTTATGCTCTTCAATATTGCAGTAACTTTCCTGAAAGGCAAAATATGAACTAACGTTCTCTCACCTTTATCATAGCACGACTGATTAATCAGTGCTGGTGTTTCCTCTACTGCCTCATTTTTTTCTATTACTTTTCCTGACAATGGTGAATAGAGCTCACTGGCTGCCTTGACACTCTCAAGAGCACCACATTCATCTGTAGACAAATTAACATGAATCCATTACTAGTTTCACTACAAAGGTAATACAATAAATGCTACATGCATTACACTCACACACTATCTTGAGGCTTGGAATCTAGTGCTTTGAATGAATGGTCTGAGCCAAGAAAGCCTGTACTTTATGAAAGGAACAATTGAGGATCTTGGTCATGCTCCAAACAATTTGATTGAATGTGTTACATTTGTTGCTGTTCTCTTCCTTATCATACTGGTTTACTTAAACCAATTTGAACAGTAATTTTAACTAACAAATGGCTGAAACAAACCCAGAACCATCAGCATCAACATAAGCCCATAATAACTTTTTGCTTCAGCCATTGGCTAACCTGGAAAAAACAAATGTGGAATCTAAAACTAAAAACCTATGATATAATTTTAAGTATAATGTGTAAAGCACATGAAAGGTCCTGTTGAAATCAACAATGACATCTGAAAGGTCAAGTAAAGTGTACAAGAAATACTAATACTTAAAAATAGTAAGCAAGTACTTCTCTTATTATTTTGGTTAATTGATGAAAATTAATAATTTCCTAATACTAGCCATATATAGGCTAAGGTTTTAGGTAGATTGAGTCAACATGAAACATTCAATGCCATGCCCGGGATTTGAACCACGGATCTCCTAGTTTCCATCCAGTGGCTCTAACCCATTGAGCTACCATGGCCAACGTGCTATCCTGATATTAAATTCTCCATTTGACACGCATATTTCCCCGGTAAACCACTAGGGGTTCTCGCATTCGAGATACACCATTTGTGGCGACTTACTATCATAAGTACTTGAGTCGTAGGCTTCATCATTTAACTCTTGATGGAAATTAATAATTTCCTCATACTAGCTGTATATAGTAGATAGATTGAGACAACATGAAAAATTCAATGCCATGGCCAGGATTTGAACAACGGATCTCCTGGTTTCTGTCCAGTGGCTCTAACCCATTGAGCTACCATGGCCAACGTGCTATCCTGATATTAAATTCTCCATTTGACACGTATATTTCCCCGGTAAACCACTAGGAGTTCTCGCATTCGAGATACACCATTTGTGGTGACTTACTATCATAAGTACTTGAGTCGTAGGCTTCATCATTTAACTCTTATTATTTTAGTTAATTGATGGAAATTAATAATTTCCTCATACTAGCTGTATATAGTAGATAGATTGGGACAACACGAAAAATTCCATGCGATGGCCAGGATTTGAACAACGGATCTCCTGGTTTCTGTCCAGTCGCTCTAACCCATTGAGCTACCATGGCCAACGTGCCATCCTGATATTAAATTCTCCATTTTACTTGTATATTTCCCCAGTAAACCACTGGGGGTTCTCGCATTAGAGATACACCATTTGTGGCGAGTCTATCTGGTATTGATCAACTAGAATAAATTTATTTACAGTATCTGCAATTATGCTAGCATTAATATGAACAGATTTGTGCTACTAATTCAGCCAGATAAATTGGGTGGACATTTTCCAGCAAGGACCTGTACCCCTTTACTGACAAGTATGTTATTTAAGTAGCTTATGAAACTGATGCAACAATTCACTTGGTTCCACATTCACCTGGCAAGATAAGTAAACTCACTCACAAGCCTTACATTTGCTTTAGCTTATACACGGTAAGTACGTCTCATTTACAATTTAATAAATGTTTTGCTTCACTGTGGTGTTCCAATATAGTAAAATTTTGATATATCAAGTTTGGTTTTTATTGACTTTTTGTTTGCGAATTTTGTTTGCACATTTTTCTAAAAATACACCTTTTGTTCAGGAGAGTCTCAAAATATATACTGTTAAACCTGATTCATACGTACATCAAGGGGATGAGGAGAGATTACTTATAACTAAGAATTACGTACAAATGACCTTTTGAAATTCATAATTTTTTTAAATAATATTGTGGGCCTACATGTATAAAACTTTACAAACAATAAAGATATGTAAAAAGCAAAAATTATTATTTAGAAATTGGTCCAGCTTTAAACTATTCAGTTTATTTGGCTTGTTTCACTTTTCCTGTATTAAATGCATAAAACTCATTTTGCAGAACATATTAATGAACTTTGAGCTTTTTCACTACAACTTTTCACACTGATGTAATGCCTACACAGCCTGCATTAAATGGACCCAAGTTCAAATCTGGGTCAGGATAGGTCATATGGATAGATAAGTTCCCCCCCCCCCCCCCCCCCCCAGGCATTTTCCATCACTGATGACTATACTTAGCATGTATAGGCAATTCAAAAGTCAGAAGCAAATAAGTATGTGAGAGGTTTCCAAAATTATTATAAGGTAGCTAGGGTTAATTTTTCAAATGCTTTTGACACTTGGCTTACTTTCATTTATCTTCATATCTGTAAAACATAACTAATTTCATAGGGTGAATATTCATTAAGATTTACTTTCTCTATTATTACTAATTGGTAGAGGGGGTATTGCATTTCGCTCAAAAATTTGATACAGAGATTTCACTGGAAATACAGTTGAACCTGCTTTATACGTAACCCAGTTATACATAATTCATGTTTATATGTAAATATTTTAAGGTCCTGGAAAAAATATAATTTAAAAACATGTTACACAAATATAAATATTTGTTAATGAATCTCCACTTGTCTTGAGAGCTTGAGTTTGATGCTTCTTTCTTCTTTCTAAGATCGATTTCGAAGGCACATCGTATTTGTCTTCAGTGTATTACAAACTCCGTTGTTAAGGTTGGTTAGAAAGAAGAAAGTATTGGCATCAACTTCTTGGGATGGGTGGAGATTCATTAAAAAATGTTTATATTTGTGTAATATTTATTACTTCTCTGTAACGAGCTTCATTTTCTATGTAATTAGTAGAAACACGTTATTTGAAACTTATTTGTACATAATGCATATATACATAATTTACGGTTATACATATTAAATTTCAGTGAAATAAACTGAGTTGTACATAGTTAAATGAGCATGCGGCATATACTATCTTAAAATAAACTGGAGAGACAGTTCCCTTATCATTGCTGACAAATTTTCAAACTGAGTGGGCCACTTTCGGCCACTAAAACAAAAGACGTTAGATTGTATACATCTTTCAGAACAATAGTGTTGTAGCACCAAATAAGAAGTAAAGATAATTTTTGGTATCTGTTGTTTGCTGTTGAACAGCGGTTTACTTCTTTCATTTCTCAGTTCCTTTCAATCAGTCATGGAGAAAAGAAAAAGGAAATATATGCTAGATCAGAAAGTAAATTCACAGGAGAGTGGCACTTAATAGACAAAATAAAAAATTTATTTGCTTCTGACTTTTGAATCGCTTATATATGCTAAGTAGTCATCAGTGATGAAAAATTCCGGAAAAACACTTATCTATTCAAATAACCTATCCTGACCCAGATTTGAACTTGGTCCATTTAATGCAGGCTGTGTAGGCATTACATCAGTGTGAAAAGTTGTAGTGAAAAAGCTCAAAGTTCATTAATATGTTCTGCAAAATGAGTTTTATGCATTTAATACAGGAAAAGTGAAACAAGCCAAATAAACTGAATAGTTTAAAGCTGGACCAATTTCTAAATAATAATTTTTGCTTTTTACATATCTTTATTGTTTGTAAAGTTTTATATATGTAGGCCCACAATATTATTTAAAAAAATTATGAATTACAAAAGGTCATTTGTACGTAATTCTTAGTTATAAGTAGTCTTTCCTCATCCCCTTGATGTACGTATGAATCAGGTTTAACTGTATATATTTTGAAACTCTCCTGAACAAAAGGTGTATTTTTAGAAAAATGTGCATGGATATGTGTGCAAGCAAAACTCAGAAACAAAACGTCAATAAAAACCAAACTTGATATATCAAAATTTTACTGTATTGGAACACTACAGTGAAACAAAACATTTATTAAATTGTAAATGAGTCGTACTTACCGTGTATAAGCTAAAGCAAAAGTAAGGCTTGTGAGTGAGTTTACTTACCGTGTCAGGTCAATGCAGAACCAAGTGAATTGTTGCATCAGTTTCATAAGCTACTTAAATAACATACTTGTCAGTAAAGGGGTACAGGTCCTTGCTGGAAAATGTCCACCCAATTTATCTGGCTGAATTAGTAGCGCAAATCTGTTCATATTAATGCTAGCATAATTGCAGATACTGTAAATAAATTTATTCTAGTTGATCAATACCAGATAGACTTGCCACAAACGGCGTATCTCTAATGCGAGAACCCCCAGTGGTTTACCGGGGAAATATACAAGTCAAATGGAGAATTTAATGTCAGGATGGCATGTTGGCCATGGTAGCTCAATGGGTTAGAGCGACTGGACGGAAACCAGGAGATCCATGGTTCAAATCCCGGCCATGGCATTGAATTTTTCATGTTGACTCAATCTAAGTACTTCTCTATTCAGATAAGCTTAGTTATAAAACATGCCATTATCTCGCTATATATTTTATTATTTTTATTTTTTAAGAGTAAAGCTTGGTGACATTGAACACGTCCTACAATTGTGGAACATGAATGATGACTAATAATATACCAACCACCAATAATACCCTTCTTGAAAAAACTATTTGTAGTCGGTTTTTGACAGTTCATCACTTATATTTTTATATTACTGAGGGACTCGTTTCAGAGGCTGTCCCTCAATACTATAAAAATGTGACAAAGTGTTAAAAACCAAATACAAATAATTTTTTTAACTATTTTGAGGTTACTGTTATCAAATTCCTCTAATCACACATAAAACCCTTCTTTTTTCTCTATCTTCATTATATAATAAAACTTTAAATTTTGTAGAAAACTGCATTTGAAAAGTAAACTTTGTAACATGTATTACAACAGATCAATAATGAATAAGTGTAAATCACAATCACACACAATCTGCCCTATGTATTGCATTTTATCTGTTGAATAAGATATTAAAAAGTTCATCCACAGTATGAGTGAGTACATACTTTAAATCTTTCTTGAAGATTTCATGTTCATTAGGACGCATAATAGCTTTACGTAACTTGAAAGGTTCAATATATCATAAATTTCCTTTTGGAACAGTTTTAAGCTATTTGCAGTTTATACAAATGTGTCATGCTTTAGTCACGTACAGCAAAATTTACTGTAAATTTATAATTACTATCAGTAATTTTATTTATATATTTTTAATGGATGCTCTTAAATTACTGTGATTCTCAGCATTCCTTTCCATATTGAGCATGAAAGACAGATTAATTTTGCTCAGAGGCCTCTTCATTAAACTTTGTTCTTTTATGTGCTATGGGACCACAGGCTTTACTTCCATTCCAAACAAATCCATGCCCGAAAAAATCCATTGTTCTCCACTGGGTTTGAATCTGCAACCTCGGAAACCAAAGATTAGCATGCTACCCCTAGATTATGGAGGATGACAACTATCTATAAGATCAATTATTAAATCACATTATTCAAGTCTCTTAAATCAAAGCAGCAAAGCTAATTAGTCCACCTCGGTAACGAGGATGGTAGTGTGTCTGCCTCACGTTCAAGAGGTCCCGAGTTTGAATCTCGGTCAGGGAGAGTTACTTGGATAAGTTTTTTACAGGGTTTTCCCTTATCCTGAAAGATGAATGTCAGGTAACTCTAAGCTTTACAGACCCTGGGCTCATTTGGGCATCATTTCATCCATTCCACTCTTCATCCAATATGAGTTTGAGGATGTAAATACAAATAAAGAGCTAATTATGCAATATTTGGAGGAATTTAGTAACAGTTATGCCCAAATTATAAGCGGGGCATTTATGCTACTATAATTGAACCTGAGTTATATGTACATCAAGAAGTAATACTGTGTAACAATAAAGTGTATACAACTTATTTCGCAAAACATATTCATGAACTTAGAGCTTTCTCACTACAATTTTTCTTACTGATGTAACGCCTAGACAGCCCATACCCATTAGGTCCCAAGTTTGAATCTGGGTCAGGGTGCGTTATCTGGATAAGTTTTTTTTTTTTCCAGGGATTTTCTGTCACTGATGACTATACATAGCATATATGAGCAATTCCATAAGTTGGACGCAAATATGGTTTTGGTTCAAGATCTTCTTGGGAAACACGCCAGGTGAAAAGACGATTAGAAATTGATGTTTCAGGTGCATACATCTCTCACATCATCATGAACATATTCGTCACCAGGAAAGCTTCAGGTCTTAAGGTTTTGGTTTTGTGTCTATTTAGTGCCACCTCTCGTATGAATTATACTTTCTGATGTAGCGTATAGCACTTCCTTTTTCTTTTCTCCATGGCTGGTTAAAAGCAACTGAGAATTAAAAGACAAAATCGCTGTTCCACAGTAAACACCAGACACTGAAAATTATCTTTGCTTCTCATTAGTTGCTATGATACTGTTGTGCCGAAAGGCATATTCCTCCAGCTAACACCTTTATCTTTTGTTTCCGTGGCTGAAAGCTGCCTGCTCAGCTTGCATCTTTGTCAGCAGCAATAAGGAAAACGTGTTTTGAGTTTCTTTTATGATAGGTATGCCATTTGCTCATTTAATTACATTACTCAGTTGTGTTTCTCTGAAATTTAGTATGCATAAATGTAAATTATGTATAAATATATTATGTATAAATTAGGTTCTATCAAATGTTCTTAAATTACATTTTTTTTCTGGGACATGCAAATATTAATATATAAATGTGAATTACATATAAATGGATTATGTATAAAGCAGGTTCAACTGTATAATAGGACTCATGGCTTTTCCTGTTTTGTATATTTTTGGTAATCCATATATTCTTGTTAATGTTGAATTATCTGTTTTAATTTTGTGTAATTATTTCTTATTAACTTTCTCTTAAAGTTGAATTTATAGATTCAATGCAGTAATTAAATAGGTTGGCCAAGTGGCTAGTAAACAAATGGAATAGTTTCCCAAAGTTGAAAGTGCAAATTTAAACAAATCTTTACACTTAGTAGAAAAAAATTAAAGACAAAGTTAGAAAAAAATGACAAACTGGTTTCTGTTGATGCAACAGAAAAACTACAGACACTATTAAGAAAATGGCCAAATAAAAAATGGAACCAGTAGAAGTAGAATACTACATTTTGTTAATAAACCTATGCAGTGAACAAATCTTAAACTGCAATAGTAACTACAATGGGCAGAAATCAGGGTTAGCTATGGGCAATCCACTTTCACGCTTTATAGCAAATTTATTTATGAGTTAATTTGAAACACACACAAAAATGGCTTTCCCATGCATCATCGAGGTTTGGTACCAATATATTGACACCTTTGCAATAGTTCCAAATAGACAATGCACTAAAACTACTCTTATCTGCAGGAAAAAAAACTACCAAATTCACAATAGAAAATGAAGTCAATGGACAACTCTTGCTTGGACTTAAATATTATAGGAATAATGCAAAAATAAAATTTGGAATTTATAAGAAAATTAAATAAAAGATTTGGTTTCACACGAACATGTAATACTAAACAGTCTTACATACAGACTAGTCAACAAACCCATTGGTAAAGCAGAATACCACACAGAATAAAAAGCCATACTTCATACAGCAGAAGAAAACGGATTCAACAGAAGTTTGATATTTAAGAAAATTAAGAAAGCTAAGCCAAAGAAAACCATTAAGGAAGCACACACATTTACCAAGGAAAAAGAAAGCTACCCATTCACTTATCATCCAAAAACATGTAATAAATTCAGAAAGATCTTTAGAGAACAAAATATCATATTTGCACCTGTAAATAGATACTCAGACAAAATTGTTAAATTCAAAAACTAAAGATGAAATCCCAACAATCAACAAATCTGGAATATATCACATAAAATGTAAGAATTGTGAAAAATTCTACAGAGGGCAAACCAAAAGAAACCTAAAAACCAGAGTCAGAGGATATTATAGAAATATCAAATTGAAACAGGAAGACAAGTCAGCAGTAACATTTCACTTTGGAACAAAAACCATAATTCTTGACCCAAATCCAAAATTATTAAAAGGTGTGATAAACCTTCAACTGATCACATGGGAGAACATCTTAATTTAGAAACAAAGACTGATTAATACATTTTGAAATACCACTAAACAACAATTTGATAAAGAACTGAAAAAACTATTTGCAGTTGGTTTGATAAAGAAGTTCATAGTTCCACCACCGGAGAGAGGACTGCAGGCAACAGCAGAAGAGTTGGATCATCGAGGTTGAAAATATAAGCAACAGCTTCCGAAACTAATCCCTCAAAACTTAAAAGTAACATGGTGTGACAAAACCAACCAGAAATTGTTTTATGACTTACGAACTGAAGTTTTGTTAGCATGGTTTTTAGTTGTTTTTGCCAACTGATCTCTTCATCTATTTGGAACCCAAGAAATTGTATCACATATTTTATTTATGGCATAATTATTTTGTCTCTGTTAATTCAACACATTTAATTTTTCACTGTTACAAAACTAAGCTTTGATGCCACAAAAGGAATAAGTGATAGAATTTCCTTAATGCTTTAAAACACTGAGCTTCTGTATCATATTGCAGTTTTAAACAAATTGATTCTTAGAACAGTTAACACAGAGTTAGGTGAAGAATGGCCTTGAAAGGTGAAAAATACATGGACTTTCAGCAATGGCTACAATTATTTTTAGGGGGAAAAAAAAAGTTGTTTACATCTACTACACTTGGCATTTAAGTTCATCGTTTTCCAACATTTTAAGTTTACTACTTCTGCTTACCTCCAAGAGTGAGTGAGTGAGTGAATGAGTGAGTGAGTATGTGTGGGCTTTAAGGCCCTGTTGACAGCTACGTCATTTGGGACTGATCTTACCTCTAGGATAATGAAGGGTTAGCTACACTTTGTTATTCCTTAAAAGGTGTGGGCCAAGGTCGCAATGGCTTCTGTCTCTATTTATAAAAAACAATCCCTCAGCTATACTTTGTGGCTGAGGGTCCTAAGTAAGTCATTATTCACATACGAAGGTGGTGTTTGTTAGTCCGAAGTAAGTAGCTATGCCAACAAAGTGAAGTATGCAAGGTTGCATAAACAAGGTGAAAAGGACAGAGTGAAGATTTTTATTTGCAAGTTCTGAGTGCAGAAGGCTCTCATATATGCTACTGACCAAAGCATGAACTGATCAGGAAAGGTAGATTTGAATCAAATCCCATGAATTCTTACATTTATTGATGTAGAATTTTCTTTATGAATTTTTTTATCCATTTTAGATGCTGGTAATGCTCTTTCTGTGTTAAATATTCGTCAATGTTAATTCCACAAATTTGGTTAGTTTTTCTTCCCCTATCATATCAATCTTAAGCACAATAGCTTTACATTCTGTAAACATTTTCAAAATTGTTCTCAACCATTTTGCGAAATTACAAGATGACTTACCATCTCTGGAAATATCAGATCCAATATCTGGCAGCTGTGCATACACCACATCTCCTAATGCATCCTATCAACATAATGTTAGCAACATTAAGGTATCAAGAAAGTAATAGGGATAATTTTACTTTAATCCTAAGTTTTAATGTTGACAAATTATTACCTGTGCATAATGTGATATTCCAACTGTGCCTATAGTGCCATCAACTGCTACCCATTCATGTTTATCCGAATATTTTCTTTCTCCTGATAAAAAGAATAAAACAAGATTATTTTTGGTATTAATCAGAGCACTTTACATTACGCTTATTTTATGTAGGGCTTTTATGTATGCTTATTTTATGTAGCTTAATAGGCCAACCAAAAAACCAAAGATGGTATTTACACCTAGACAAAGCTTTGTTTACTGGTCTGTCCAATTAGTAATAACATAAGACAGCAAAAGTATCATTCACCTGACTGGTTCAAGATGTGAAATTAGTAATAACATAATAACACAATAGACAGCAAAAGTATCATTCACCTGACTGGTTCAAGATGTGAATATAACTATTGCTGAACTATTTATTGCACTCAGTATCAGATCTGCTCTTTTACTTTAAAATGTACCTGAACTGCCAGGTACTTGTCAGTGTTTCTTATTAAATACATAATTTAAAAACACACGTCTTAAAGCTCTGTTAATGTTTCCTCTGGATAGTTTAAGGTTTATAAGGCTCTTCACCCACACAATTATGTGTATGAACAAATGATAAAACTCTAGAACAAAGGAGTTTAATCCGAATCGAATAAAGAATTAATAGATGCTCAATTGTCGCATGTGTTAATTGCTGCGTTGTATTAATTGGTACCTATCGAGGTTCATAAAATACATTTTATATAATTGAGGCTTACTAATGCATATGTAACAAGAGATAAAATGCGTACCCGTGCAGCTAGCACTGCGAAAACATTCCAAAGAGCCAGTTAACTTAAAACTAATGTAAGTAGTGCTTAACTTATCACTAATTCACACTTTCCGCTTCCCTATTTTTCATCTTAACTTAAAACAATCCTGCTACGTATGTGAAGAACATGATAGCAACATCATGCAAATCCTGTCTCAAATGGTCTCCAGCTGTTATTCTTAACTTAACCTTAATATATCAACTTTAAATACCTGCTCTTTCCGATTTATATAATTAGTGCAACAGAATTAGGTTACTTAACTTATCACTAATTCAAACTTTCCGCTTCCCTATTTTTCATCTTAACTTAAAACAATCCTGCTACGTATGTGAAAAACATGCTAGCAACATCATGCAAATCCTGTGTCAAATGGTCTCCAGATGTTATTCTTAACTTAACCTTAATATATCAACTTTAAATACCTGCTCTTTCCGATTTATACAATTAGTGCAACATAATTCGGTTTCCAGAAGCAATTCCAAATACATTTTTGAATTTATTACTAACCGGCCAAAAATCCCGATGAGCAGAATGTCCTTGTGCATTTCAAGGTCGTTGTGTTCACTCCACTCCTATGCAAAGCTGTGAATAAATTACTTGCTTTTGCAATTTGTCCAGCTTTAAATACAAATTTTAAACACATCACCATATTGTCTCTTGTTTAATGTCCAATAGTACAACACACACAATGTTTAGTTAACGTGCTCTCTGTCAACGTGGGACACCTACGAACTATTCATTAACAGTCTGTAGCACAGTGTGCAAGTTCTGTAATCTGGCAATCGTACGACAAATTATCCTCCACGAGACCGGCTTCAAGGCTGAACTTAGTGGCTGTTACCGCCTGTATCATTAGCAGAAGCAGGCATGGAAAAATGTCGCTCCTAGTGACGTCTACATTAACGATGTAAAATAGACAGCCTGCAGGCGGGGAGCGAGAGGGGGGGGGGGGCTTCGATATTTGGGCTCTTCTATCAGTACAGGACGGATCAGGCAGAGTTGAAGTTCCATCTTCAACTTGACCATAATGTATGGTACGCAAGGCTTGGGTTATTCTAATATCAGGGATTTTATAGCTAGACTAGTTTAAATGGGTCGTTGTGGCAGCGCTGATTGGCAAATTGGAAACCCGGGTTCGATTCCCGGATTCCCTGTAGGTGCGCTCAGCCTGATAGGTCCCAGAACGGCCAATTGAGGAGCTACTTATCGCATATATCGGCCAGGAGGTACGTGGTCGTTGTCTACGTCCCACCCTCCAGTACTGCACCCCACTCATGACGCCTGTATTGAACAGAGTTGGTGGATGCAGCAACTGGCCAGTAGGTCTTAGCCTGTAAACGGCTGTTGTGTCACAGGGACCAGAGGGGAAGTTATTGGTTTCAAGGGTATTTCCTTTTTATTATTATTTTATATCAGACAGTGAATGAATTAAATACATGAATTATCTTCCGAGGAAAAAGGAGAAACCTGGGGGAAAAAACACCCTAATATATGCAGTCAGACAAACGTAAATTCAAAACTCAGAGCCTCTTGAATATGAGGCTATAAGCTACCTCAAAACCATACAGAACTCAATGACATTTTTAAAAAATGTTTCTTCTTTATAAATGCAGATATGTATAGAAATAGGTAATTGTAACATTGTAACATAATTGAAACATTTGAGCATGTTTCAGAGAGATGCTTTACCATTTCTCCCTTTTTTTGTTGTTGTAATTTACATCTAACATTGTCACATCGGACGGTGAATGAATTGGGTGAAATGATGCTCAAATGAGTCCAGGGACCATGGAGCTTAGAGTTATCCGACATTCGTCTTGAAGGATCAGGGAAAACCCTGGAAAAAACCTTATTCAGGTAACTCACCCTGACCGAGATTCAAACTCGGGACATCTTGAATGTGAGGCAGACACACTACCATCTACGCTACTGAGGTGGGCATTTCTCCCTTGTTTAGTTGTAAATCCCACTAATGGCAAAGGAGAAATCAGAGAAGGAAGAACGATGATTTAGCATAGACATGTGAACATTCTTTACACAAAGCACCATTTTGTAAAAGTAATTTACTTAGAAAATTTAGTAATTTAGGCCCAACTGTGCAGAAATGTATTCATTCATTTATTCTGCTTAAGCGAATACAAATGATTAATAGCATCATCTAGTCAAACTTATGTACATGTACAGAAATAATGACACAGTGATTACTGATTAATATTATACTAAAGCAAAAATTTAGAGTAAACATATATACAATATGATACCATGTTTACAGTAGGTATATAATACATTACAATTCACAGAACAACACTACTTATTTATGCAGTAATTAAATCCTTTAAGGTATTTGTCAAGTGAATAGAAGCAGGCTTCCAGGCAGAATTACTTTAATTCATTCCTGAATTTATTCATATTACCAATATTTTTTAAATAGGTAGGAAGCTTATTATACAATTCATGTGCTACAGCAGTAGGTTTGATTTTATATATTTTTAATCTATGTGAGTCAATATGAAAGTTCAGTGTGAGTGAAGCAATGTGTCAATATCTTCTCAATTCACTTTTGTGCTAATTTGTGCTTCACTGTCCCTACGCTTATTTCAAGTTTATACTTTGGATGAAAGTTCATGTTTTCTCTAGTGAAGTGCTTATGTGTTCTAGCTGTATTAGAAGTATCTCAGTTCTCCATATTGAAATTTACCATAATGTTCAGCTGTTGCTGTTTCTCTAAAATTTTACACATTCTTTAAAATCTAGAACACCAAACTTTTCTTTGAAATACAAACAAGCTATTATTTTTGCCCGCCTCGGTAGCGTAGATGGTAGCATGTCTGCCTCATGTTCAAGAGGTCCCGAGTTCAAATCTCGGTCAGGGTGAGTTACCTGGTTAAGGTTTTTCCGGGGTTTTCCCTTATCCTTACAGATGAATATTGGGTAGCTCTAAGCTCCATGGACCCTGGACACATTTGAGCATAATTTCACCCATTTCATTCACCGTGCAATATGACTTAACGTTGGAGGATGTAAAATTACAAAATAAGCCATTATTTTTCTTTTTTAAATGTATATAATTTAATGGATAGCATCAGTTGATTTTTTAAACAAATGAATAATGTCTTGGCTTACAAGACATGACACTAATATAGCTCCTGTAATCACTTTTGGCAATGAGGTAATACACTATACCAATGAAACAAAATTTTGGGGGGTAATTATTGACAAATTTTTAAGCTGGAAGCCACATATTCAGTATATTACTGCAAAAGTTAATAAAGCCCACTATATAATATCAGTGCTAAGAAAAATTTGTAATACACAAACATTAAAGCTGATTTACTATTCATATGTGCAGTCTTATCTTGCATATGGTATCTTTATCTGGGGATCAGCTACAGAAATAAAAGCTTTATTTGTAACACAAAAGAGAATAATAATAAGAATTCCTTTCTTGGAAGTGTTGAAAACAGTGTTGTTATGTTAATAAGAAGAATGTTTAATCTAAGTAAAGGGACTCATTGTAGGAAATATTTTAAGGAAAATAATATACTAACTCTGCCATGTCTGTATATCTTAGAAACTGTATGCTTTATAAATAACAACATGCAATACTTTCAAATAAATAACACTATTCATGAACATTATACTAGGAATAGCACTAAATTACATATATTGGGATCAAGATCAAATAAAAAACTTAACTCAGTACTACATAAAGGGGTTCACATGTATAACCTAAACACAAAGAAAATCAAAAACAATGATAAGAAAAGATTCAGAAGAGATGTGAAATCATTTTTAATAAATCAGTGCTTCTATAGTACTCAAGAGTTCTTTGAATATTTTAGACACCAGATTAAGATGTAAATGATTACATGAGAATAATTTTATGATATTAATGGTTGTCAATTCATGTAAGTTTTCTGTATTTGCTGACTTTGATACTATTTAATCTGATTATTGCATGCAGAATTGATTAATTCTGTGTTTTCTGTATTTCCAATTTGTATCGTTTGTACTGTGTCTTGAATAAGCAAATATTTCTGTATAGAAATTAAATGCTAAAAATAAATAAATAAATACAAAAGATTCAGATTTTATTCACCATCTGTAACAATTTTACTGGCTTCATATGAAGTTAATGCTCTTAAATTTAGCATTACATTTGTACTATACATACAATTTTAATTTTGGCACTACGTTGGTATGTATAGGTTCTTTGTTGGAGAGATACATATTCACCAGATCTTGACATAAGTAAATTTTGTATGTTCCTCCAACTCAAAGATCATCTTGAAGGTAAGTCTGATGATGAAGTTAAGTCAGCAGTGAACAGCTGGTTACAGGCTCAGGATCAAACTTGATTCAACACCAGCTTAGAAAAACCTTGTGCCACATTATCAAAAATGCTTGGGAAAGTATGTTGATTCCGTAAAAAATAACAAAAAGTTTGTGTAATATAGATGAAATTGTTTCAACATGACAAATTGAGTGTGATGTTTTTTATAAAATAGAAAAACGTACTTAACAGATGCCTATATTAAATTTATATATAAAATTTTCTAGGAATACCTCTACTTCATATGACTATGACCCAGCTAATAAACCATAAAAGATCTTACAACACAAAAAATGTAGAATCTCATTAAAGCACACAATTTATGTCAAATACATTTTCTGTGGAGGTAACCACAGGTTTTGAAATTTCAGATATCTACTAATACTATTCTCAAATAAGTTGTTTTTTTCTTTGTGTTCTGACCATACAAAGAGAAAGGAACATCAAAACCATCACACAGCAAACATACTGTTTCTCCCATTCTTTTATTACACTGGTCTACACCTACCCCAATCTCCTCTTGACTTTTCTATACAATTTAAGTGATTTATTTGTTTTCTGAACTCCACATATCTGGTTTCTTAGGTAGCTCTAACTTATCTGAGGCCTCGGGGAATATGACATTGACCCCGGGGAAACCTACAAGCAGCCCAGACTCACCTTAAGTACATCATAAGCTCAACAGTCTCCTATAATTAACAACATATCCTCTCATCCTACAACTTGTGATACTTCATAAAAAAAGAAACTACCATCTACCCACTATTATTATAAGTTCATTATAATGCCAATAAGGGACAGAGTCCTGGAATGGCAAAACGTTGAAGGCTCCTTGTCCGCGGAGAAGGATAACTCTTCAATGACACCTCTATGATGTGATAGGTAGCTCTAGAAGATTTGACTATTGCTTAAGCCTACTGTATTTTACTACAGTGCCTTATTTTTACTGGTACCCAGCCAGCTGGTACAGTTAGTGCTGCAGCAGATGGCATGCTGGCTAGCTGGTCACCAGTGAAAAACAATGAACTGTTAAATTTTAAATTAACTTTAAAGAGAGTCGATTAAAGACACTAGACAACACTTACTTTTAAATTTTTCCGGAACATGTTTCAGAGGCTTTGCCTCTATCATCGGCCGGCTCTCGACTGGTTCTCGTTGGTGTAGCTGACGATATTTTGTCACAGGTCTCCTCTGGTGGCGGTTCAAGGAACTTGCTGAACAAATCTTTCTGGGGGATGTCGAAATTGAATACTTTGTTCCTATTTTTTGAAATGAAGATTTGTTCCCATGTGGATAGTTCTTGTTTTCCTGATGTATGTTTCAGTAGTTTTGGTTCTGGATTTATGTTGTGGTTTTTTTCCCAAAAATGTGTGGCAACTGCTGATTTTTCTAATTGTTTATATTTTATGTTTCTAAAGTGTTCCTTTGCTCTTGCTTCTAAATTTCTTTTTGTTTTTCCAATATAAATTTGACTACAGTCATTGCATTCAATTTGATATATACCAGATTTTTTGTTTATAAACAAATATAAACAATTAGAAAAATCAGCAGTTGCCACACATTTTTGGGAAAAAAACCACAACATAAATCCAGAACCAAAACTACTGAAACATACATCAGGAAAACAAGAACTATCCACATGGGAACAAATCTTCATTTCAAAAAATAGGAACAAAGTATTCAATTTCGACATCCCCCAGAAAGATTTGTTCAGCAAGTTCCTTGAACCGCCACCAGAGGAGTCCTGTGACAAAATATCGTCAGCTACACCAACGAGAACCAGTCGGGAGCCGGCCGATGATAGAGGCAAAGCCTCTGAAACATGTTCCGGAAAAATTTAAAAGTAAGTGTTGTCTAGTGTCTTTAATCGACTCTCTTTAAAGTTAATTTATCATAACAACACTGTTTTCAACACTTCCAAGAAAGGAATTGCAATGAACTGTTAATCGCAAAAACTATTTGTAGTTGGTTTATTGATACTTGTCACTTACTTTTTTTATATTAATGAGAGACTAGT
This sequence comes from Mantis religiosa, assembly GCA_030765055.1. Taxonomy (NCBI): domain Eukaryota; kingdom Metazoa; phylum Arthropoda; class Insecta; order Mantodea; family Mantidae; genus Mantis; species Mantis religiosa. Next base: position 95,187,514 of record CM060952.1, read on the forward strand.
TTCAAAGGCCTATGAAACTAGTCTCTCATTAATATAAAAAAGTAAGTGACGAATATCAATAAACCAACTAGAAATAGTTTTTGTGATTAATTTTGACGTCACTGTTACTAAATTCCTCCAGATACAATGAACTGTATTTCCTACAAGGAAATAAGTAATAAAACCATTTATGCAAATGTTTATTCTAATTAACATAAAGTGGCTGGAGGCCAGAATGTTTTTAAGAACACGCTGTACAGGAATGAGCAGTCATGTAAATGCACACATCAAATTTCTTACATTCTCTGTCACGTGCATAGTAGGTAGAGAAGGTATTGCCTACCAGCCAACAATGTGATAACCAGATTTCACTGAAAATACACATTTTGAAGTCTCCTGAATATGAAAAACATATTTTTAGAAAAAGGACCACATTTTGGTGTGCATGTCCCTATCTCAGTGAGCAGCAGTTGTTAAAAAGATAACAGTATTTAAGCTTTTTAAGTATGTCTCGTTAGAGCATACAATGTAACATGATTAAGAAACCTGTCCCTGTCTTTACACAAAATGGGTATCAAAAGTTCATCTAGATTAACAATAAAGAGATCAAAGAATACATTTGTGTAAGAATAGTGTGTATAAAAATTAGTAGAGAAACTCATATGAAAGAACACATCAATAACATTTTTTTTTTTTTAAATTTGCTTCTGCACTGAGTTTTCTTTCTACTTAGGAAAAGTTGATATCCCTAGTACAAATTTGCAAAGAGAGCTAAAATACCTTGCACATATGTGTGCATTTAATTTAAATCATTCAAAGGTTAATATCGTATATGACAACAAATGCTGTACTCTAACTGATCTTAATTGCATCTTCTACAGAGATTTTGCCTTAATGACACTGAACAGCTGTATATGTTTGAGAGGTATTAATCAACCAGAAGTAGAATGAAACAGCCTACAAATGTGCACTTTACTGATGTCGTAATATCATTTGGTAACAGAACTAGTTTGATTACTGACACTTAACATTTCTAGTGGAGATGACATCATCACATTTTGTTTTTATCAGTAATTCTTGGACCACATGAGAAATAACGCTGCTGGGTGCCATTTTATCAATATAAAATTATGCAATGTGACCCAAAGTCATGACCTTTAACATCCCATATCAGTCTTAAAGATAATTTGTTCTTTATTGCTTAATATGCTGTAAACGCTGCTGGAGGCAGTTCTCTTTTACTTCTTTTTGCATTGGCCTCACTCACCACTAAAACAACAGTAGTTACACATTTTCATAAGGTGATATAAAAATTAATCAAAATGTTTATAGATAGTTGTCCAGTAAACTAATATTAACAGCAAAATCTATTGCAGCAATTCATGCTTTTAAAGGAGTTTATGATGCTGCAACACATTAACTTAAAATGTAATTCACCATTGGCAAGCTCAAATAACTGGAATTTTCCAAATGACTGATTTCATAAAAGTGTCTCCTCTGAGATCATAAACATCTTTTATTATACAAGAGTTCAGTTCCCTCATATTTAGCAAAATCTTTGGAGATTTTCTTTGCTTTCAACCACTTTTGAGATGTTTTTCAATGAGGCTTTTAACCTTAAGCATTATCAGAAGGGAAAGCATAATCACCAAATAAAATGATTCTTTTTAGGGGATATTCAAATATAATAGTCCTAGTATTTATTCAATAATGTAGTAACAGCTAGAAACTCTACTGCAAAGCTTGAAGGAAAACAAATTGAAATTTCTGACTGCAGCATATTAGTCTATTTGATTGCCAATTAATCATATAAGATTATACAATTTTAGAATGTTTCCATTAGCAACTGTTTACATCCTTAATTTAATCTGTTTTGTTCTTAGGCGTTTTTCCATTCACTATTGTTAACGTGTACTTCTTCCACAATCTATTTTTACAGAAGCATTTTTCCATTCATTTCAAAGTAATTGACATAGAAATTAGCAAAAATGACTTCATTATACATTTTAGGGACAAAGGGAATGCAGCTAGCTGAAGCAGTATTCAAATCTTCAGAAAAATGCTAGCTTTGAAGTTGATCTGGATGGCTCTGTAGGTTAGGTGTTGGCCTAATGATTCCAAGGTTTCAGATTCAAATCTTGCCCACAACTATGATTTTTAAGCATGCTTATTATTATTATTATTATTATTATTATTATTATTATTATTATTATTATTATTATTATTATTATTATTATTATTATTATTATTATTATTATTATTATTATTATTATTATTTATTATTTTATTTTCATCCTTTAGGAACAATGTACAATGGTATTGGACACATCAGCATATGAAATATTTACAATGGTATATATACATATGCTATGGTTTACATAAATACAGCAGTTGTTTCTCTCACTTTATGAAGCTACTCAGTTTAAAATACAGACATATTTGTATTACCATGTAAATGTGGAAAAATTAGAACAATATTTGCAATTTATTAGTTTTCTATAAATTCATCTAGTGTAAAAAAAATGCTATAGTAAAAACTTTTTACGTTTAATTTTAAACTTTTTGTCATCATTGTTTCTTGTAAGGGATAATGTAATTTATTATAAATAATTAGTCCAGTGTATAAAAAGCTGTCCTCAAAAAGTTTAAATTTATGTGTCTGTCTGGCTAGATTATTTTTATTATCATATTGTGTGATACTGAGATACTATGTTAAACTCATGTAAGTTTTTATATAGTTTAATAGTTCAAGCACATATGCACAACACATGGTAGAATCCTTATCTGCTTGAAGTATTGCCTGCAACTGCTTCTAGTATTTTCTTTTTTGTATGGTAAATATTGCTTTTGCTGGGCCTGAATTACCCCATACCATATAGAAGGAGTGAGTGAAAATAATGGGTAAAACATACTTTAATGAGATTTTTTGATAAGATCTCAATATGCGAGTTCCATTTTAAGTTATGGTTTACTGTTATACCTAAAAATTTTGCCTCTGATTGTAAATATAAGTTCCTTTTATCAAAATTGACTACTGGGACATTGTCATTTTTCTGAAGATGCTGAAAGTACAAAGAAACTGTTTTTTCTTTGTTAGTTAAGAAGTTATTGTTTAGGAACCAATTATTAATTGGTTTATTAACATAATCAATATTGATATTATATTGATATTTAGTTGCTCTATGTCTTGTCTTTTTATTAGCACACTGGTATCTGCATATAATGTGATTTGTGCTCCACTGATACTAGAGGCCAGGTCATTACGTATATTAGGAAAAATGGCCCAAGTATCAATCCTGGTGGTACTCTATAGTGAACTGGATTTTTCCGAGAGTAGATCGCTTCTACTGTGCATCTGGTTACATTTAGGTGAATAATTTCTCCCATTTGTTCTCTACTTTCCAAGTAGGAGTCACACCAGTCTAGTGCTATTCCACAAATACTTATTGAATGAAGTTTTTTTAATAAAACATTGTGATCTACTAGGTCAAAAGCCTTTGATAGATTCAGAAAAAGACCAATGCATGGTTCTCTGCTATCTACTGCATCATATACTGTTTTAAGGAACTTATTTATTGTTGTCTGTGTCGATTGTCCTTTATAGAAACCATGTTGACTCTCTGAGATAATACTGTACTTGTTCAAACAGGAAGATAACTGGCTATACATAACTTTTTCCAATATTTTGGAAAAACCTGAAAGCAGTGATTTTGGTCTGTAGTTTGTTAAAACAGTCCCATGTCAGAAAATTTACTAGTATGTAAAACCACTTCTAGACAGCATCGTTAAACAAAATATTAGAAATTATTAAATTATAGATGAGTTGTATTTATTACACATCAGCTTTACTTACATACCTATATCGAGGACATGTTTCCCAAACTATCGTTCGCATCATCAGCTCTAATGTGACTAAAGCTTGATCCAGTGGTGTGGGTAGTTCTGGAGTTGAACTCATCTATAATTTAATAATCGTTTCGCTTCACTGTGGTATATCAATACAGTTAAATTTCAAAATATTAGAACTCTTTTTTGAATTTCCAAGCTCTTTCCATGGTTTAGTATTACAGAATTGACTTTTTAAACATCACTTACCTGTTTAAGGAAAAAAGTGTTTCAGGAGCTTTCGCTCCCATGACTGCTTGTATCAATCCAAGTGCTAGTTGGTTTTGTTTGTGGTAGTGGTTGGATAAACTACAAAAGTAGGTTTAAAATCTATTTTCCATAAGTGTTTTCCCAAAATATTTGTTTAGTATTCTCAGATTGCTTTTTATGTTGGTTTCTTAAAAAATGACAAGCTGATTTGTCTTCCTGTTTTTGTTTTATGTTCCTTGTATGTTCTTTCATTCTTGTTTCCATGTTTCTATTAGTTTTACCTAAGTATATTTTTTCGCAGTTATTGCAGTTTATGTGGCATATACCTGGATTTTTTTCATGCAGGACATCTTTAATTTTGAATTTAATGTATTTTTTATGGAATATTATTTTTCAGACTCAAAATAAAGTTGTGCTACATACATATATTTTTTAATTTGAAGTTTGTAGAAAGCTGTGAATTAATTGACATCATCTTTTTCGTTAAACAGGAAAAGCCGAAAAGAGAATTAGAAATATGGGAGAGTTTTTAAGAAAGACAAAGTGGTCCAAGGAAGTAAGGGACATAGGCAAAGAAAAACGACATGGAGAAAAGTTGGAGCAAACAATATAAAAGGTTAAGTTGGACAAAGGGCTGGCTTGAGCATCATGCAAGCTGAAGTAGTATAGGACAAATTTATCATGATATTAAAATGAATGGTGGAGTAAGGGACAGAATAGCAACTTACAAATGCATGAGAAAATTGTAAATTATATACAGTAGTATGACAAATAGGAATGTATAAGGAACACATTTTGCATGAAAAGCAATGTAGGTATACTAATAAATTAATTATTTACAAACTACTAATAAAATTTATAATAGAGCTTTTGGACTGTTCTTTTACCTTATTTTGTAACCTACACGTTTCAACCTCCCTACCACATTCTCTCATGTTCACTCTTCAAAGAAACTTCAGTAAACATCCTTAGTTCTGAATATCCTTCATTTTTGGTAAATTAAGGGCAATTTGGATCACAGCTAGAACAGATATTCATCTTATCATCTAGTAGTTTAAATACAATTGAAAATCATTACAGTTCTGTCAATTTAGAAATGTTTTGTGTGCTATCAATTTCATTTAGTTAGCCTGCTTCCAAATATCTTTTGTAATCATTTATTTCTTGCTCCACCAATTATGCAAGAGTTGATACAATCATTATTAGATAGGGTAATCATCTCCATGGGCTCTCTCCAGTGTGCGAATGAACTGGCTGTGGCTGATAACATTACATGGTCAGAGACAAAGTTAAATCCTTACCTTAAAGCAGATACTAGAAATACTGACTTTCTGCTCCCAAACAAGCAGGTATCTTGTAAAAATATTCTTGCTCATTCGTCTAAGCTCAGCAGTAGGAATTCTTGTGATTTCTTGCATGTTACCACTAAGTTCCTTTAATGTATGAGGGTTAGAACAATACACTTGTCTTTCAAACAACCCCATAAATAAAAATTGCAGCTAGTTAGGTCAGATAACTAAGTGAGCACAGCTCAACACTTATAATTCTGTAAAGAAACACTACTCTTACTGCATTTAATGATCAGAGGCCATATGTGCTGTTGCAGTCTTGTTGGTATAGGGCCGAGATTTAACTTGGCACCTAGTCTTTAGAAACAGAAAGAAATAAATACTCACGATCTTCTTCAAACCCACCCCTTTTTTATGGCCAGCCAGGCAGGGCAGACACATCAGTGGCAGATGATCCTTCTTTGTCTGCTTGTTTTTCATTCTCTAAATTTGGTTCCTGTTCCCCTTCTTTGTTGGTCAGAAATTTGCTTGGTTTTGATTTAAAACTTAGAAGAGCGTTGGGAATGAAATCTGTCGAACACCCTGCATGCAAGTTTATAAAATTCTGGCTTTTACCTACTGGGATGAATAGTGGAAATTCAAAATCATCCTGTTCATTTTTCTTCACTTTGTTTATTGTATAATTTATATTGATCCACATTTCATCTATATGTAAATAAATAAAAGGGGCACCAAAGGCTCTTATCTCTTTTATTTTTCTTACAAATGCAAATCTTTTTGTAACGTCTGGCCGGTTCATCAGAAATTTTCTTTTAGATCTTTATTTAGGTCTTTCAAGCTGGACAGAAAATCAATCCGAGAGTGCCCGCCTCGGTAGTGTGGTGGTAGCATGTCTGCCTCACGTTCGAGAGGTCCCGGGTTCGAATCTCGGTCAGGGTGAGTTACCTGGATAAGGGTTTTTCTGGGGTTTTCCCTTATCCTGAACGATGAATGTCTGGTAACTCTAAAGCTCTATGGACCCCGGGCTCATTTGAGCATCATTTCACCCATTCCATTCATCGTCCGATATGACTTAACGTTGGAGGACGTAAATTACAAAAAAAAAAAAAAAAAAAAAAAAAAAAAACGAGAGTAAATAAATATACTGTCTTACTGCAGCAACACAGAAAGTCTATTGCTGTTACTGTGGATTTGATTTGGACATGTTGTTACCAAGAGTCTATAAAATTATCACTTGCACTTTATTTTGTTCTTTAAATATTCTTTTTACAGAATGAGATGAAATACCTGAGCTGCAGCAATTCTTAGAATTATGCTCGACACATATAATTGGCTTTCCGCATTTTAGGGCCTCGCATTCATCTGTAAAAAAATTATGGACACTGTTCACAATTTCCCTACCATCTGATCTTATAGCTTTTCCCTTCCTTACTCCCAGAATTAACACAAACTAGCACTATTCCCAGCACTATTTTTAAAATAATCGGGTAACTCCAAGGTCCATGGACCCTGGACTCATTTGAGCATCACTTCACCTGTCTCATTCATCGTCCAATAAGATTTTATGTTGGAGGACGTCAAAAAATAACCCACAACATTCTCAAATTTCAAAAACATTTTTCATGTTTCCAAAACGTTAACTTAATTTGCAAGAGTTGCAACCACTGATGCCTGCTTGTGTTTACCCTCATACAACAGCAGGTAATTAGGGAATACAATAGGGCTTTAAAAGGGAGTGAACATTTCAAGAAAAGAAACCCTGTGCCCGTGGTAGACAAGGATAGTTCAGAAAGTGCCAAATTAAATCTCATGCATTATACCAACAATAGGATTTTTCTTCCTCTGTCAAGCAATCATAAAAAGGACTGAATTCTCTTATTGCATTTAATGATTCTTAGCCATATTGATGTTGCAGAATCTTGTTGGTACCAACCATTGGACTTTTTTTCCCTCTAAGTGTCAAAAAATGGCCTGAATTGGCCTTCGATATCACTCTGCATTAACTTTTTCATTAAAGAAATTACTCTTCTGGCAATTATTGCAAGTCACACTCCAATTTTCAGTTCATAGTGAGGCATTTCATGTAATGGATCAGATATTTCAGAAGCTCAATGTTCTACTGTTGTGTGTTCACTTGTCCATCTAAGAAAACCAAATCTTATCAGTGAAAATAGCTGTGGATCAATGAAAAACCAATTACAATAATTCACTCGATCACTAATACTTGCAATCAAATGCAGCAAAAGGGATTTAATTTTAGTAGATTTGCAGCATTTGTCACAGAAGACTGAGATACACCAGTTTTTGAGCCAATTTGTTTAGTAATTTTTAAAATGAATGCTCTGAAGTACCACAGATTTCACCCAGTTTATTTTCCGTTAAAATTAATTTTCTCCTACGAAGCTCCTTGTGCAACATTGAACCCGAATCCTGAAATATATTAAAGATACATGCATAATTTTTCTTTCAGATAGCACTTTGTTTGGAAACCTTTCAACAAACTCCATGCACACACAGCTATCAGATTCATATTTAAAATAAACTTCACAAATAAACACCTTCTTTCAGAGAGAAGTGAAACATTTACTGTATCGAGAGAGGTACTTGACTGGCTGCAACTGACTCAGCTAAGCAAGACATGGTGATGGACCTTCCAGTGGAAATTGCTGGTCGAAGTCCTGTTAGGTGGTAAGGGCAGCAGACAGGAGGGAAGGGCCATAACTGGGTTATGCAATATAATAATGAACCAGTCTTCTCATTGTGAGCTGTACATATGATATGTACATATGTACATATATGATGCATATTTGAAAGGAAATAATGTTCTTTGTAATAGATTTTTTTTTATTTACTGAGATTTTCCTCATTACAAAGGTTAACCTCCAACATAATAATAATAATAATAATAATAATAATAATAATAATAATAATAATAATAATAATAATAATAATAATAATAATAATAATAATAATAATAATAATAATAATAATAATAATAATAATAATAATAATAATAATAATAATAATAATAATAATTAGCTGGAACTGAGTACTCCTGGTACATAAGGTCTTAAACTAAATTTTTAAAGTATTTCTCCAGGTGTTTCGATCTTGAGTCCTCTTCCAATGCGTCCAGTCTTTTCATTGTGAGCTGTACATTTTGGAGCCAGGTGGTCACAGGTCGTCGTCTTCTTCTCCCCTCAGGTTCCCACTCCAGCACCAATTTCGGTATTCTGGCATCCTCCATTCTTCGTACATGCCTGTACCACTGTTTCGTTATTTTTTCTTTTCTAGAAAGTCTTGCCGACCTTCTCCAGAAGTCCATCTCTAAAGCTTTTAGCATATTGATGTGATTCTGGTTAGTGGTCAAGGTCACCGCGCCATACAGAATTATACTCTCTAATATGGATTTATGAATTATGTTTTTAGTTCTGTTCATTACATTCCTGCTCCACAGGACTGAGTTGAGCATCCCAATGACCTTGCGTCCACTACTAATTCTTTTTTTGATTTCTAACTCTGATTTTTGAGTTTGATTAATGAGTCACTATGTTTACACTCAACTTCACTTACTGTGTTGTATAATCGAAACGTTTTCAAGATCATTCGATCTCATCCTCAGCTGTTTGGTGACTAAATGAACATTCTTCTTCCTCCACTACTACAGTGCTTCCGATCCCTCTGCCATCTAGTGTTTGGGGCACTAAGTTTTAATACTTCATTTAATGCCGGGATTTCAAAATTTATAACTTTATCCCAGTTTTTGGTTATGAATATTTTTTCTCAAATATCCAATTCTATGGGTGTACTTAAAGATTTTAACAGTTTTATGCTATGGCCAAATGTTGTGGTTTTCTGTCCAAAAATGGTGTGACACTGCTGTTTTTCTGTTTGTTTCAACTTTATGTTCCTCTGGTGTTCTTTTTGCCTGGTTAACAAGTTTCTCTTAGTTTTTCTTATGTAGCTTTTATCACAGGTTTCACAGTGTTGGGGATTAAATTTTTTAGTGGTTTATTTAGCAGGTTCTTCAGACTGAATTTGTTTTGGGGTGCTAGTTTTAAGTTTAGTCTTTTGAAGATTCGTTCAAATTTTCTAAAAGCCCATGGATGGTAGGTGAATTTTCTATATTGCCAGTTTGTGTTTTTAAGCAGTGTGAGAGTGGTCTTTTTTTGATATTGTCTTGAGATTTTCCTTTCTTTTCATCATGTTCCTTATGATGGCTGGGTTGAATCCATTTAATACTGCTATTTCTTTTATGTGTTGAAGTCTAATTCACCGACTATACAACATCCCACTGAGTAAGGAAGAGTTTTTGAAAGAACAACATCTGTGTAGATATGTAACCATTCTTCAGGTGGGTATCTATTGTTCACAGTTTCTAATGCGTGTTTTTAGCACAGGTTTGGAAGTTTCAGATTGTGTAACTATTTGTTCTAAATCTAATGGAATATTAATTGGTTCAAAAGTTAGTGGGTTTTCTTTGATTAAAATTCTAGAATTAGGAAGATTCAGATCTGTTTTTAATTCCGTAACTTTGTGTAGGAAACTTGTTTGTGTTTTTATCTTGATTGGTTGTAGTACTTAAGTGATATTACAACTATCATTTGAATAATTTCTCAAGCTATTACGTGCTCTTCACAGTCTGGATTTTTAAGTCATGTTAACCCTCAATATTTTCTGTTCTTTTTAAGAGTACACACCAATGATCTAGTTCTTTTTCTTTTGAATAAGTGCTAACACCAATTTTTTTTTTTGTTCTTAATTATTTCACAAAAGTCAAGTTCAAAACCTACTTACAAGAAAGCACGTAGTAGATTTCACCATTTATTTTTCTTGGCCTTTTTTTTTTTGTTTGCCTTTAACTCCAATGGTCATATCAGCAGCCGTTCTCCTTTGGAACATATCGAAGATGTTAACTAGTATTCATTGGATTTTAATCATTAGATCACACACACATTCACACTCTCATTCATACTTCCAGACTCTGGGGAAGATGAGGAATTATCTTGGTCGGAGAAAAATCTCCACCCCCACTGCCGGGAATCGAACCTGGGACCCCTAGCATGGTAGGCAGGTGCTCTACCGACTGAGCCATGGGGCCATCGTTTGGCTTTTTTGTGTGGAGGATTGGAGGGGCATTGCAATAAACAACACATATGGGTTAAATTTTCTAATGTGAACAATTTCTTAAAAGCATAACACTCTCAAAGGAAAGGATCTCTCCACAAAATATTGTCGCGATGGCATTGTTGAGGCAAGGCGGCGCGAGGGACGAGTTCAAAGTGACGGGCGGAGGTAAAAGCTTGCCGAAACAAGGGGGGGAGGGAAGGAGACAGATTTCTGGAGAGTTCATCTTTCTTCTAGCACCATCTTGTTTGAGAACATTCCGGGGAGTGAGTAACTATATAAGGAGCTGCCGCCAGCCACTGGAAGTCAGTCAGTAATTGGATGCGTGCGCGTGAACAGCTGTAAAAGTGAACTTTTCGTGGTCGATGACCTTGCAAGTTGTATGTTATGTGACATAATTCTGCCACTGTCACAATATTCATTGAGAATAGGTCATAGATGCTAATGGTGCAGGTTTTGGGGATAATTTTCCTGTAAATTTTTCTCGTTACACTGCTGAACAAGTCAGCTTATGTCTTAAAAGTCAGAAAGACATTTAATAATTCTCTACAACTCTGAAGACTATGTATCTCCCACTGGTCTGGGTACTTCTTTCCTGAAAATATTTTCACTGATATCCAAAGCATTTTTGAGTGATAGCATTGCATTTTTTAAAAAGAATACCTTTTGGTATATATTTATATGTGCCTTGATATATGCAAGGAAGCAACAATAGTGAAACGGCTTTCACAGGTGAACATGTATTTATATTATGAAGAATATGAGATCCTGTGAGATTTATATATTCAACTTCAGGAAGATCATTAAAAATATCCATTAAATGGCAAACAAAAAATCAAGTGGAGTACTTATGAACATTTAAAATAATTTTTGGATTGCACACCATAATTTTATCTACAGTTTACTTCTACATTTTTTCTGATACCACCTACAGCTATCAACTTGACCAGCTCTGTAGCGTGTCTGCCTCATGTTCAAGAAATGCAGAGTTTCTGGATAAGGTTCTTTTCCCAAGGTTTTCCCTTATCCTGAAAGATGAATGTAAGCTCTATGAGCCATGGGCTCTTTTAAGCATCATTTCACCCATTTCATTCATCGTCCAATATGACTTAACATTGGAGGTTGGTAAAAAAAAAGCTATAAACTTATTTTTTGATTTCATACATATATACATATATTTACATTTAGTTTTTACTGAAGAATACCATTGATATAATTGTGTAGCAGTCTGGAAAAGCAATTCAGATTCCTTACATTCAATTAATGAACTATTTCATGTTAACCCCATTATTCATTCTTTCCGAGCCTGTAGACTGTGTCCATTACTTCTATCCTCCATATATAACTACTGGTCTACTCGAATAAGGTACTCGCCACCAAATTTGAAGGGCAGTTGGCTGACGTGAGGGATGCAGTCACGGAGCTGGACAAGCGAATGGGTCAAGTGAACGAGCATGTGAAGACCTGGCGAACCGCGTTAACAACTTAGAGAGAAAGGCTGACAGTCCCTGAACACCATGGTGTAAGATATCCTCCAGAAGACTGAAAAATCTGAAGGCCGAAGCGCCGGGACGCAACATCTGCGCACGCCAAACCACCAAAGTACGGCACGTCAACTTTTGGTCTTCTGCAGCCAATTCGACACAGTGGCCTAGTACAACTGGTCTGATCGCCAGAGGAAGAGGTTGCACAGCTAATAGGCAGCCTCCAGGGACGGGCCGCAGAGGTGCTGAACGCAAGCCAGTGACAGCGCCCAAGGACATCTGGGAGGACCTGGAAAATCGGTTCGAAAACCACCGCTTGGCCGCAGCCAACTGAAATCTAGGACGCAGTCGCCAGGGGAGACGCTGCAGGAGTTCGCAATGACAGTCGAACAGCTGGCCAGCAAAACCTTGGTCGACCCCCTCCGGCTCATCGCGGACGGTTGGGTGAAAGGGAGGCCGTGCCACGTGCTTGTGGACACCGGGCAGCCGTGACCGTCAACTGACCTGACGTAGCCAGGGGTTTGCCGTAGAGAAAACCAAGCCGATCATACCAGCTAGTGACGGCATCGGGCGTCAACTTACCCGTGGAGAGGGAGGTCCTGCTGCAGTTGACCTTGGGGCGGAGTGCCTTGCATCTGTGGGTGTTCGTCGCGGTGGCTGAGGTGATACTGGGACTGGATGCCCTCAGGAGCCACGGTACGACGGTCGATGTCGGCAGGAAGGTTCTACGGCTCGATGGAAAAGAGATGATGCTCCGACATCCCGGAGAACGCCCTGGAATTTGCAAGGTTATCCTGAGAGAAGACGTGGTTGTACCCGCGAGAAGCAAAGTGGTGGTGAAGGCGCGAATGGCAGGCCAGCGGACGAAGAACATGATGCTGGATCGGAAGACGCCTGTGCATGGACTCTGTGTAGACAGGACATTGTTGCCGTGGCGGCAGAAGGTGCCGGTGAGACTGCTCAACCCATCAGACACCAATCACGACATCCAGGCCGGAACGAGTTGGGGACGTGCGGGCCCGTTGTCAGCGTATCGCCAATCGACAAGACCAGGAGCCGGTGCCGACGCAACACTCGAGGCCCCGGCTGGAGAGGGCAACAGACCACCACACCGCAGAACAGCTAGAGAAGGTTCGACAACTGGTGAGACGATACCAGCGCGTCTTCAGCCAAGGCAACAGCACTATGGCCGCACGGACCGAGTGCTCCACCACATCGACACCACACACCGGCTTATTTGGCAACCACTCAGGCGCGTTCCGCTGGCAAAACAAGCGGCGGTACAGGACATGCTCGAGGAAATGAGATTCAGGAGAGTGATCGAAGAGTCTGACAGCCCTTGGTGTTCCCCAGTAGTCCTGATGAAGAACGGCGAGCTACGCTTCTGCGTGGACTACAGGAAGCTGAACGCTGTCACCAGGACTGCTTCCCCTTACCCCGGATTAACGACATCCTGGACACACTTGCTGGTGCAAAGTGGTTTTCAACCCTGGACCATAAGTTGGGTTACTGGCAGGTGGCTCTAGACCCGAGAGACAAGAAGACCGCATTCTCGACTGGCCAAGGGCCTTGGCAGTACACAGCTATGCCCTTTGGTCTCTGCAACGTACCAGATACCTTCCAAAGCCTCATGGAGTGAGTAATGAGAGGATTGACTTATGACGCCTGCCTGCTATACCTTGAAGACATCATCGTCGTTGGCAAGACGTTCGAAGACCATCTCGACAACCTGAGCAAGGTACTATAGAGACTACAGGCGACTAACATGAAGCTGAACGCGAAGAAGTGCCAGCTCTTCCGCAAGAAAGTCAACTACTTGGGCCACATAGTCTCACCAACTGGAGTGGCCAGAGACCCGGAGAAAACACAGGCTGTGAGAGACTGGTCTCGGCCGCAGGATAAACGAGAGTTGTGCCGTTTCCTGAGGCTGTGCAGTTATTACCGTCGCTTAATAAAGGGCTTCTGGAACATCGTCAAGCGTCTCACTCGGCTGACAGAAGAACACCGGCCTTAAGCGTGGACGGAGGACACAGAATGCGCTTTCCATTAGCTGAAGAAGACACTTTGCAGTGCTATTTTGGGATTCCCGCAACCAGGCGGCGCCCTCAATGTGGACACCGACGCCAGCGACCATTGCTTGGAGGCGGCCTATCCCAAGTCCAGGACGGCCACGAGCGGGTGATAGCTTACTACAGCAAGACGCTGTCAAAGGCAGAGAAGAACTACTGCATCACTCGGCAAGAGCTGCTGGCGGTAGTGAAGACCTTGGAGCACTTCCACAAGTACCTGTACGGTCAGCCATTCCAGCTTAGGACGGACCACTCTGCCCTAACTTGGCTAATTGGCTTTAGAAACCTAGAGGGCCAGACAACCCGTTGTGTCCAGAGGCTGCAAGAGTACGACTTCACCTCCGAACATCGTAGAGGGAAGAGCCACGTCAACGCAGTCACCATGTCCCGAAGACCCTGCCCCGATAGTGCGGCCAATGCACAAGAATGGAAGAAAAGGAGTGTTCCGGAGCTGTCAGAGTGGTCACAGCCGTGCCGCGGACGGATGTGATAGCGCAGGCCTCAGGAGGGAGCAGCTGGCGGACGCCGACTTGGGGCCACTCTTGAGAGAAGTGGAGGCAGGGACAAGATCAAACTGGGAGGATATCGCACCCAGAAGCGCTGTGTACAAGTCGTACTGGCTCCAATGGGACTCACTGAAGGCCAACGAGGGCGTGCTGATCCGGATATGGGAATTACCCGATGGGTAGACGCAAGAGAGAACAGTTGGTACTTCTCCGGAATAAGATCCGGGAAGTCTTGCAGGAAGTGCACGCACGTACTTCAGGACACCTGGGAGCAAATCGAATGATCGACAAACTCCGACAGCACTACTACTGGCTGAGGCTGCGAGCAGATGCTGATAGGTGGTGCCGCCAATGTCACGTGTGCGGGGCGAGTCTAGCCCCTAGACTAGGAGTCGGGGTTGCATGCAGCAGTGCATGTCGGAGCGCCTTTCGAACGCATCGCTGTCGACATAACTGAACTATTTCCAGTGTCCGATCGAGGCAACAAGTACGTGATGGTGGCCGTGGACTACTTCACCAAGTGGCTGGAGATGTATGCCAGCCCGAACCAGGAGGCGAAGACGATTACCGACTGCTCGTGGAGCAAGTATTCTGCCGTTTTGGGGTGCCATTAGAGCTCCACATCGATCAGGGCATCAAATTTGAGTCCCACCTGATGGAGGCACTGGAAAAGACTTGGGGTGAACAAGACCCGCAGTCGGACGGCGTGGTCGAGAGATACATCAAGAACCTAGTACATCTGAGGAAGGTCGTGGCCAGTCATAAGTGAGACTGGGACGTCAAGGTGCCACTGTTCTTGCTGTTCGTGGAATAGATTAGTAGAAGATTGTCTTCAGAGGGACGCTTGGGGTTTCCCTTATAGAATAACGAGGGACAAGTTCCATCAGGAAGCCATGTCTACTTTAAGACTACCAGATGGCCAGTTTACCTCACCCGGTAGGGAAACCCTTGAATATCTAGTGAACTCTCTATTGCCAGATGATACTGATGCCAGCGATTCAGATCACAATAGAATCCTCAGGGAATACATCAATGACAGAGAACCAATCATTACTAATGATTTAGGATTTAATATTGAAGATGTTCAGGCAGCTATTGGATGTCTACGAATCAGGAAAGCTTCAGGTCCGGATGGTATATCTGCTGAAGTAATAAGAGCTTTAAGTGGCAAAATCTCTGAGGTACTATCTCTTCTATTCTCAGCATGTTATTCCCAAGGGCGTTTCCCGGATATCTGGAAACGTGGACGATTAGTGATTTTAAAAAAGGATCTGGATAGGGATCCCCAGCTTGTTAACTCATACAGACCAATTTGTATGTTAAATGTCCTAGGAAAGTTATTTGAAATCCTACTATGTAATAGGATAAATGACCTACGTACAGCGGCAAATACATTTGAAAATCAGTTTGGTTTCACTAAAGGTAGATCTTCAGTTGATGCCATAAATCTCGTAGTAGACCATGTTCAGGATTCTCATCAAAATATGTTGTTGGTATATTAATAGATATAGATGGTGCCTTTAATAATTTATGGTGGCCTGTTTTATTTAATAGATTACTCCAAATTGGTTGTCCATTAGAATTGTACAGGACTTGCAAAGATTATTGTAGGAATCGTGTGGTAACATTTAGAATGTCTTCAGAGTCATATTCCAAAGTTTTGACAAAAGGTTGTCCACAAGGTTCCATCTGTGGTCCTCTATTCTGGAATCTCGGTATCGAGGCTGCTCTTATTAGAGTTAGCAATATAAATGATATCAGTTTATTAGTTGCATATGCCGATGACATTATATTAATTATTGAAGCTGATTCCAGACTTGTCTTAGAAACCAAATGCCGCACCATATTGAACACCCTTCAACAGGAATGTGATGAAATGAAATTGAATATATCACCTACAAAAACTAGTTATGTACTTCTAAAAGGGAAATTATTAAGATCACCTATCATGAAACTATATGGACAATCAATTAAAAGGGTCAGCAGTGCCAGATATTTGGGGGTATTTCTGGACGAAGGTTTATTATTTAAAGCTCACTTAGATGAAATTTCGGCAAAAGCCTTTAGAATTTTAAATAAAATAGTTAGTATTGCTAAATTCACGAGAAATGTTCCGTATCATGTAGTCAAAATTATTCACAATGGGGTGTTAGTTTCAATTATTACATATGCTGCTTCAGTTTGGGGTCATCGGGCTTTTCTATTGGGTACACAAAGAACTTTGAGATCTCTTCAAAGGAAAATTCTAATACGTTTAGTTGGTGCTTTTTCAACGACACCAACTGAAGCTTTATTAGTTATTCTGGGACTGCTGCCCTTAGATTTAGAGCTGCGCAAGAGGGGTGCCCGGTACTGGCTACGCCATGGTAACATAGTTCGGGCGAGTCAACTAGTAGGTCAAAGAATTGAAGATGAATGTGAATTAGATGATATCATTATTAGTGAATGGCAAGATATTTGGGATAGTTTAAGAACCGGTAGAAGAGTACATTCATTTTATCCAAGCATAAGAGAACGGCTATGTTTCAAATTTTTAACGCCTTCACGAGGACTTATTCACTATGTTACCGGGCATGGTCCGTATAGGGCACACCTCCATAGGTTTGGCCAATCTCCAGTTAACACCTGTAACTGTGGATTAATAGATACACCAGAGCACTCACTTTGGGAGTGTCCACTTAGATGGGCACAAAATGCAAACATCAACTGGCATTTACGGAACAGGTCCATGTATGACTTACTAAGAAATAAGTATACCTTTCAGTTGATTAATCATTATACTAATATGTTCTCTGATAAAAAATATAGAGAGTTTCACGACTACGCTTAGTTTTAAGTTAAAATTGTGTTGTATTCTTTTTATATTGTTATTTAATGTTTGTGTTTTTCTAGTTCTTAGTTTGTTAATTAACTTATTACTGTTCCTATGTTATTTTGTAATTAAAACCTGTACTTGTAAAGATTGTATAAAATGAAACTAATAAAGTGGATATAAAGTCCAGTTTATAAAATAGATACTGGACTAAAAAAGAATAAAGGAAGCCCCCTAGTCTGTGGTAAGCACAGGCTAGGGGGCTTTTTTTTTTTTTTTTGTTCTTGCTGGCTTGCCGCTCGTCAACACACGACACCACTGGATTTATGCTAGCAAGCTTAATGTTCGGCCGAGAGCTACGCCTCCCTTGTGACCTGGCCTTTGGGAGGGCCCCCCCCAGAAGCAAAGTAGCCAACAACCGAGTATGTGAGGAACCTCGTAGACCATCTCCTCGACATGCATGAGATGGCTCGCCAGAACATCCAGATGGCGAGTGACCACATGAAGACCTGGAACGACAGGAAAGCCAACAGCCAAAGACCCCAGCAGGTGACCTGGTTTGGTTGTACCGTCCTACCCGGACCAAGGGACGCTGTCCAAAACTTCAACAACTGTGGCAAGAACCGTACCGGGTGGTAAAGAGAATTAACGACGTGGTCTACCGCATCTAGAAGGTGCCCCAAGGAAAGATGCTGGTGGTACAGTTGAGTCCAGAGGTTCTACTCCCATTAGTCCTGGACCCGTAGGACCAAGACCCGGGCCTCTTTCAACCAGGGAGTATCCGAGCTGTCCCAAAGGGCGCCCGGCGTCCTCCGTGGGGCTTTCCATAGGGCAAGACCTGGGTTACTAACAAGGCCTCCCCCCAATCTGGTCCAAGGACACAAGACGGGATGGAAGTGGATACGCCACTTACGCGCGCCAACATCAAAAGGTGAAGGCTACCGGTATGACCTCGGTGGGGCCACCCGGCGATCTAGCACACCTTCTACTAGCTCTAGGCTAGTACCCGGGAATATTAATGGCTTCCCTCAACCCCGTCCGGAGACGTACCTGATTACCCACGGGTATCGGGAACCACTGCCCCCTCGAGACCAACCCAATCCGAACTCCCATAGAGAGGGGCTCGAATGTTCGGCCCGAGGTTCCTCTAGTAACATCAGAGGTATCACGAGTGCTAAGGGTCCGCAGTGCTCGCACCACGGCAGCTGAAGGGGACGGATCCCCTCCCCTACAGTATTCCAAGAGGTGACCTGGTCTGGTTGTACCGTCCTACCCGGACCAAGGGATGCTGTCCAAATCTTCAACAACTGTGGCAAGAACCATACCGGGTGGTAAAGAGAATTAACGGTGGTCTACCGCATCCAGATGGTGCCCCAAGGAAAGATGCTGGTGGTACAAGTAGATAGACTGGCCCATTACGATGGTGCTGTTCGGGATGACCAGTCTTGAGGAGGGGGCAGTGTCACCATGTTGCATTTTTGTGCTGTTGCCACAGGCCGCAGCCAGGTGCGTGGGCAGGAGAGAAAAAGACAGAGAGGAACCAGAACGTTCTGTCCATTGTTGCTGTCATGAAAGTTCTCAGAAGTTTTGTGGTTTTCTAGAAACAATGGCTGGGGAGTTATAAATACTGGCAGGTGTTAGAAGCAGCAGTGCAATGAAGCAGAAGTGCAATGCAGTGATTTCTTTCATTTGTTTTCGTGTAGCAAAAGTTTTTCTAAATTTCTGAAAACCAGATTTCCAAATCTAAGTAACCCATAATAAACATCTTTCTGCAACGTATTTATATGAAAAAAATTTAATGTTTATTATTCTAATTACGCTTTCTGTACCAGTAGATTGATGGAGACAAGTCTTTGAAACTTGTCCCAATAACTTCTGGTATAAAAAATGAAGTTAGTGTAATAAATACTCTAATTTTTGCATATAAATATGCTACAATGTTCAAACCATGGGAAAAATTATTTAAAAAAAAAAAGTACAATGAAGTATATTTGTCTGCTGAGATGATCCTAGTAGCCTATCACCAGAAGCACTAATATATAATTGATATATTTTCTTTGCATATAGAGCTTTATGACTGAATATAATAAGACTGTGGTTTGAACTGTCATTCTTTGAGACACTGTGTTGTTCTCCAGGTCTCCTTGAAACTAAGCAGGCCAACTATAAAGATTACACTCTCTCTTGTACAATCATCAATTAAAAATGCTTAATAGAAAGTTCCAAATAACTGATACTCGATATGTTCATAATATATTCTTAGGTTCCCCTATTTCATTAGAATATTGTCATTTCTATACAGTATAGAATAAAATATATTATGCTACTACTAAGAAACTGTCATTTTTTAATTGTATAGAAATTCCAACCTTTCTATGGCCTCTCTCTCTCTCTAAAGGGAATACATCATTTTAGCAGCTATGTAAATAACTGTTACAAGTTCTCTCAAAATTAGATTTCCTTGAAGGTTTTACTGCTGTATGAAAATAGTTCCATGTTCTGCAACAGGAATTATCAAATGAATATGAATTTAAATCCTGATTTTAAAATAATCTTATACAGAATGTATGGAGCCATCACAAATATAATGATCAATTAGGAATCAGTTAACTGATGCAACAATTTTTTCTTTCATTTCAAAAATTCAAGCTAAAGGGAGCAGTCCAGTCCAGAAATCATTTATGAAGATGATTATAACAGCAGGAGAGAAATGAAGTAGAAATACAGTTTTAACATAGATGTGACCACTAGTTCCTATTGCTCTCATCTTCATGTACAGATGCGAGCAAGACTGGCATATGTGAGAGAGGCAGGTTTCTTATCAATTAGTTGTAACAGGACGATTCAGTTTCCTTATACCTGACCAGCAAGTTCAACGCACAAGTATTTAAGCTTCAATGGAAAATAAAAACAATTTTGCCACATGGAACATAGGTGGTTTTATATAACTCTCTACTATCAACCTTGTATTTATCGATCATTTTTTTAATAACGTTATTTCCTCTCTCTCGCACACCACACCTCAACCATTTTAATCACCCTTGCTTCTTTTTAAATGCATTTCCTATACTCAAAGTAATAGTTTTATCTGGAAGGAAATACTTCTGTCATAGGTTAGCGATACTATAATGTTAAACTGTGTGGTATTTAAAATTAATATCTAAAATTATTGTTTAAAATTTATATCTTACTCCGAAAATAAATATATTATTTTTTAAATCCTTTCATGGAAGTGTTGAAAACAGTGTTGTTGCATAAATTAAATTAATTGGGAGTTATTAAATTTTAGATGAGTCGTATTTCTTACACATCTGCTTCACGCAGATGTGTAAGAAATACGACTCATCTAAAATTTAATAATTTTTCGCTTCACTGTGGTGTTCCAATACAGTTAAATCTCGATATAATTGGGAGTTGATTAATGACACAAAACAACACTTACTTTTAAATTTTCCCGGAACTAGTTTCTGAGGCCTTCCCTCTATCTGTCCGGCTGAAGATAGAGGGAAGGCCTCAGAAACTAGTTCCGGGAAAATTAAAAGTAACTGTTGTTTTGTGTCATTAATCGACTCCCAATTAATTTAATATTATTTTTTGTCACAGTTCTCAAGAACAACTTATATGAATATACTACGACAATTAATATAGCCACCAAATTGAAAGCTTTATATATATTAGACTTCTAACGACCAACAAAATAAATAAAATAACTATTTTGTTTGATAATGAGAGTTCAAATACAAAATCACGTTAGCGTCAACGGCATGTCAGAGGTTTCACGAAGGAGTTCTTTAAAATCAGTAAAGCTGATATGATGCATTTCAGTTTTAGCTACACGTAGAAACCATCAAACTAGACTGGGCTTGAACTCGCAACCTTGGGATCAGAATGCCAGCATCTAAGTCAATCTGATCAGCTTTTGTAATGATGATGGCGATTTCTTTCTTTTTTTGTAATTTACGTCCTCCAACGTTAAGTCATACCGGACGATGAATGAAATGGGTGAAATGATGCTCAAATGAGCCTAGGGTCCATAGAGCTTAGAGTTACCCGACATTCGTCTTTTAGGATAAGGGAAAACCCTGGAAAAAACCTTACCCAGGTAACTCCACCTTGATCAACATTTGAACTCGGGACCTCTTGAAACGTGAGGCAGACAAGCTACCACCATGCTACTGAGGCGGGCGATGATGATGATGATTATGATGACAAAGAAAACCTGAAAGGTCAAATGAGAGTGTAATGCTAATCTAATATGCAGCTATAACAGAATTAAACATTTAAACAAGAAATAGTTTATGCATTTGAAGCATATATAGTTCGAAGCAGTGTGCAGCAATTATCTGCTCTAGAGGCTGTGAAAATTACATTTCAGGTAAACAAATTAACACAAAGATCGCGAAAAATAAACTGTCATGTAGATGCCGTTGCTGAGACCGATCAATTTAATAAGTTAGTGTTAGCACTTTCTTCGTTCAAGTATTTTAGGGAAATAATGTAGGTTTACTTCAAGAATATTTTAAAAGTTCCATCTTCCAGTGAACTTGTCTAAATAGGCAATAAACTGTCACTGTGGTTAAATGGACATGTGGTCAATGCACTCTGCGATTGGTCGTTACTTCCTCGGGGTCAAAGGCAACAATATATATATATATATAAAAGAGCGGAAGGTTTGTATTTGATTTAAAAACGACAAAGAGTATCATTGTATCATGCATTAGAGTGAATAAGTTTAGAGAAGAATGCCTTTAACCTCGAAAGTCACTCGGGGCCGTATTGTTGGCATGTGGGAAGCAGGTCTTGCTACCACACAAATAGCTAATTCTGTGGGAAGAGGGCTTGACTGCGTTCTTTACTGCATCCAGCGGTTCCAGGAAGAGGGAGAAGGATTAAAAACCCGACCTAAATCCGGAAGACCCAGGGTTACCTCTCCGGATATGGATGCAGCCATAGTGCAGAATTCCATAGAGAATCCGTTCCGCCCTTCTACATCAATCATGAGGCATATGAGACTTAAGATAATGCCTTCGACTGTTAGAAGGCGTCTTCATGCTGCCGGGATCCACACTAGGAAGCCAGCTCGAAAAGAGAACCTCACAGAAGCACATCAAGATACTCGTGTGGGATTTGCTCTCCAGTTCCTTCCAATGCCTCAGACATTCTGGGACACTGTAATATGGACGAACGAGAAAGTGTTTCATCTGACGAAGAGGGAAGGTTGATACTTTGGCATCCAGACAAGACATGCTACAACCCAGAACACGTAGTGACCACAGCAAGAAGCGGCAGGATTAGCATCACTTTCTGGGGCTGCGCAGACGAACTCATATTTGTGAATCTCTCGTTGCTTCTCTTCCTAGGAGGCTAAATGCTCTTTTAGATGTAAAAGGTTGGTGGACTGGGTATTAAGCCATTAATCGTTTGTTCCCTATCCCAAATTATGCCATCCATGTTCAAGCTAATATTTCCATTCTTTCCTTTCTTCATATGCACATAGGCATCTATTTAGAAATTGGTTTCAGTTTTACCTATATATTAATTATTTTAAATGAAAATTATCCTTTATTTTCTGTCTCAATAATTATTATCAAGCATAAAATAAACTCAATTCTAGAGTAAAATTAAGATTTAAGCATTGCACTTATCAGACAAAGAATTCAACATTCAATTGGAACCTCATATAATAAAATGTATAATTTACTACAGAGTGTTGTGCTTAAACCTCCTCCTCCTCTTTATTATTATTATTATTATTATTATTATTATTATTATTATTATTATTATTATTATTAAACAGTAAAGCTTCGAACGAGATATATATTTTGTGAATCACATTTCTTCAGTGAATTATTTATTTGATATAGATATTGAACACTATCAGTTATACCAAAATGTGCAATATCTGTGTGTGTGTGTGGTGGTGTGTGTGTGTTGGTGTGTGTGTGTGCGTGTGCGTGCGTGTGTGTGTGTGTGAAACAGATAATTTCATTTTGAATAGTAGAATTTTACAACAAAAACTATTATTATTATTATTAGCAGTAAAGCTTCGAACGAGATATATATTTTGTGAATCACATTTCTTCAGTGAATTATTTATTTGATATAGATACTGAACACTATTAGTTATACCAATAAATGTGCAATATATGTATAGATAAATATGTGCGAAACAGATAATTTCATTTTGAATAGTAGAATTTTACAATAAAAACGATTATTATTATTGTCACCTAATTATCGGAAGGCACGGCCAGCTAGCAGCAGGGTAGGGCCAGATGGGAAGCATTCAGACCACGCCTACCCATTTGTCTCGTGTCACTAACTGAGGGGGATGATTAGAAGAGCGGCACGGGCCCTGTATCGTCTGTTTCCCCGCCCCTGACGCCTGGAACCTTTGGGATGATTCATTGAACTGCGAGACTTCCAGAAACGGCGATCTTCGCTATATAAGGCCTGCAGTTGGCAAGTGAGTTCAGTTCTTGGCGAGCAGCCGTGAAGAGCGCCCAGTGAGGGAACGGGCTGGAAGACTGTGTACGTGCAGTGTACGAGGAGTGTACGTAACTGCGAGTGCAGAGTGGAACTGTGACGGACGAACTGTGAATTGTAATTGTGTGTGCTACGTAATTCTGTGTAATCGGCAAGTGTTCCAACTGTAAGTCGGTGGAAATAAAGAACATTTTGAGTGTGTGCAATTGGACTTTTAATTTCACAAACCCACAAAGTTACATTATTAACAGTAAAGGTTTGAACGAGATATATATTTTGTGAATCACATTTCTTCATAGATATTGAACACTATCAGTTATACCAATAAATGTGCAATATATATATATATATATATATATATATATATATATATATGTGTGTGTGTGTGTGTGTGTGTGTGTGTGTGTGTGTGTGTGTGTGTGTGAAACAGATAATTTCATTTTGAACAGTAGAATTTTACAAAAAAAAAACATTATCATCATTATCAAATATCATTACCATTATCGCTGTCGTTATTGTTATTGCTGGGTAGAGTGCTTAAAGGTGGCATTAATCGTTATCACGTTCATTGTCCCCTACCTGCTGTGGTCGGAGGAGGGGAATGTCTTGTTGATAGCAGGTAAACCTGACCTTTCCTCTCACCAGGCTCAACCAAACGATAATCAAATTTTGTTCCCTTTGCCTCTCCAATCCCCTTGTCCATCAGAAAACTTTTGCATTCGGGTGTACAGTATGGATATGCAAATGCGGATTTGAGTGTTTAAAACATATTAGAAAAATACATTTGGCTTATGAAATAGCACTGAAATATGCTAATATGTTATTACTAACAATTTAAAGAAACAGGAGCTTCTAATGCTGCTGTAAATTCACAAAATGGCAACATATTACAGCCAAATGCCATCCTTTAATTAATCTCTCTCACAAAATGTTTATACACAACAAATCTTCATATTTCAAGATTTGAGATTATTTTTAAATTTGTTACATTTCTTTTTAGAAATGTTAGTTTTTAGTAGGCTATGATTTATGGTCAGAATTCTGCTTAAAAAATCAATTTGACTGAATGAACGAATGCAGTTATATAAAATAAAAGTGAATCAAGAAGATACTGACACATTGTTTCACTCACACTTCACTCATTATTTTAACTTGTGCTTCACTGTCTCTACGCTTCTTTAAATTTTTATACTGCTGATATATAATTTACGAAATCTCTTATTATGCTTATATTCTGAAGATTCATGTTTGCACTTGCTTTCAAGTTTTCACATTTATACAGTGAAAGAGTTATTGACTCTATGATTCTGGCTTCTGAACTCTTGAGCTCCCAGGTATGATTGCTACTGGGGAATTCCTCTTTGACTAGAACCATTTCCTATCC
This sequence comes from Mantis religiosa, assembly GCA_030765055.1. Taxonomy (NCBI): domain Eukaryota; kingdom Metazoa; phylum Arthropoda; class Insecta; order Mantodea; family Mantidae; genus Mantis; species Mantis religiosa. Next base: position 95,212,745 of record CM060952.1, read on the forward strand.
TTTGAAATCTGGAAGCAAGCATGTGAGTGAATGTGACTGTTTCATGTCAAAGATAAAAAGCAATGTTACAGATCTACAGTTCAGCAGATTATAGCAACAAATGAGAAAAAGAAAACTTGCTGACAGCTAATAAAACAATTTTATTTATGAAATTGCAATTCCTCATTAGTACCTTAGTGAGTAGGGCCCTGTCTGGTTTGAAATAAAAACACCGATATTTTTGGTGTCTTTATAATTTATATTAATATGACCATTGATGCAAAATTTCATGTCTGATAGGGCAGACCTAACAGAGGGGGAGGATAAGAAGAGAGATATATAACTACCTTACATGTATGTATATGCACGTATGCATACAAATACATATACACATAACAAATTATAAATTAGTTATATAAAATATGTTAACTACTGCTTTTGAACTTTGAATAGCAGAAAACCCTAATGCATTTAAAAAGTTCCATCATATTCTCAAATTTAATATATACCCACCCACAAGAGTACATCAAGAGTCTAGATGGGATGATAATCTTGCCCTCAGATGGCATGGAGAAGTACACAGATATGGAGTGCACTTATTGTCTGCTGTTTAATGAATTGCAATTAGCCATAAAAAAAAAATCAGGATCAAACCTAAACAAATTGCAAATTTTAATAGAAGTATTAACTTTGACCACTATATGATCCACAAAGTTTGGGACAAACTTATTTACAGATTAAATATATGTTGTGGTACAAATTAAAGTTATATTGAACTCTTGTAATACTTGTAAATGAAACTTGAACTAATGTCATATTTGGACATAACTGTTATTAAATTCCCCTTAATATTAGTTAATTGCACTGATGTGTTTGCATAATTATTCCATTAAATCACCATTATAAATATGGTAAAAGAACAAGATTGTTCTGGACTAGAAATTAAACAGAGCTCATGCTCATATAGGCTTCAATTTAAGATTCAGATTGTACTATGTGCTTGAAATTCCTTCATGTCAATGAATTTGAATCACTGGTTTTTCTTTAAATTGTGTATATATCACCTAACTTTGACTGCATGTTATTTGGTTTCTATGATCAACTTCTTGCACTATGTTGTATGTCTTTTGTGTCTTTGTTACAGATGATCCATAGAGTTATGTGGTAAATGTAATTCAGTATAGTGGACCAAGTGTGTTTTCATTCTGTTTGTTTTTAATTCTTTTAATATGCTGATGAAGGATTAAATCCAAACTGCTCAACATTTTAGTGTATGACATTGTACATTTTTCATTCACAACAATCTTGTTCTTTTATCTTTCTCAAGTTTTATGTATTGATCAATCAAGTAAATCTTCCAAACACATATATATACACACACGCACACACACCAGTTTGGTATACCAGTTTGGAGAATTTGCTTTGAATCAAGTGGAGGCAGCATATTTCTCTGATTACAATTACACATTTCTTCATCCCAAAATATTCAGCATTTAATGACACAAGAAGTTTACCATGAACAAACTACTTTTTGGCATGTAACTAATAAGCTGGATAATTAATAGAAACAGTATTACAAAATTCAACCTGAGCTATGTATCTCAAGAGTGTATGGTTGGGCTTTTATTTGGAAAATGTTATATTGATTCTTTAAAGCTCATACGATTTACTGGACTGCTCTGTTAAGTAGGTATTAACCCGAGTTTACTTCTCTGAGGTAGATGTAATTCTGATGTACATTGTGAATGTCTCCTTTTGCTTGAGTAAAATGTAGATTCATATTAACGATATATAATTCTGGCATCACTAAAGGTTCTTCAAGTGCTATTTCCTATAGGCTAGTACTTAAACCTCGGAGAAGTGCTAAAAGTTGGCATATGCTATCATAAAGACTCTCTATGAATATGTTTTAGTTTTACTGAATATAATAATTTTTATTGGCAACATCAATTTACCTTGAGATGCATAAGGATAACCAAGCTAGACTTTCACTATTACCACTGAATGTTATTCTAGCATTATATACAATGTCTTGAATTCCTAATGGGATTTAGTTTGCATTGTGTAGTTTGTCTCAATGGCTCAATATCCAGTGCCCGTAAAAGGAATACAGAGCAAATACTGCTATCCATGCCTCAGATTCTTAATACCTTCAAGAGACATTGTAAAATAAGTTACCTTTTGATATTTTTTGCAAATATCTGCATGTGGATGCAATCTTAAGAGATACCAATATAAAAGTAAATGTGCTGCTTAGTATTGACTTCTGTGTATGCAATTAATTTGCATAATTTAGTTCTAAAATATTTTATCAGCTATTAAAAGCATTTTTTAAAAATTTGTTTTCTATCAGCTTTCCTACAACTTCCTTTATGGAATTTAAATTTCAGATTTGTGTTACAATTTCAGAAATAATACACACCGTCACTTGCTGAGGATGTTATTAACTCAATTATTAGTGTATCATTCTGAAGTTGTCCATATGGGTTTCATTCAGCTGAATGATGAAAGCAAATCTAATCATCTTATATATGCCCGATTTCACCAACAGATGTTAAAATCAATGTTCAAAAATGTAATGTACCAATTGTTGCAGAGTTAACAGGTGTTAAAATTTTTGCATTCCACCAACTCTTTTCTGAAAATGTTAACAAATATGTATTAATGCAGAGAGACTTGTAAATATTACAGATACAGAAGGCTGTGAATGAATCTTATTATTTTCTGAACGTACTGCAATGCGCTTTTGTTTTTATTTTCGTTTATGAACAAAATCAGAAGAGAAGCTGTGGACAAATTTCTCACCAATGGAAAAAGAATTGTTTATGAATTAGTAACTAAATATCAGGATAAATATTAAAAGCAGAAGCATTATTAACAGTGAAGTATTCTTCATTATAGAGTTTGATTTACGAGTCACTATGTTTACACTCAACGTAAGTGAAGTTGAGTGTAAACATAGTGACTCATAAATCAAACTCAGAGGACGGTGTGAAAGAGAAATATGTGATGTGGGAAAAAAAATCGGAAATGATACTTAAATTAGGCAAATGAGTCAATCTCATAGTTCTCACAGAACTGACGATAGGGAAAAAGTTCCCAGAAACTAGTCTTCATCAAAAAACTTGTAAGTGGAGAAAAGTATATACAAGGTTGACTCATCTGCCTAATTTTAGTAACAATGGCACTCCACTTTCTGAAATACTTCTTTTTATTCTATATAATTGGAAATGAGTTAAATATGAATGCAAATGTCACAACCAGAAGTACAAAGCAACTTCATAGGTATTACGAGGTGCGAATTTAAAATTTGCATTACTTTAAAATTTAAATTTAAAACGAGGTGGGAAGGACATGAGTGACAAGTGTCTTGAACGTTTCAAGACGGGAGGTGGACAGTATATTACCCACAGAATTCAATGAATTATAAAATTGCAAAGTTATTAATACTTAAAGCAAAGGTGAGATCGGCAGTTCCTTTCGATGCATGTTCTAAACTCTATTGTACTTCCGCAGTAACCTTCATAAAAACTTGTTTTGACAGTCTATACCTCTGTAGAAAATCTTCTTGTAATAACTCCTCAAAATCATTTCTCCTCATAGGTTGCACTCTATTATGAATGCCATTTAGATGGTCTAACTATAGCAAATCAACATCAAGCCTGCCCGCCATCTTGACAATTTTACAATTGTTAATGACTTAATAACAGAATAACGGCTTGTTAGTTTAACAAGAGATTTAACAGGAGTGTTAAGCTAACACTTGTTGGTGAAATGCAACTATAACTATTGCTAAACAAGACTAACAGCCGTGTTAAGTTTTAACATCTGTTGGTGAAATTGGGCATTAGTGTCCTAGCTCAAAGATCTTTGTTTCCAGCATAATTATTTTCAAATGAAACTGTTTTTGAAACTGACAGAATAATGTATTTTACCTAATGTAGATTTTTAGCTGATTTGATTTGATTTGATTTATTGATTCATCCATTAAAACATGTACATGTTATAGGACACGTCAAATTAAAAACTAAGTACAATATTTATAATTAAGGTAGCTAACTAAATATTTATAAATTTAAAAATTCATCCATGCTATAGAAGCTATTGGCTCTAAGGAAGTTTAATAACAATTTCTTAAATTGATGTTGTGATTCAATCTTTTTTATAGATTCAGGTAGCTTATTGTAAAGATGTATGCCAGCATATGTGAAACTATTTTCATACATCTTTGTTTTGTGTGCCTTCACATATAAATTATTCTTTGTTCTAATGTTGTGTATATGAATTTCAGAATTTGTTTTGAATAAACTTAGGCTTGCTTTCATATGTACAAGAGTTTCATATATGTATATTGTTACCCAATCGACAAACTTGCGGTCGGTTACGCGAGGGGAAGGCCGGTGGAGGGGGGCGTGTGGTATCGGTACTGCCTGCGGAGGCAGGACAGAGTGGAGGGTGGGGAAACCACAGGGGTGGCTGAATCTTCGTTTCCCCCTCCTCCTGCTGCCTGAAAGAACGCGTAACCTCCAGAATATTTCTCCCCTCCATGGTAAAGAATTCTCTAGAAACATTTAGCCACCTATAAATAGAGGGACGATGCGACCGAGAGTTCAATTCAGTTCAGTTCTTGGCGAGCAGTGTGAGGAGCGTCCAGTGAGGGAACGTAACTGCGTGCAGAGGACCTGTGACAGACGAACTGGTGAATTGTAATTGTGTGCATTACGTAATTCTGTGTAATCAGCAAGTGTTCCGACTGTAATTTGGTGGAAATAAAGAACACTTTTGAGTGGTGCAATTGGACTTTTCATTTCACAAACCCACAAAGTCACAATATACTTGGCTGAGGTAAGATACCTAATTTACTGAGGTATGGCTTACAACTAGTTGTGCTTGAGAGATCTGCTATGATTCTAATTATTTTCTTTTGGTATCTGAATACTTTTATACTGTCTTTAGAATTTCCCCCAAAAATTATATCATATGCCAACAAACTGTGTATATATGAAAAGTACACTACTCTCCGAACTTTCAAGCTTGACATGCCTGTAATTGCCTTGATTAAGAAACACATTTTATTAAATATATCGAGATTCAACTGTATTGGAACACCACAGTGAAGCGAAAAATTATTAAATTTTAGATGAGTCGCATTTTTTACACATCTGCTTCACTTTCGTACCTATTTTGAGGACATGTTTCGCAAATCTTCGTTTGCATCTACGGCACAAGAGTCGCACAAGAGCCGTAGATGCAAACGAAGATTTGCGAAACATGTCCTCAAAATAGGTACGAAAGTGAAGCAGATGTGTAAAAAATGCGACTCATCTAAAATTTAATAATTACATTTTATTAAGTTTTTTCGTCAATGTGTCTATGTGAGTTTCCAAACTTAAATTTTCATCTAGTATTAGTCCCAGAAATTTGGTAGTTTTTACATATTGTATTTGGTCTTGTTCCAGCATTTAGCTAAGTTGACTAAAGCACTTACTGAGCATCTTTGATCAAAGATTTCAATGTAAGAGGTTAACTGATGTTTGAATTCTATTATAGTACTACTAATTGTGATTAAGGGAAGGAATGGGCCCAAATAAATGCAGATTGGCATACCTAAATTTTTACCAGACCATGGTAATATTATAACAAAATAAGGCTTGCATTTGTGATACAAAGGTACAAAGAAAGATATTTCACTTTTCTTGTTTGTTACAAGCTATGCTCATATCAATAAATTTAAAGAAAAGGCCACAATATAACCAAATAAAAGTAGAAATTTGTATAACATTAATCTTTCCAAATCTGTTTATCTATCTAGAATATACAACAAATATACATTATGATATTTTTAATGAGTAAGGACAACATAATGATGTCAAATGGTACCATTGGAGTGAAAAGGGTTAGAATATACATCAAAACAAACTCATGGATTGCTCTAAATGTGTGATGAATGTATAATAGACCACTGCACAGCTTCCTGATTTTCCGAACATTATAGAAATTATGTAGTTCACGACTGAGGTTGTCATAGTTTAAGAAAGGATAAACAGATCATTTCTGAAGCGTTTTAGATATATACAAGAACCTCTCTATCCACACTAGACAATCCAAAAGTAATCTATATCATTGAATATTTAGATGACTGGAAATAAACTATTACATGAACACAAACTTTCATGTGCTTTACTTTGATGAAATGTATTTGTTATTTATTATATTTATAAATATTGATTTTTTTAAATAAAGAAATTTCATTGCAAAAGCAAAAGAGAAAACAACTGAAAACCATCCAAATGTCTAGTTCACTATCAGGGCTGTATTAAAGACTAACAAAAACAATCTCACAGTTTGGTTGTTCTGTGACACTGGCCATACATGGTAATGGTACTTTGTTAACTGATCATACATGGTAATGGTACTTTGTTAACCTCAAGTGTGTATGTACAGTGGTGAGATCTATGCCATGCTACATGTGGTACCAACATTACAACCATACACATTCATATGTTATTTATCAAAGGATGTACATATTTTTATGATGAAGATGCAAGAACTTATCAATCTGGACTAATGAGGCTGGACAAATGAGGTCCAAATGGCGTATCTAAAGCACTCAATTCATCAAATTTTAACAGAGCATCTGCAAAAGACGTTACCCAACACATTTTCCACAATCTGTTTGATGAACAATAAGCACACTACAAAGAGCTATAAGTGTGGAGAATGTTCTTAACATATGTGGCTTTGTGATTCTGGACCTGAATCAATCTTATCAGCACATAAGAGCCACCCATCTTCATCATGTACCTCAAAAGCTGTTTGCAATTAAGGTTCTGAAGGTGGAACTCTAAATTATAGATTTCAATATTCAATTCATTATTCACCTGGCAACTGAGGGAAACTAAAAGAAATGAGTTAAACTGGCCAATACGTGAGATTTGAACCTGTAATCTTCCAAAAACTGCCTGAGCCATTTTGTTCAGTACCACGATAACACTGCTAAATGTTCCAATGTGTAAGGACTATGATACAATGAAGCACAAAATTATATTACTACTAAATGTGTTTCTTTTCATCATACTGGTAATATATGCACAGTAATATATTTTTACTTTCTCTACCATACACCTAGTAGGTCAAGTTGTATGTATTCCATCCAATATTTTGATATTGATATTGAGATTTGAACAAAATGCATTTTTAGGCCTCTAGAAGTATGAAAATTAACTTTACAAAAAAACTTTAAGTGTTTATTGTTTGTGAAAAGCATGTTAAAAAACAAAATTTAAGATAAATACCAAATTTGGTATTTAGCTCAATATTTTCAAAACTTGCGAAAGACTAACTCATTTTTCATATGCAAAATTGTTAAAATTTTTCTATTTCTTCAGAAATGTAAGAATTATAAATAAAATATAATTATTTAGGAGATTTATTGGATAAAATAGTGGTTAAATGATTAGACAAATGCACCCTGCACAAAAATGTGGATATCTTTAATACACAATTTATTTCAAATAAATTTTTCGTAACTACAGTCAACTCAGAAATATCCCAAGATTTAACTGTATTGGAACACCACAGTGAGTCGTATTTAGTAAACATCTTCTTCACTTACGTACCTATTTTGAGGACATGTTTCGCAAATCATCGTTTGCATCTTCGGCTCTTATGCGACTAAAGCTTGATCCAGTGGTGTGGGTTATTCTGGAGTTGCTGCTGCCATCTGTTGATTTAGTGATGAACTTAAATGTGGGATTCTCTTCTGGTGGGATTTTTAAGTTCATTAGTTGGTTTTTATGTTTTTCTATGTATATTCTCTCCCATATGACGAGTTCACTATGTTTTTGTACGTATAAAATAGGTATGTAAGTGAAGCAGATGTGTAATAAATACGACTCATCTATAAATTAATAATCAGAAATATCCGTTGGTTTTGTCAAACATTTTACTATTAAAAAGTAGTTTGGGGTGGGAGGATTTTCTTTAAAATCTTTGTGATATATCTCTGGAAGATACTGAACTACAATCTACAAGATTGGCAATTCTCAGACTTTTTATTTTTTAATTGTCACATGGAAACACATTAAAAAAATAAAGAAAATAATTAAGGGTCAGCAAAACATCTATTTTTGGTGAAATTTTGTGTCAAATTTTTGGTTAGAGTACAATACTGCTCTATTTGTATGTGGTAGAGGAAGTAAAACTTAAATGTTCAATAACATTCTCACTCAAGATGTTCTAAAGGAGCATTTTTTATTTCTTCATTGGCTTTTGGAATATTAAGATATATTGTTTAACTTAGAGCTAAGAGAATAAAAAATACTGCTTTATTATATTTCTGTTGCTGACATTATTAAGCAACAAAACAAACAAGGTCCCTGACCTAAAAATTCTGAAGTTGTGGGAGAAAAAAGGAAGACTTTCATTCTCACAGATTATGCATACCTACAACCAGCAGCAAAATTTTCACCATAAAGTTATTTAATACATTGATCACAAATAATTACAATAAATGTTTGGAAAAGGACAGCATTTGTCACAGCATTATTAAAAACCCAAGGATACTATTTATTAGACATGGAACAATTCATTAAAAGCACATATTAAGGGGGGTGAAAATTGAGAGTGCATTGTGTGTGTAAAATTACCTGAGTAAAATGCTTAATGTCACTGTTTTTTAAACATACTGTCCAACTTATATTCGTAAATAAAACAGCATTCTTGAGTTTACAAGTTTTCAGATATCACAGACCTATGGTGTATGATCTACCATTTGGATTGTGGACAGATATTGGAATGGGTTTTGTAATACACCATTCGTACCATACATTCTTCTTGCTGCACATTCTCCAAAAGTGTAATTCAAGTTCATCACCAGCTTTCAGATGCAATGGTTCCTGCAATTAAACATTCAAGTGCAGTAGTATACCATAATATTGGTAATACAAAAGCTCTAATTATGCAAGTAACCAAAGTCTAAACTTCTTGAGAATAGCGAGATTATTATTGTTAGGTAGTGGTAGGCATAGGGATAGGAGTAGGGATGACAATGGTGGTATTTGTTTTGGGAAGTTGCTGATATGAAACAGATGCATAACAATATCTTCCTTTAGAAAGTTGCACTTGCAATCAATAAGAGAAACCAAAACTGTTTTGTTTTTACAGTTTGCAGTGTTTTTACAGTTCGAAAAGTCGTTTAAAAAGGTTTTAACCAAAACTGTATTTAAACACAATCAAATGTGGTCCAATCTTCATATATTGGAGGTTGATGACAGTCTTTTAAACAACACTGGCATCAACTTCCAACATATGAAGATATTCAGTAGGACCACGTTTGCATCATTAAAACTTGAAACTAAGTCTACTAACGACTCAAAACAACACTTATTTGGACAACATATTGCACAATGTTGATAAGTTAGAATTCAGAAATGCATGTGATGGATGGAGAAGGCCAGCAGTGAGAAAACTATGGAAATGGAGAATGATCATCAGTAAAGTGAGCATTTTTGTTTAAAAAATGTAGCTGATCGAGTAGTTTGTTGTGGCATAGAAGTGACGAAATCAAGACGAGAGGGGATCCTGAGGTAGAACATAGTGCCGAGAAAATTCTGCGTTTACAAAAGCAAGTTAGAAACAAACATAATTCATAATATAATTTTGAGCTTCATTGTATCATAGTTCTTACTCATAGGAAAACATCATCACTTTCTTCCTTACGGACTATGATACAATGAAGCACAAAATTAATATAATTTTAAGTCAAACTAGTAAGTGGTCGGCTCACATTCAAAAGCTATCACAAAAACTGAGTAAAATAACTTATGCTATCACAGTCATTTCAAAAATCATGGACTTGAAATCGGTTTTATCTTTATATCATGCATATTTTCAGTCTGTTCTTAGCTTTGGAATATTATTTTGGGGTAATTCAACAGGAGCAAAATCTATTTTTAAAATGCAAAAATGGGCAATTAGGATAATACATGTTAATAAAAGAACCAGTTGTAGGCCACTATTTAAGGAATTAAAGATATTGCCCCAATCCTGTATTTACATATATGAAACATTATGCTACATAAACATTAATCTCAGTATGTACACAACAAACTCACAGACACATTCTCATGACACCAGAAGAAAAGATAACCTTCATGTAATCACACAGCACAAGTTCTTTTGAAAAAAGTTTTGTGTATACTGGCCTCCAGCTTTATAATAAAATACCCATTATCTGAAGCAAATACCTGCACTGCATCAATTTAGGATTTGTCTCAAAAAACTTCTCTCACTCCATTGTTTTTTATAGCATAAAGGAATATTATGATTACTTTGACAATTTTGTTAATGTTAATGATGTTAATGTTTTTATAGTATAGATGAATTTTTTGAATATGTTAACTACAAGTAAATTATTATTATTATTATTATTATTATTATTATTATTATTATTATTATTATTATTATATTGTACATGCTGTTTCTGAATTTTCATTCTAAACTTGTGTTGTGTATATGTTTATTGTATAATTTTTAGTTATAAGTACTTGATGTGTCCTATATCGTGTACTATGATCAAAAGGATGAATAAATACTGCTTCTGTTACTACTAGTACTAGTTAGGATGTTAGGAAGGTCCTAACGAAATGCGTTCTAGGTAAATCATTAGCAATATATGGAGCATTAAGTACTAGTTTGACTAAAAATTATATTAATCACTTTTTTTTTTTTTTGTAATTTTACGTCCTCCAACGTTAAGTCATATCGGACGGTGAATGAAATGGGTGAAATGATGCTCAAATGTGTCCAGGGACCATGGAGCTTAGAGCTACCCGACATTCGTCTTTCAAGATAAGGGAAAACCCCAGAAAAAACCTTATCCAGGTAACTCACCATGACCGAGATTCGAACTCGGAACCTCTTGAATGTGAGGCAGACATGCTACCATCTGCACTACCGAGGCGGGCGTAATCATTCACTTTACTTGTGCAGAAGGTCATACTAATTTCAGCCATGTTGACAATTTCATATCTAATTTTATAAAACAGTTCTTGAAAGCTCCATATAGAGTTTCTATACTTAACCCAATCGCATCACATTTAAATGCCTGGGCAACTAACCAATAATTATTTCTTGCTGAAAATTTACATGCACAATACTGAAAGCATAAACTCGCCAATAGTGGTGTTTTAATATTGCTGCTGTGTGTGATAAATCTCAAAACAATCCTCTAAATGAAGAGCAACACCACACTTTTTACACTGCCACACACTTTCACTTCGTTTACCCCTGCTGTAGCACACGACACACCTTTTGGTCACTTTTCTCTTCTTTTCAGTTGAGGGAATGTGCATAGGGAAGTGAGCCCATGATTTTGCCCGTAGTCTCAAAGGGGTTGTGCTGGAAGAAGGTCGACCTCGAACCGAATACTCTGGCAGGTGCACGGATTCCAGTAGCTGTTGCGCAATTGTTGTTCTGAAGTATGCATAACTTTTCTTCTTTCCCGTCATCTCATAATACACAATGAAGGAGTTGTAAATACATATATCAAGAAGATAGAAATATATTTTCCTATACCCGTTCACTGTGCGTCGCATTATGGGAAACAGAGCTGTCACTTGGTCCTGTAAATCAACAGCTCCCATCCCCTTCTGGTATACTAGGGCACACTATATAGTTCCTAATTTCATCTACCTAGTGCTAAACCATTTGTCATCATCTTTCAACACTTTTCTGTTGGGATTGTTAAACTGCCTTGTTGCGTAAGCATTCATTTCATCACATATTTTGTTGAATAGGGGTTCCATGTATTCTGAGAAGATTGAAAGTACAGAAGGCATCTCTGGCGAATACTTGTCCAGTAAGGCTTTACAAACCCCACTATTTGCTGTAAATGGGTAGAGAATGGGGTTATTGTCAGTTTTAGTCCAAATCCAATCACACTGATCCTTCTGCATCGTAATGCAAACACGTTTCGAAGGGCCTGGCGTATCATCACTGCTTTCATTGTTACTTTCCTCGCTGCTTTCTTCACTAAATTCATCTTCACTGTTACTAGAAACTTCTTCAGACTCTGTTTCATATTCTGAAAAATCGCCACATTCACTATCACTGTCTAATACACTTTGTATCAATTTTCTTAAACCGCCCTCATCATCTGCGCACAACTTTCCTTTCAGCCATGATTGCTACTGAGGCGAGGGAAATAACACTAAGATAAAATTATTTTTGCTTAGTTTAAACACAGCTGCTGACCTTATAGTGAGCAAAATTGCAAACATCGCACATCAGTGATTCATTCTAGAGGTATACATATGATATCTATGAGAAGGGACGTAAACTACCTGGAATTTTATGGAGCATTGCAGCATGCGAGCTGAGCTCGTCATACGATTCAAATGCCAAAATGGCACGTGGCGAGCCCTGGTCGTCAAATGATGCGAATGGGTTAAGGAAATCGTACGTGAAACTCCATTACTTCATTAACTTCACTAGCAATTGTTGCCGATAGTATAACATTTTCTTTTATGTAAAATATCATGAACATATAGTTAAGGTGGTTAATCTGTTTGACATTTCAAGTTCCTCTGCCATTAAAGTTGTAAAGTCACTTGTTCATCTTACCACAAACAATAACCTATCTCGAAAAGTCTGGCTTTGAAATATTTGATGCTCCTGATAGGTTCCACAAAGTCTGTAAAAAGAATAAACTCTGGGACTGTTACTGATTACGTAAAACAAAAACTTAAAAGTGTGATTCGGAAGAATCCTGGCTTTACTGAAATGTGTGAAATCAAACTATTTTAAATTTCAGTAAGAAAGGTAAAAGTCCAGTATTAAATAATATAAAGTATAAGAATATAGAATACTTTAAATTTACCCCTTTGAGAGAACATTATCTTAGTTTAAACAGGTTTTAAATGACGGTTGGAAATCATATGCTTTTCACAACTCCAGAATATTTCTTTTCATTCAGTGTAACAGGATTGGTTTTGTGAAACAAAATGCAATGAATATGTATAGTATATATGTATATAATATTTAATGTATATGCAAGAATGAATATGTTGCAAGTGAAATTGAATATAGATTATAGATTAGATTTGATTTATAGATTTATTTTATTTTACTTATTTGATTGATTTATATATTAGATTTGTTCAGCAAGTTCCTCAAACCACCATCAGAGGAGACCTATGACAAAATATTACCAGCTACACCACTGAGAACCAGTCAATGTCCGGTTGACAATGGAGGCAAATAGTCTCTGAAACATGTTCTGGTAAATTTAAAAGTAAGTGTCGTTTAGTGTCATTAATCAACTCCCTTTAAATTTAATGCTAACTTAATGATATAAAATGAAATGTATAAAATACCACTGACATGCACTGACCTTTTGCATTTCCAATACCAGCACCCTCCTACTGCCACAACTTTTGAAATCTACTATTTTTTTGTACTCTAATTGAAAATGTACAATTCAAATAAAAAAGAACTTGGTTTATAAAAATTAAAATTTATGGTTTAGGAAAATGGCATTCTCTTTTATCACTAAAACAAGATTGTTTTAATGCAAGTATAAGACAAATTTCTTCAGTTGTTTGAATAATTTAAGTATCCATTTTCCAAGGTATTTTTTATCACAACATGATGGATAAATTCATCAACTATTTGCTAAAATACACCAATACAAGGCAATACTTACTCTGATAGGAAAAAATATGGGAAACCAGCTGAACATTCCTTTCGAATGGGTTTCTGGTACAATACTGAGAAGGATGCTTTTATATAAAACTGTATCAAAGTATCCAGAAAAGCCATGGAGAACACAATTCTGTGTAATCTCAAATGACAAACATTTGTATCTTGAATTGTCTGGGATTTCATCTGTTGGAAAAGATAAACAATGATTAGTACAAATTTTAGAACCTCAACAAACAATAACTTCTTTTAAACTGTGAAAGCTTTCATGGCCAGTGTCATTAAACAGCAAATGATTATCTGGGCTTGTGGAATGTGGCTCTGTATCAATTATTGCCAAAACATATAAGAGAATACTACAGCCACGTCACTAAAGATGTTCGATGCAGCCTTGGACAAAATGTCTGCAAGAAGAACTTCTACTGGACCAAGAAAATTATTGGTACAAATATTTATTTGGTAATCCTTGAATTTTTTTTCTGGTGAAATGTATTATTTGAGATACATTGGAAAAACAAAGAAATTTAGTTACTCACTCTAGAAATAATTTGAAAATGAAATACAAATATACAATCTGCAGTGGCACCCCACTTTTGGGAGAAGTACTGCATCAAAGTATTTAAGGACAGTGGGTAGTTGTAAGGCAGTTTCTGATGGCTATTTTAGTGCCAACTTTGATTTTCAGTTCCTCAACTATTTAACATAATGAAATGAAACTTTGACACTGAACACAGAAATCTCCTCTGAACATAATCCATATAAAATGACGTTTTGCTGATGTGTCCAATAACAATGTACATTATTCTTCAAGGATGAAAATAATAATAATAATAATAATAATAATAATAATAATAATAATAATAATAATAATAAAAGGCAATGCTACAAACTTAACAAACAAAATGAAACATTTCAAAATGTAAGTGTTATAGGAGTATTCAGTTACACTTTTCTCTAAAACTGTCAATTTCTTTTTACTAAATTTTTTATATGCTTTAATACCTGCATAACTTGACAATCTTACAAGCATGTATGTTGTTAATAAATTATGATTAGCAACTTAAGGAATAATTTTAGCTATAATGAGTAGTTTTTTGACTGAGAAATGACCAGTAAAAATTTCATGCATGTAACTTAGTTGGTTGCGGAGAAAAGTGAACCTAAAGTATGAAAAACACAAGTTACGGTAAACTGCAATTAAAGATAAATGTGTACATAACAGCAAAGACTCAACTTAAAACATACAAATTAAACTCCTTTATCAACTCAAAACCCTATCATGCCATATATATTTTGAAAGCTGAGAGTTTCTAGTTTTTTTTTAAAGTATGAAAACCAAAAATCGATTTTTTTTTACCCAAACAACTACCCAGTATCCTTAAAGCTGTTCAAAAGCCACAAGATCTAATCTTCCTAATAATAATAATAATAATAATAATAATAATAATAATAATAATAATAATAATAATAATAATAATAATAATAATAATAATAATAATAATAATAATAATAATAATAATAATAATAATATAAAAATGAAAAAGCTATTTGTAGTCAGTTTTTTTTTTACACTTTGTCACTTACATTTTTATATTATTGAGGGACTAATTTTGGAAGTCGTCGCCTCCATCTTCAACCTCTTTCCAACATCTGTATTGTCAGATATCTTCTCTTTGTTACTAAATTCCCCCAATCACGCATAATTTGGAAAAAAATGTCTATAAAGAATTATAACCTTACTTAATGAACTTCGGCACTGGAAATATTAAATTGCTTTCAACACATTGGATGCTATTAATAGCCACCAAATATCTCCAACTGCAGCTGCTATTGTCTTGTAAGTACCAGATAATAAAGAAGCTGATGATGCAGACAAGCACATTTGAAATATCTCCTCGGAAAACTGGTAAACTAAGCAAGAAAGAGCACATAAGTTGACTCCTTATTAAGTACTACTCACGACATTTAGCAAAAGTGCAGGATGAGAGGCACTGATATGAATGTTTACAGGCAAGTAACATATACTTGCTATACACAAAACTACAGTGGCTTATACATGCAAAAAAGTGTTTGCAGTTGCTTTTCCAAATTCAAGATCCTAAATATAAACACATGATACAAACACAATAAAGAAAAATATATACTGCCATTGCCATCAACTACTAAAATTATGCAATTAATTTAAATACTGGCGTAGGATGCTAGATAAAACACTGTAATGACATATATATGTATTTGGAGGAATTTAGTAACAGTGACATCAAAATTAATCTCAGAAACTATTTGTAGTTGGTTTATTAATACTCGTCACTTACTTGTTTATATTTATGAGAGACTAGTTTCAAAGACATTCACCTCCATTTTCAAACTCTTTCCAACTGGCATCTGTTGTTGTCTGCTCTCTCTCTGGTGGTGGAACTATGAACTTCTTTGTCAAATTATCTACTGGTGGGATTTCAAAGTTCATTACGCGATCCTTATTTTTCCATATGAATATGTTCTCCCATGTTGTCAATTTATTTTGGTTCACCACTCCTTTTAATAATTTTGGATTTGGATCAATGTCATGGTTTTCATTCCAAAAGTGAAATGCTACTGCTGACTTATCTTCTTGTTTCAATCTGATGTTTCTAAAGTGCTCTTAGACTAGTGCTCTCACTAGTCTCTCATAAATATAAACAAGTGATGAGTATTAATAAACCAACTACAAATAGTTTCTGAGACTGTAATGACAGTTTGAAAGGCAATGTTGCTGAAGAACAGACATTTTAACGGCCAAATATACACTGTTATCCAACATCACAAAATATGCAGTTTGGTTGCATGCATGCAGCAATGTGGATAATTAGGAATGTTTCTTGCCAGATGGTATGCTATACTGCTGTTTTGAAGATTGCAACACCATGAAAGAATTCCCCTAATTAATACAAACTTGGTAGATGTACAGAAGTGTGCAAGCAATAAGTGATTACAATTGCAGAGAGATGGACTACACATAGGCCGAGAATGGTCCTGTTGTATTTGTACAACAAGGTCAGCATTGTGCCAAGTGTAGTCAATGCAGATCTGTCGAACAAGATGGAAACATTAGTGAATGCCAGGTGCTAAAGGGAGCCAGGAGTAGTGTGTCCCAACAGGGTAGAATAATTGGTCTCTAGGCAGCAGGTTTGTCATACTGTGATATTTCAGTTAGTACAGGGCATAGTGCCATGTCAGTGATGCATATGTGAAAGCAGTGGATAGTTGGTTGCAGGGGCGGCTTCTGAGGTAGTGCCGCTGTGCCATGGCACCATCTGTATGAAAACGAAAGAAAGAGAAGTGTATAGGAACTGCGCAAAAAAGATTGTTACTTAGAATCTGCTCCCTCGTGTGAATAGGCATGTTAAATGCAAGCGCTCCCTCTTGGTTGTTTTCCGTAGCTTGGTGCCGATTCCAGAACGGCACTATCTACGGTCATAAGCGCCTGTGTTAAGGGCCAGGGTGTCTGCTTATACATGGCTTCTTATGGGGGAAGGTGGTGCCGAGTTTTCTCTGGCGCATAACTTAAGCTTCATCCGTTAGAGTGCACAGGACGTAAGATAACTCCCTCTGTCGCGAAATCGTACATGAACGCTTTCTATCACATTCTCCATGAATTGTATTAACAAACTTTTACTGTGCTCAATACACCCGTGAGTAACAAGAGTACAGATGTAATAAATATATATTTCCTTTTCCCTATACGTTCTGTTTGGTACAGTATATTATGAAATAGATGGATTATTGTTAAGATTACCTAAATCGTTCGAAATTGGTACACATATTTATATTTAACAACCCATATTTATTTATTTATTTATCAACAATTCATTGCTGTCTGCTGCAGATTGAACTGATTGCATATAGCTATTTAGTTGACTTCCATTGTTCAGAAACCACAAGTGTCTACAACTGCAATGGGCACATAAATGTTATGTCATAAGTAGCAAAATGTGGTCTTTTCGGACAAGTCCTGCTTCAACCTGTTCTACAGTGATGACCGCATATGTGTTCCATTGTGCCATGGTGTGCACGATCTGGAGACCTGCATTGTAAAGTGGCATAGGAATAAACACCATGAGTGTATGTAGGTCACGGTTTTCTAAGTAATAGATTAAAAAGAAGGCCAGTTTCATCTTCATTGTAGATGTCCTTCAGGTGATAGCTTTCCACCAGCTCCTGAGTACATCCTTCCATTTGTCAACAGTACTGGAATCTACACTACACTTTTTCCATAATGGTACTTGTAAGCTAAATTATGCCATTTCTGAAAGCAATTGATCCACCATTAAATGCCTTGAAATTACCAATCCCAAGTTTAGCAGCAATGTAGATGTGTGCCGTCAATGGAAGTGCTTACCATGTGAGCTTGCATGAACCACATAGAAAGAGAATTTTCTATATATCGTATTGGAATACCACAGTGAAGTGAAACATATTAAATTATAGATGAGTCATATTTTTAACACATCAGCTTCACTTATGTACCTATATTGAGTTACTAAATTCCTCCAATCATGCACAATTTGGAAAAAAATGTCTATAAAGAATTATAAGCTTACTTAATGAACTTTGGCACTGGAAATATTAAATTGCTTTTAACACATTGCATGCTATTAAGAGCCACCAAATATCTCCAATTGCAGCTGCTATTGTCTTGTAAGTACCAGACAATAAAGAAGCTGATGATGCAGGCAAGCATATAATTAAATATAGGTACGTAAATGAAGCTGATGTGTAAAAAATATGACTCATCTATAATTTAATATAGAATTTTCTATTCTGCTCGAGGTGATGTTTTTAATGATTTCCTCTTGCAAAACATTTTTCAATGTCACTATATTTTTTCACAACTATTTAATATTGATATGGACAAATTAAGATGTGATGCTAAATCAATGTGCGAACCCACAAGGGCATCAACTTGCACAAGAATGTCTATTTTAAAAAGTATCTTCCACCAACAATTAGCTGAATTCAGAGCCATAGCCATTATTAAAAGCTAGATCACAGATTCTAATGAATTGAATAGCTAATGTAAAAAAATTACAAAAGGGAATATCAGAAATACCACAAAACAAGTACCAAATGGTGAATAACACGTCATGTAAACAACTTCTTACAGACGTGAGCATGACTTAGTAGCAAATATACACAAAGACTTATAACTTAACACCACTCAGTACGAATGTGATGGCAACCAGGGTGCGCTTACAGAAATAAAAATTCAAAAGGAAGTAGAATGTGCAGTCAGCTGCTGATGGTGCCGCTATCAACTGTATTGCTGAAAGATCGAAGAAAATGTAAAACTTGATAGCATAAAAGTGGAACAAATGTTATATTTCTCAAATAGATATTAAGTTGGGAGTTTAAATTAATGGTGTAGAATGTGGGAAAACATAAATTCAGAGAGTATAAAATAGGGATTTCACGTAAACGATCCAAAGTTTAAACTTTAAGGATCAATGGTACAAATTACTGGATTCCTGTTCTTTCATTTTAATCATCAGAGAAACAGCATTTTTAAAGCAACTTTTGAAAAAATGTGATATTCCTGTATCTTTATACATGGAGAAGCTAGAAGCTGTGATGTGTTAACATATTAACTTTAAAGAGAGTCGATTAAAGACACAGACTGATAAACATCCCTCTCACAGCAGAAGAATACAAAACAGAATACAACAAAATAATTGAAATAGCACAAAAAAATAACTTTCCCAAATCATTAGTGGACAAAAAAGTGAGCTTAGCAAAAAAGAAGAAGCTACTAAAGGAAACCACAACTCTCTCAGCTACAGAAACTAATATGATTTTCAAAAAATTCACTTACCATCCATGAGCCTATGATAAATTCAAAAAAGTCTTCAAAAAACAAAATATTCAACTAGCACCAGTCAACCATTTCTCCTTAAAAAACCTAATTTGCTCAAACATCAAAGATGCCATTCCATCTAACAAAAAATCTGGTATATATCAAATTGAATGCAATGACTGTAGTCAAATTTATATTGGAAAAACAAAAAGAAATTTAGAAACAAGAGCAAAGGAACACTTTAGAAACATAAAATATAAACAATTAGAAAAATCAGCAGTTGCCACACATTTTTGGAAAAAAAACCACAACATAAATCCAGAACCAAAACTACTAAAACATACATCAGGAAAACAAGAACTATTCACATGGGAACAAATCTTCATTTCAAAAAATAGGAACAAAGTATTCAATTTCGACATCCCCCAGAAAGATTTGTTCAGCAAGTTCCTTGAACCGCCACCAGAGGAGACCTGTGACAAAATATCGTCAGCTACACCAACGAGAACCAGTCGAGAGCCAGCCGATGATAGAGGCAAAGCCTCAGAAACATGTTCCGGAAAAATTTAAAAGTAAGTGTTGTCTAGTGTCTTTAATCGACTCTCTTTAAAGTTAATTTATCATAACAACACTGTTTTCAACACTTCCAAGAAAGGAATTGTGTTAACATATATTTACTTAAGATGAGTTGGGTACTAGTAACAGTTAAGTTAATTGGGAGTCGATTAATAACACAACACTCACTTTTAAATTTTCCCGGAACCGGTTTCTGAGGCCTTCCCTCTATCTTCAGCCGGACATCGACTAGTTCTCATTGGTGTAGCTGGCAATATTTTGGCTTCGGTCTCCTCTGGAGGCGGTTCGAGGAACTTGCTGAACAAATCTTTCTGGGGGATGTCGAAATTGAATACTTTGTTCCTATTTTTTGAAATAAAGATTTGTTCCCATGTGGACAGTTCTTCTTTTCCTGTTGTATGTTTTAGTAATTTTGGTTCTGGATTTATGTTGTGGTTTTTTCCCCAAAAATGCGTGGCAACTGCTGATTTTTCTAATTGTTTGTATTTTATGTTCCTAAAGTGTTCCTTTGCTCTTGTTTCTAAATTTCTTTTGGTTTTTCCAATATAAATTTGACTACAGTCACAGCATTCAATTTGATATATACCAGATTTTTTGTTAGATGGAATGGCATCTTTGATGTTTGAGCAAATTAGGTTTTTAAAGGAGTAATGGTTCACTGGAGCTAGTTGAATGTTTTGTTTTTTGAAGACTTTTTTGAATTTATCAAAGGCCCATGGATGGTAAGTGAATTTTTTGAAGATCATTTTAGTTTCTGTAGTTGAGAGGGTTGTGGTTTCCTTTAGTAGTTTCTTCTTTTTTGCTAAGTTCACTTTTTTGTCTACTAGTGATTTGGGAAAGTCATTTTTCTGTGCTATTTCAATAATTTTGTTGTATTCTATTTTGTATTCTTCTGCTGTGAGAGGGATGTTGACCAGTCTGTGTGCTAAACTATTAAAGATTGCCTGTTTGTGGGATCTTGGATTGTAGCCATTAGCTTTTATGTAGTTGTCTGTCTGTGTTGGTTTTCTGTAAATGCCAAAGTTTATTCTATTTTTATTTCTGATTATTTTTAGATCTAAAAATGGTAAATACTCGACTTTTTCAACTTCTACAGTGAACTTGATGCTTTTTTCTTGAATATTTAAAAGTTTTAGTGCATCACTGATGTGTTTTTTTGGCACTATGGCAAATATGTCATCTACATATCTTTGCCAGAGTTTGAACATCCATGGGAAACCTTTAGTGATCCTTATTTGTGTTTTGTGTTATTAATCGACTCCCAATTAACTTAATTTATACAACAACACTGTTTTCAACACTTCCATGAAAGGATTTACTAGTAACAGTGTTACTAGTCTTAAGTAGTCTTTACTTAAGTCATCTTAAGTAAATACTTCTTGTATCTTGTTTGCAGATGTAGGTTCAAATCCCTGATAAGTGAAACTGTCTTGGTGAGGATTTTATTTTGGGTTTTTCTTCCATGCCTATGATAAATGTTGGGTATGTTCAACACTTATCTCCCTGGGTTTATTTGTACCATAATTTCAGACTTGTTCATTATCCAATTGGACATTTCATTAAAAAACACTTACTTCAAAAATGTAACTACATTACCTTTGTTAGGATGATGAAATGTAAATAATGGCTGTGTGGGTGCTATCTGGTATCTATTTTGCTGATGGACAACATATGGAGTTTCAAAGTGATGATGTGCATGTTTGTCTTTTTCTCTACAAATTCTAACTTCACTGTACAACTTGGAAGACTGGACGGGGCAAAGATATGATGTGTAGCTGGCAGGAATGCTGATACCAGTTTCTGAAACATAATAATCCATTATTATAGTTAACATAAAACACATACCTGAAAAATATCAGACAAAATTATTTGAAGCAAAAGGTTAGAAACAGTGATGTATTTAACATTTGAAAGTAATGAGTCGGTAATTCAAACACAAACATCACTTAAATTATCCTTACTTGGACATGTTTCAGAGAACGGTTTGTCCCCATCGTGAGCAGTTATCGAGTGATGATGGAGACAAACCGTTCTCCAAATCATGTCCAAGTAAGGATAATTTAAGTGATGTTTGTGTCTGAATTACCGACTCATTACTTTCAAATCAGACAAAATATTTACCACAATTATTGAAGGTGTTCATTCAACAGACTTTGATTCTGCAAAAACATGTTGAATTTCATTTCCAAGAAAATTCAGAAATGCTACAAAAATTCTGATTATGATGAAACAATTTGAAGTGTTACACTGACTGTTTCTCTCCTCACTCTTCTACAAACTATTCTTGTAGAAGAAAGTTTATTCTTCCACCTACTTCTAAGTAAGATAACTTTCATTAGAAAAAATATATAATTCATTTTAATATACTCTAATACACAAGATACAAGAAGTAATTACACATTTCATCGTAGATATAAAAAGAACAGTCTAACTGCACAGTCAGTTTTAAAAAGTGCATTGCTATGTGATGGCTTTGAAATTCTATGTTACTTGAATGATCAAGAGAAAAATGAATAACTTACTCTTAATGCATATGGGCTATTATACAACGAAGCACAAAATTATATTAACAACTTAGTTGAAAAATACAAGTATTTGAGAATTCAAACTAACTGCAAAGAATATCTTGGAAATGTTAAATGATACAAATTTATTTATTTAACAAACTATGTATTTCAACAGATCCTTATCTTTTTTTGCAATACGATTTTGTCTATTTCTTGCTACTTAATTATACAAAAGCCATTCATAATGAACAGGCATGCATGCACCCTCACATGCAGTGTGATTGATTTGGGTAATTTAATTTGTGATGATGTGTTTCCATGACAACTCAGTTGAGAGTACCACATGGAAAACTAAAGAACAAGCTTCACATTTTGGCTATGATACTGAACTTTCAGTACAATTCTACCTTCAAATTAGAGATTATTTTATTATAATATATTACTTTTATATTTTAACATACCACGACAAAAAATTGCAACAATTTTTATGGTGAATACACGCCTACTGCAAGTACTTCGTACTTCCAATTAAAAATTACCACTCATTCAAAAATAAATGAAGCTTGTATTAACTTTTAAATAATTTCTTGACTAACATTTTTAGGATTTCTTTTAATATGTTGTAAGTAAACCTTTTTGTGTGATCTTTCCTGGTTTGAATTTTGAAAGTTCACTCTAAGACCTTAAAATGAACACAAAAACAATATCTTCTAACCTTTAAGGAAATTTTGTGCTCCATCAAGACATTCTGGTGAGAGTTCATTATCTCCAAAAGAACCTAAAAGTTCAGAGACTAGAATGTCTGCCTTTTCAGGAGGATTCCAGTCCCTCATATCACACGAGACAACTGTCACTTGATCTCCCCAAAGCTCCTCTTGTTGTGCCTGTAACCTGTTCAACAATAAAATAACACATTACTTCTTGTAGGTTCAAAATTGTACATATTGATTACTATGATTTCTCAAGTCATAATAAAGGAATAAAAATAAAATTTAAAATTACACCAGACACTGCGGATAAATTACTTTTTGGATTATCTACAGCTATTTTAAAATTGTTCTCTTTTGTCTTTTAATTCCATTATCAGCTTGTAGAGTCTAAATTTCAAAATGATTTCTATGTTTTGGAAAACTGTAATTTGCTAAGGAGTGTTCATGGGTTTCCCCAAGTAAACTTTTACTATTATGGTACTTTATTGGGCTCTTCTTTACTTTAGTTCGGCAAAATTAGTTTTCTAAGTTTTGATAACACTTGCAATATTGCATCCTATAAGAAGTTGCCAACATTAGTTCCGCAATCACCCTGTTCTTTGTTGTCAAACATTAAAACAGCCTTTCACAATAGGCAAAAAATAAATTGGCGGAAGTTTTCATTGGCTCAAAATATAACTGAACAATTATTGTCTATGCTAAGTCAATGTTTTATTTACATATCCAAGTCTTCAACTAAACCACAGAGTAAATATCTCGGATATACTCTATCAATTCTTGAAATGGATCAGCTTTCCTTGCTTTGCAATCTTGGTATTACAAGTACTCTTCCAAAAGTATTAATTCTGTCTGACACCTCTCCTTGGCAGGTGATGTCAGCGCGATTATTGCTGCTTGTGTGGACAATTGTTATTGCATCTATGAAATGCAGGCTGTGATATAAAGTAAAGTGGACTACAAATCTCCTGGTCATTAAGTCACAGTATCTACCCCAAGAGTCAGTATGTATTGTGCTGGTGAACTTCACATGTAAAGAGGCCGGTACCATCTTGCAATTATTAGGACATAGTGTAATCTATACTTCAATGGTACATTTATGTTTTATTTATGGATGCTCTTTAAATGCTGTGGCTTTTATGGGTTGTAAATCTGCAACTCGGGACAACTGGCTTGACTTTCCTTACAAAGGAAATTGTGTTAAGGACTTTTACACCCAAAACTAATCCATTGTACTCCACCAGGTTTGAACCAGTAACCTTGAAAACCAGAGACTAGCATGTTACCCAGATCATGGAGGACGAACCAGTGACCTTGGAGGCCAGAGACTAGCATGTTACCCCCAGAACTGATGGTTACAATACTTTTATTTCTAGTCACTTTTCCCTAATCAACCTTTTCCTCCATTCATCTGTACCTCTACATTCCCATATAATATGCTCTCCATCCTCTTTGTGCCCACATATCGGACAGTGACAATGCAATGCACTACCCCTTAGACCTCTCAGTTTCCAAACCCCTAATCTGTACCATGCTATCACTTCTCTTTCCCTTTTATTACTTATTTCTAAATACTTTTCTGACCTTGATTCACCTCCAAACATACTTAAAAGAACCAGTAACCTTTTCTTTTCCATCTCAGCCCACTAGTTTGACGATCCATATCCTTGAATCTAGATCTAACTTCCATACTCCCCATGCTAAATTATGTCTAGCAGCCATATTGCACCTAATCCACCCTTTTCCAAATGTTCTTTTACTCTTTTCAACCAAGTTCCCTGATTGGGATGCTTTTCTTGAAAACTGAGACAGCACTTAAACTATACTCTGGCAACTGCAGTATCCTGTACCAGTACTTATCCACTCTTTCCATCACCATTCCTTTTTGCACTACTTTTTCCCATCTCTAAAAGTAGGTACTCCTACATTTGCTGAGTTCTGAGGTGCGCCCAGCATAAATTTACAGTATGCTCTAAATACAAGATCCATTTTCACCCATCCCTTTTCGACTCACATATCCCTCCCTAGACTCTATTAAGGCTGAGTATAGCCTTTCAAACCAGGATCCATTCATCATTGGTGCTATATATAAGCATTTTCTCAGTAAACCCAGAGCTGACCTCCTCTTAGCTAGAGCCCACTTCTTCTGTAACTCCTAGTCGCCTTTCCTGCTTAGTTTAATCCCAAAATAGATGTAATCTTGCACAACTTAAATTTCTGTGGCTCCCATAAGCCACTTTTCAGAGATCTTCAATTTATTTCCATTTGTAAACACAATTATTGTATATATATATATGTGTTTGGAGGAATTTAGTAACAGTGACGTCAAAATTAATCTCAGAAACTCTTTGTAGTTGGTTTATTAATACTCGTCACTTACTTGTTTATATTTATGAGAGACTAGTTTCAAAGACATTTGCCTCCATTTTCAATCTCTTTCCAACTGGCATCTGTTGTTGTCTGCTCTCTCTCTGGTGGTGGAACTATGAACTTCTTTGTCAAATTATCTACTGGTGGGATTTCAAAGTTCATTACGCGATCCTTATTTTTCCATATGAATATATGGAAGAAGATGCATTAAAATTACTCAATCTGCAAGAAAGGACTATAAAATTCACTATAGATAAGGAAACCAATGGACAGCTCTCTTTCTTGGATCTAAATACCATCAGGAATGACACAAAAATAAAATTTGGAATATACAGGAAACCAACACATTCAGAAAATTACATAAAAAATAATAGCCACAACCCAATTACCCATAAACATACAATAATAAACAGCCTTACACACAGACTAGTCAACATACCCATGGAAAAAGAAGAATATTTCAAAGAACAAAAAATAATACTACACATAGCAGAGGAAAATGGATACAACAAAAGTTTGGTGTTGAAGAAAATTAGAAAAGCTAGACTAAAGAAAACCATTAAGGAAGCAACTGCATTTACAAAAGAAAAAGAAAGCAACAGCATATTCAGTTCATTCACATATCACCGAAAAACATTTAATAAATTTAAAAAGATCTTCAAGGAACAAAATATCACCTTGGCACCTACTAATAGACACTCAATTTTAAAATTACTAAATTCAAAAACAAAAGATGAAATCCCATCAGTTAACAGATCTGGAATATATCAGATAAGTTGTATGAATTGTGAAAAATGCTTCATAGGTCAAACTAAAGGAAATCTAAAAACCAGAGTCAAAGAGCACTTTAGAAACATCAGATTGAAACAAGAAGAAAGTCAGCAGTAGCATTTCACTTTTGGAATGAAAATCATGACATTGATCCAAATCCAAAATTATTAAAAGGAGTGATAAACCAAAATAAATTGACAACATGGGAGAATATATTCATATGGAAAAATAAGGATCGCGTAATGAACTTTGAAATCCCACCAGTAGATAATTTGACAAAGAAGTTCATAGTTCCACCACCAGAGAGAGAGAGCAGACAACAGATGCCAGTTGGAAAGAGATTGAAAATGGAGGCGAATGTCTTTGAAACTAGTCTCTCATAAATATAAACAAATAAGTGACGAGTATTAATAAACCAACTACAAAGAGTTTCTGAGAACAATTATTGTAGTTTTATTTTGATTCACTTTAAGATTCCAGACCTTACAATATCTCTCTATCTCAATTATTGCATGAGTTAATCCAATTCCTGTTATTGATCCCACCTCTAAGTCATCAGCATATAATAAGCCCGGGATCTCCCTGTTTTCTATCACTGGCATATGCTTGTTGGCTAAACTTAGACAATCCATGGTGTCATCAATAAAAAGATTAAACCAAATAGGACTCATAGGCCATGGCATTGAATTTTTCATGTTGACTCTATCTATACAAAATCTTAGCCTATATACGGTTAGTGTGAAGAAATGATTTAATTTCCATCAATTAACTATAATAATAAGAGTTAAATGATGAAGCCTGGGACTCAAGTACTTACGATAGTAAGTCGCCACAAACGGTGTATCTTGAATGCGAGAGCCCCTAGTGGTTTGCCGGGGAAATACACAAGTCAAATGAGAATTTAATGTCAGGATGGCGCGTTGGCCGTGGTGGCTCAGTGGGTTGGAGCGACTGGATGGAAACCAGGAGATCCGTGGTTCAGGTTCCGGCCATGGCATTGAATTTTTCATGTTGACTCTTATCTATACAAAATCTTAGCCTATATACGGCTAGTGTGAAGAAATTATTTCCATAAATTAACTATAATAAAATAGGACTCAATTTACATCCTTGCCTAAGACCTCTTTTCTCATTTACCTCAACAGTTACCTTCTCTTCCCCACATTTGACACAAAGTATTTTCATGATATAGTTCAATTAATAGTACTACCATCCCTTTACTTAATCCTTTAAGCCTCAGCTTATACCACAAAGCTTCCCTTATTGTTATATCACATGCCTTCTCAAAATCTATGAATATAGCATACATCCCACCTCTGTTAACCTGTAAATATTTGTCAACTAGTGTTTTGATAACCATTATGTTGTCCACTGTTCGCCTCCCTTTCCTAAACCCTGATTGAAAGGGGGATAATCTTTGGTTAACCTCTGCCCAGGTTTGCATCCCTTCAGCCAGTATTCCTGTAAAAATTTCTCCCATATTTGATAATAATGCTATCCCTCTGTAATTTCTCGGATCATCTTCACTTCCCTTTCCTTTATATGTAGGATGGATTACAGCCTCCCTCCATCTTTTTGGCACTAATCTCTTCTCCTTAACAGCATTCAAAGGCCTAATCAAGCACTGCAATCAGCCCCTATCCTCACACCACGCTTGAAGAAATTCTACTGGCAAACCATCTGTTCCCACTGCTTTATTCTTTTTAAAGCTTCCCACTGTTTCACGACCTCTTCATTTGAGAAAGATCGAACTCCTCTATATAATTACAAGCCATCTCAAGCTCCCATCTTGGTGCTCCTCTCCTCTCTTTCAAACAGTTGACCAAAGTAACTCAACCAATCAACAGGCGTAATTGATGGATTTTTAGCTTGTTTCCTCGTACATCTCCTGACTACTTGCCATATTTTAGTAGCCCCTCCTGAAATTATTTGTGCTTCAATTTCCCATGCTCTTCCCCTCCCCCATTTTTCTTTTTTTGATTTGACCAGCAATTTAAATGCCTCCTTAAGTTGCATCATTTCTTCCCTCTCTGCCCTTCCATTAACTTCCATCCACCTTATTATTGCCCTACTAACCAAATTCCTCATATTTCTACATTCCTGATCGAACCAATCATTAATCATGTTCCCATTCTGGCTTATCTTTCTCATATTTCTTCCCACACATTTTAATACAAATGTATAAATATCTAGTGCCTCCATTAAACTTGCCTTATTTACCATATAATCCATCCCTAGCATACATAGATTTGCCATTTCAGACCCAATCACCTCAAAATTCTTCCACCTTCTTTTTCTACTTATAATGCTCCATTTTCACCATCCAATTATTATGTTCCTTGTTGGACACTTCATATTTCTTTATCTCAGTAAACATAGCTATTTCCACTGGAAAATGTACACTATTACCATACACATTTAATATCTTAAAATTAGATATATTAATCACTAACTCTTTGCTACACAGAGCATAATCTACAACACTCTGTCCTGAGCCACTTACACAGGTAAATTCACCAGCCTTATCTTTCCCCAACACCCATTTAATATGACACAATGTGTTTTCACAGAATTTTATTAACTTCAGTCCTTCCCCATTTATTACTTTATCTTTGCTAATTCTATTAAACAAGGTATCATCTGGATAGAGTCAACATGAAAAATTCATTGCCATGGCTGGGATTTGAACCACGGATCTCCTGGTTTCCGTCCAGTCGCTCTAACCCATTGAGCTACCATGGCATTGAATTTTTCATGTTGACTCTATCCATCAAAAACCTTAGCCTATAAACGGCTAGTGTGAAGAAATGATTAATTTCCATCAATTAACTAAAAAAAGGTATCTTTTCCTATTAAATCATTCTCCCTTGGGTAACTAATCCTCCCTTGCAAATTACCACTTCTTGCATAAGTCCCCCATCATCATGAATTCAACCACGGGAAATTCACTCTTAATCTCCTCCATGTCCTCTTCCACTTGCCGGAGGAGAAGGGGATTGTAAAAATCAGAACTTTTTGGAGGGTTATACATTATTCCTATCCATAACAGTTTCTCACTTTAATTTTGCTTATTATGTCATTTCTTATAAATGCCCCCACACTTCCCGACATTCTTCCCTTTCTCTTCCTTCTCTTTCCTGATTTACTAATAAATGTGAAACCTGACACATCTAGATTTAACTGTATTGGAACACCACAGTGAAGCGAAAAATTATTAAATTTTAGATGAGTCGTATTTTTTACACATCTGCTTCACTTTCGTACGAAAGTGACACATCTACTTGCACTAAGGCATCCACCCATGTTTCAACAGCCAAAATATGGATGTTTTGCATTATACTTCTAAAGTGTGCTAAACTCAAACCTCTTAAGAAACCCTCACAGTTCCAAAACATTATCTTTACAATCCTCTCTCCCCCTGCTACATCCTATTGTGAGCCTGCCCTAAATCTGAAATCCTTTAACTTTCTTTGACTTCTAAGGACAAAACCAGTTTTCCCACTTTCCACTCTCTCCATCTCTTTTCTTCCTTCCTCCCTGCTCACATCATTATTCACCACCAAACTTTCTATTTCAAACCAACTCTCACGCAGTGTTGAGACAATGCTTGGCTGGCAAACAGATTCAATGTCCTCTTCACTGTCATGTTGCACGAGCTGCCTGGCTTGTTGCGTCATCTCACCATCAGCTGGAATTCTACTATGTGTTGACGTCACTAGCTCCGGTTGTTGTTGACTTTGGTCACTGTGCCTTCCCCGTGTTGCCTGCATGTGTTCTATTACCTGACCTGGCATTTCCTTAGCATAGCCGACTCTTGTACTACCCGCCACCGCCATGTCCCTGGGCACATCGTTCGACATCCTCAAAATTTGCCAATTCATTTCCTCCTCTCTCACTTGATTGTCCCTTATTTCACTTTCCCCAACACACGCTGGTCTTCCGTCTATCCAAAGCTGAAAGTTTCGTATATACGCTTGCCTACCCTCTGCTCTGGCCCTTTTCATTTGCTGCACTGGCTGGAACTTGAGTCTTCGTTGCTCCTCAGACAAATCCCTGTTGATAAAAATGTCCCCCTTTTAATAATTTAGTTCGGCTCAACACTTCGTAGACCATTTGCATTGTAGTAAATTTGGCAATAATTAACCTTGTTAATTATTGTTGCTTCTTGAACTGGCCATATCCCTCTTCTTTCCTCTATTCCCGAGAATACAAGGTTCATTTTCCTAGATGCCGCCTTTAGCTTGTTTATTCTGGTTCTGAAAGATCCCATTTCTGTATTCATTCCGTAGATTTCCTGTTTGATTTCCTTCGTAGCTGCATTCATTTTGTTCCCTAAACGTTCTTCCATTCCTTCCGTCATTCCAATTAGCTTCTGCAGCACTAATTGCACTTCCATAGGTCCTGGGTTCAATTCAATGCCGTCTTTTACCAATAGTAACAGGATGACACTTATCATTAAGTTTTTAATCATCTCCAGATTTCCAGACACTTTCTTTCCTTAATTTTCTGCTCCCAAATAGGCCTATTCTGGCTCTGTATGTTCCTATATCCTTCTCCCACTGGTACTTACATCCTTGTTTCTCTAAGCTACCAGAGCTCTGTTAAACAAAATACTATCTCACTACTCACTGCTTCAGGCATTGATTGGCTTTTATGTAATCCTATCGGGTGTGGTAGGTCATTCCAGAAGCCAAAATCCTCGTGTTGCACTCTGGAACAATACTGAATGGTATTTGTGCAGTAACAACACAGTTCTGCTCAGGCCTCATAACATTTTCGTGACATCAGCCACCAGTACTCCTTAAAGGCATGCCTCTCCTGTACCATCAGCCAATGACAACTTATTTTAATACTCCTGCTCCTTCGCGATGGTGCTCAGTTGCCTAACTCGACTCTTCTCCAAAACAGCTTCATGTTTTGCCCATGTGACAATATCTTATATTAGAGTATAACACTGAAGCTGTTATGAGATAGTTTATCTAGTGTAAGTAGGTGCTAAATAAAGCAAAATGGAAAATGGACATTTTCTTACAAAACTTTTCAGTTTAAAAGGAGATATTTGAGCCAACTTAGAAAAAAAAATAATTAAATGTCATTAATAATCATGCAAGGGCATACCTACAGCTATTAAAGAAACTTACGTTACAACGGCATTGGGGTTCTTTTCAACAGCATATACTTTAATTCTTCTATCAGCTTTCTGGGCGGCATTAAGAGCTGCTCTTACGAGAGGTCCTCTACCAGCACCTACCACCATTAGGATTCTGAAACAATAAGACAGGTTATTACCATAGCTGTTTAGCTTTGGGCATCCCTTACCTATTGAATATTCTGCAATTTTTATAATATAATATTTTGAAGACTTTCTGGACATCAGGAAACATGCTATTTGCCAGCAAAGTTGGATATTCATTGCTCCTTTAGTTAATGAGCATGGATTCTCACACAAATTATAATTACAATAACTAAATACCTTCATTAGCTGGAAATGATGCTCTTCACACATATTTTAAAAAAATCTCCATTAACACACATTCATAGCCATATAAATAAAAAAAATTATATACGAGTCATTATGATCATTAACCCATTTGAATAATAGTTAGTTACTAACACTCCCCACATGGCAACCTTGGCCTTCGGGGTAACCTCACCCCACCAAGTGATGACCGGACCCATTTCTCAGGTGGAGGCACCCAGAGGGCGACCATTTGAATAATATGAAAGCTGTATTTGCATAAGTTAACAATGTCGTTTAACTTCTATGATGAGCATGGTCATAAGTGTGTACTGGCCTACTGAACCACTTATTTTTATATGTTTTAATAAGAGGTCATGTTCAAAAGTTCTATGTATCTCTTTAGAAGACTAATCAACAGGAACTGATGGATTTTCATCCATGATAGGATCCTGTTTCCCGAAATATATTCACAAGACTAGAACCAGTTTCTCTGTGACTCCCAATCAGCTGATGATGGGGCTGGGATGGTCCTGAAAATGTTCCTATTTTTAATAGTGACATAAGTGAAGATCTAAGTTTTAATAAAATATGACTGAATAAGTTTTTAATATGAAAAGAATCTGTTTATAAATCACTGTCTTGCTGCTCTTCTAGAGTTTGTTATAACATAGGAACCATACATGTACTGTCCGGCCGTTCTATCTCCGGCTCTGACAGTTCTCGAGAGGGGGAAGCGCGTTGTTGCCAGTTCTTTAGCAGGAATTTCAAGCAGAGGAACATGTGTAAATATTTCACGCATTTGCAGATCGTAACTTCGTAAATGTACGTGGACAATGTATATATACATGATCCCAGAATAGTTGCATATGGGGACAATATACCATTTACTGGAAAAGAAATAACAAAAGGCTACTTCGCACCAGTGGGAAATTCCTTTCTCATATAATATTGATATACATGTCGCCTTATAGCATCCTTTTGAAAAGCATCAAGTGAAGCTTTAAGGCTGCCTCGTTGCCTTTGCTCTCCCGGTGTACGCAGAACTGCAGACGGCGAACTTAAATCAGCTGGCACTTTTCCTTGGACACATTCTTCCCACCTTCAAGGCGTCACAAACTCTGTCCAGCACCTTGTTAACAGGTAGTAGAGGTACACCATTTTCCCGCTCCTTCTCGAAGTACTCACGTAGCCTGAATATAAATTCATGGCTTTGGCTCTTATAAGAACCGATTTTTTTCTTGAATTCTGACGAACCAGTAGCCATATTACTATAATAGCAATAATAATAAGTCTTACAGACGCTACAATTCGGAATTCACGCACACACAACAAATTAAACAAACCACCAGCGCGAAATCCAAAAGTAACTAATATCTGTTTCATATAACCTTGCCCGACTGAAATGTATCACTCCGCGTTCAACAGCCCTCCCCCTCGCCCTAATTGGCTAATGCTTTCGCGTCATAGGCCATAGGCGGTGCCTTCCCGTCACATTTCGTAATAATTGCCGGGAAGATAAATAAAATCATACAAAAATCATACAAATAAGGATATGAAGGCATGCAAAAATACAAGTTTATAATGAACTGAGCAAATTGAAACACAATGACTGAGCAATGAAACTGAAAGAGTTTATAATGAAAGGCCTTTGGCCTTTTCCACTGAGATTTTTAAACCAGAACACATACCTTTCAAAAATGCTTGTCTTTCAGTCTTAAAAGTCGTGTCACACCATACTTTTCGTGTGTTCTTCGTGTATATTTAGCGATTTGTATCTCGGTGCAGTGTGGTTGTCCTTAAAATAGCGTCTTCGCCACACAGCAATATCACCTCTGTCTTTTAGCACATTTTTCTTGCCTCTTTTTTCATTCACAAATCCCAGCTGTATAAGCAATCTCCTGAAATTTGGTAAGTCTGTATCCTCATTTACAGCAGACGAAATGTTACTTATGTTAGGGAGTTCGTTTCTAAAGAAAAACTACACACATGACGACGCACAACACTTTTCACGTATTTTCTCCGAGCACGCACTTTTGTTTATTCCTGCTTTTGCCTGGAGTGGTAAGTTTTCCTGTTTCCTCAATTTCATGTCGCGATGTTCCTACGGATCTAACACTCACACATGTAAGTTCAGAGCACAACTGTTCGACTTCCCTCACTGACAAAGACGGATTCTTCTCTGTGAGTGCATTAAACACATGCAACACAATTCTTTTTTCACCGCTTTGTAATGGCTTACCCTTACGATGCTTCAGCGAAAAACTGGCGGTAGACTCTGCCATTATACATATAATAAGTACATGCGCAATAAACGATGGATAAAATAACGTATCTCTCGAACGCGCACAGTACACCTTCTAATGACAATACATGACTAATCCAGTTCAGAACAAGGTCAGTGATAAAACTCATATAAACAAATATAAACAAATATATGTAATTCACTACCGCTAAAGCACGTGCTCTTGTGTAATCAGAAAGGCAGGCCTAGATGCAAAGGAACCTCCTCTTTACTTTGTTTAAGAATTAACATGCATTTCAGATAAATTAACTCTGTTGCGTAATATATTTAATTGAAACAGTTATGAAAGTAAATATTTGACAATTCTCTTTCAACATATAAAGATATATCACCATGTTAAATAACGAACTAATTTTTACCGCAAAACAGTCTCTACCAAACAGCAGCCAATGAGAGGAGATGAAGTCACGTGACCGTTAAGAGATTACCGGGCAAGCTTACGTGAAACAAGGTATAAAAGCCACGTGGTCCACCCGATTTGCAGCGGCAACACGGTGCTGGATTTGCAAGCCACGCCTAGCAGCAACAACGCTGATTGGCGCTAGCAGACGGTTTTAACTTCCTGACCACAACACCGGATGTACCGACTCCCAGTACTACCAACAGAAGCAGTTGGTGTGCATGAAAGGTGTGAACGAAATATTCGAATAGAGTGATGTTGTAAAGAATATCTTGCATGATAATAAAATTACAAGGTGGATTTCAATGTTTTGAAGCTAATACAGTCCTATACTCTCATTATAAAGATAATTCTGACGATATGTTTTCAATTATTAAATTTTAGATGAGTCGCATTTTTTACACATCTGCTTCACTTTCGTACCTATTTTGAGGACATGTTTCGCAAATCCTCGTTTGCATCTACGGCTCCTGTGCGACCGACGCTAGATCCAGCGGTGTGGGCAATTCTGGGGCCGCTGCCGCCATCTGTTGATTTAGTGATGAACTGAAATGTGGGATTCTCCTCTAGCGGGATTTCAAAGTTCATTAGTTGGTTTTTACGTCTTTCTATGTATATCCTCTCCCATATGACGAGTTCACTATGTTTTTGTACGTATTTTAGTAATTCTGTGCTATCTTCAATTTCATGATTTTCAGACCAGAAATGAGCTGCTATTGCGGATTTATCAATATTTTTGTATCTTAAGTGCCTGAAGTGTTCTTTCTTTCTAGTGCCTATGTTCCTTTTTGTCCTTCCTATGTAAATTTTTTCACAGTCTTTACACTTAATTTTGTAAATGCCTTACTTTTCCTCTGGTTTTATCTTATCAGTATTATTACTGTGAAGTAGGTTTTTAATGTTGTAATTGTTTTTTGGTGCCAATGTTATATTGTATTTCTTGAATATTTTTTGGAACTTTTTTGTGGCCCAGGGGTGGTAAGTAAATTTAGCAAATCTAGTTTCTTGTTTTATTGGTGTGAGAGCTGTGATCTGTTTTAATTTCTTTTGAAGTTTGAATAATTTTAGTTTTTTATCTACAAGGTTTTTTCCATATCCATTTTTAATTGCAGTTTTTAAGATTTGATGGTATTCGTTTTGATATTCTTGCTGGCTGAGAGGTAGATTTACTAATCTGTGTGTCAGACTGTTGATGGTTGCATGTTTGTGTGGAATTGGGTTGAAACTATTTGCTTTGATGTAATTATCTGTGTGTGTTGCTTTTCTATGAATGCCAAATTCTAGTTTTTCATTGCCTTTTTTGATTTTAAGGTCTAAAAAAGGTAGAGTACAGTCCTCTTCAGTTTCTACTGTGAATTGTATGCTGGGTTCTTGCAGGTTGAGTAGTTTCAAAGCATCATCTATTAGTTTGTAGGGCACTATTGCAAAGATGTCGTCTACGTATCTGTACCATGTTTTAAACATATGAGGGAAGGCTTTAGTAATATGTGTTTCGAAAAAGCTCATGTATAGATTGGCCAAAAATGGTGATAGCGGGCTTCCCATAGCTAGTCCTGAAATTTGTTTGTAATATTTTCCATCGAAGACAAAATAATTTTGATGTATACATAATTCAGTCATTGCCACATATTCTTCTATTGCATTGGCATCCAGGTTTATAGAATTTAGCCATTTTTTCAGTTGAATCAAAAGTTTGTCTAATGGAATGCTAGGGAAGAGGGAGCGGACATCAAAGGATACTAAAGTGTCATGAGGTTTTAGTTTAAGATTTTGAATTTTTTCTACCAGGTCTAAAGAGTTTTTTATACTCAGAGTATGGAATTGTGGAAAGGACTGAAATTTTTTGGATAGCCATTTTGCCAGAAGGTAAGTAGGAGTGTTTATATTATTTACAATGGGTCTCATGGGTATGTTGGGTTTGTGTATTTTAGGCAAACCATATATTCTTGCAAGGGTAGGGTTGTCTGGTTTGATAGTTTTTTGTTCTGTAGTTGTTAAAATTTTACTATTAATGATGGTTTTTTGTACATCTTTTATGCATCTGTTGAGTGGGTTAGAATCTATTTCCTGGAATTCTTTTTGTTGTAGTAACTCTAACATTTTTTTTTTTTTTTTTTTTTTTTTTTTTTTTTCTTTAGACCTGGTAGAAAAAATTCAAAATCTTAAACTAAAACCTCATGACACTTTAGTATCCTTTGATGTCCGCTCCCTCTTCCCTAGCATTCCATTAGACAAACTTTTGATTCAACTGAAAAAATGGCTAAATTCTATAAACCTGGATGCCAATGCAATAGAAGAATATGTGGCAATGACTGAATTATGTATACATCAAAATTATTTTGTCTTCGATGGAAAATATTACAAACAAATTTCAGGACTAGCTATGGGAAGCCCGCTATCACCATTTTTGGCCAATCTATACATGAGCTTTTTCGAAACACATATTACTAAAGCCTTCCCTCATATGTTTAAAACATGGTACAGATACGTAGACGACATCTTTGCAATAGTGCCCTACAAACTAATAGATGATGCTTTGAAACTACTCAACCTGCAAGAACCCAGCATACAATTCACAGTAGAAACTGAAGAGGACTGTACTCTACCTTTTTTAGACCTTAAAATCAAAAAAGGCAATGAAAAACTAGAATTTGGCATTCATAGAAAAGCAACACACACAGATAATTACATCAAAGCAAATAGTTTCAACCCAATTCCACACAAACATGCAACCATCAACAGTCTGACACACAGATTAGTAAATCTACCTCTCAGCCAGCAAGAATATCAAAACGAATACCATCAAATCTTAAAAACTGCAATTAAAAATGGATATGGAAAAAACCTTGTAGATAAAAAACTAAAATTATTCAAACTTCAAAAGAAATTAAAACAGATCACAGCTCTCACACCAATAAAACAAGAAACTAGATTTGCTAAATTTACTTACCACCCCTGGGCCACAAAAAAGTTCCAAAAAATATTCAAGAAATACAATATAACATTGGCACCAAAAAACAATTACAACATTAAAAACCTACTTCACAGTAATAATACTGATAAGATAAAACCAGAGGAAAAGTCAGGCATTTACAAAATTAAGTGTAAAGACTGTGAAAAAATTTACATAGGAAGGACAAAAAGGAACATAGGCACTAGAAAGAAAGAACACTTCAGGCACTTAAGATACAAAAATATTGATAAATCCGCAATAGCAGCTCATTTCTGGTCTGAAAATCATGAAATTGAAGATAGCACAGAATTACTAAAATACGTACAAAAACATAGTGAACTCGTCATATGGGAGAGGATATACATAGAAAGACGTAAAAACCAACTAATGAACTTTGAAATCCCGCTAGAGGAGAATCCCACATTTCAGTTCATCACTAAATCAACAGATGGCGGCAGCGGCCCCAGAATTGCCCACACCGCTGGATCTAGCGTCGGTCGCACAGGAGCCGTAGATGCAAACGAGGATTTGCGAAACATGTCCTCAAAATAGGTACGAAAGTGAAGCAGATGTGTAAAAAATGCGACTCATCTAAAATTTAATAATTTTTCGCTTCACTGTGGTGTTCCAATACAGTTGAATCTCGATATGTTTTCAATTGCTCATTATTATATGTTGGTGCTATTAACCTTCCCCCTCCACCTCCTGCAGCCACTAAATGTCAGAGCCGGAGATAGAGCGGCCGCACTATAGATTCTTTAATAGACTTTGCAACAACTGGTTAGCCAGAGGGTACAAGACCAATTAAAAACAGTGCAATGCAAACAATTCCTAGTAAAAACATAATATGTTGGAATGAAGGCTCATTAGAAGCCACTAATATATATAGTAGCAGCATTTTATGGTGCTGAAGAGAAGATGGTGTTCTCGAGTCTGTGGTGATCATGTGGAACGGGATTATTCTCACCTGATGTTGTCCCACACTGTAACTGGGGTTGTGGGTTGTATTCAGCCCCCTGAGAAGACAATGACTAAGCCACAGGTTGCTAACTCTTCTTGGTCCAATTTGGCACTTTGATATATCGATGAATCTAAAAATATCTCCTGATCTACTTTAGTCTGAGCTATGAGAACTCTTGAATTTTCAGACGTGGTCGCGAGTGAAAAGGATAAATTTTCTAAAAAAACTTCGATACCAATAATTTCTTTTTACTTTTAAAATATCCAGATGTTCAATTTAATTTATATTATTTATACAATTTTTCGTATGATACTTGACAATAGTATTGTATACCTTGATTACAACTATCAGAAAATGGATATTAACTTTTTTTACAAGGTTTTGTAGTGGCGCTGAATTTATGTCTGTTCACCATAACGTTCTTCCATCAAAAGATGCTTTCATTTCTCACTGTTTTACCAAAATTATTGGTTTTTCATTTTCTCGTCATCACTACCAACCAAACTTAATTTTTACTGGTCCATGTTTTAACATGTCCATATCAATTCTTAAACCATATATTTAAACATTTTTCAACTGGGCCTAAACCAAAACCACCTTTACCAGTAAAATCATCACTACTTACAGTTCAGTTACCAACCAGTTCACAAGTTGACTTTACCAACGAATACGACTTAACACCTTCGATATGTTCCAAAGGAGAACGGCCACAGATAATGACCATTGGAGTTAAAGGCAGGGTATAAACGGAACAAATAAAAAAAAAAAGTTTACTTTATAGTACTGGAAGCACAAGGTGGATGGTGAAGAACCAACAGCCATTTGAACAATAACAGATTTATGTGTGTGTTCACAACTACACTTAATTTTGTGTTTGTTTCCTTCCCCTACATATGGAGGGTTTTTTCTACATTAATAGTCATGAGGTTTTTGGAGCACCATTCAATTACTTTGTTTAGGGCTGTTTCTATTCTGGCTTTAATTAATTTTGATTTTTTTGGAGAGTCTGGGGTCCAGATGACTACATCGTCAGCATATAAAGCAATTTTGGTTTCTGGTTTCTATGAACTATTTACACTAAAATATAAACCAGTGAACATTAACATAAATTACAACGGTAAACCACTCAAAGCAGTTGATGATGCCAAATACTTGGGCATCACTTTTGACAGAAAACTTAGTTGGAAAAAACACATAACAAATACCTCAGAAAAGGTTGAAAAGAAACTGCAAATCCTGAAATGGGGTTGCTCAAGGAGAGTCCTTAACACAACATATAAAATGTATATCAAAGCAAACCTCTTCTACTGTTCTGAAGTCTTAATAACAGCAACAAATGCTAACATCCAAAAACTTCAACAAATAGATTAGATTAGAATCTATTAAAAATCAGGCTCTTCGCCTAATCACTGGAGCAGTTAAATCCACACCTGTTGATGCCATGCTTGCCTTAACACGGATCCCACCAATAAAAACAAAAATAGAAGAACAAGCATTGCTTCAACATGAGAAAATGTTACGGCTACCAAACTCTAAATGTACAGAAAAGAACCTCCCTCCTCCAGTTCTTAAAACTCATAGTAGTTTCCTAGAAAAGGTAACACAGATTAAATCTAAATTAAACATTCCTAACACCAGAGAAAATCTACTTATAAGAGAGAATCCATTAGAATTATCGCAACCTACCTTCAGTTTGGAATTAACAGAGAAAATAAGTAAATCAGACACACCAAAAGAAATACAAAATCTTCTAGCACTGGAAACAATCAATACCAGATATCCCACAGAAGAATGGCTACACATATATACTGATGGATCCACCAAAGAAAACCTTACTGGAGCTGGAGTTACATGTACACATTTTCCCTTTTATCATTCTGTTGGCAGAGACACAACAAATTATGATGGAGAAATAGAGGCTATACACATTGCTCTCCGACAATTACTAAATCTTCCCTTAAATAAATTTAACAAGGCAGTAATTCTCTCAGATTCTAAAGCTGCAATTCAAGGAATATGTTCAAATGCTACAAAGAAGTAAAAAATTAGAGAATGCTACAAAATGTTAACACAACTCCAAAAAGTTAATAAGATTGTTCATCTCCAATGGATTCCAGCACACTGTGGCATCATGGGGAATGAAACTGCAGATACACCTGCAAAGAAAGGCACAACAATAAAGCAAAAGTCTAAATTTAATTTCTCATATTCGTCAATAAAACGCTTGATCACTACAAAATTTTCTCACTCATACCTACAAGAAATAGAAACAAACGCCAAAGACAAAAAATGGATCACACTACTTTCCAACACAGATATAATCCCCCAGAGAAGAAGGAAAACAGCAGTTGCAGCCTTCAGACTATTGATAAATCATGACTGTCTGGCAAGTCATCTCTACAGAATAGGTATCTCAGCTTCACCAATATGTGTCCTGTGTAACGATCCAGAAGAAATGAATGAAGACCACTTGAAGACCTGCGAAGCATTAAGATCAGAAGAAATTACAGCTCAAAAGTATTGGAAAGCACGAATGCTATAGGCTTCATTGCCAAATGCAAGGCATTAGAAAACAACAACATATGGAGGGTTTGCTGACAGGTATAAGATACTTTATTCGTCCCATTCATTTACATATTTGGACAAAGGCCCAGTAAACTGGAGACTCGTCAAATATTACAGATTTACCAACATACTTACAGCTATTTACAAATATTTTATATACAATTATTTTTACATATTTCCCTATGTTTAAATATTTGTACTATACATATCTTTTATACAGCTCAGTATAATATATGTGGTCCTAGAGACTGTCTTCCATATATTCTTTTACGA
Source organism: Mantis religiosa (assembly GCA_030765055.1). Lineage (NCBI taxonomy): Eukaryota > Metazoa > Arthropoda > Insecta > Mantodea > Mantidae > Mantis > Mantis religiosa. Next base: position 95,254,101 of record CM060952.1, read on the forward strand.
AATAATAAGCTTTATCAGTGAGGACCTTTTTAAGTGTACTAAGAAACATGTTTTTGTTTTTAATTTCTCGATACTTTTGTGGCAGCTTATTATAAATCTTTATACCAGCATAGAATGGGCTTTTTTCAATTAGGGCAAGTCTATGAGCTGGTACTTTAAGGCAATTTTGTGTTCTAGTCCCATGATTATGTACATTCTAATTTAGGTAGTATTTGTCAAAATTTTCATATATGTGCCTAACTATTCATAGATATATTGAGAGGGCAGGGTGAGTATGATTAGTTTTTTAAATAAACTTCTGCAGGAAAATTTGGGAGTGACACAGGCCATAATATGGATAATTTTCTTTTGTATTTTAAATATCTTATCTCAACCTGTCGCTGCTCCCCATAGTATAATGCCATATGCCATTATGGAGTGGAAGTAGCTGTGGTATACAATCTTTCTGGTTTCTAAGTTTGTAACTTTTGTCAGGAAAAACATATTAAAGCAGGCGCTATTTAATTTCTTACTAATATATTGTAAATGTTCCTCCCATTTTAGCTGCTCTTTTATGTATGCTCCTAAAATTTTTCCTCTACTTACTGTAGTTATGTTTGCGATATTTATGGCGTTTGCTTTCAACTGTGTTTTAAATTGAATTAAAGCAGTTTTGGTCATATTTAATTTTAGCCCATTATCATCAAACCAAGTTTTTAATACTTTTAATGTGTCATTTGTAAACCTGCAGTAGCAAATTTTAGATTACTTACGGAACATGATTATTTGGCCAAACACTTACACAGAATAGGAATTTATACAAGTCCAAATTGTCCTCTGTGCAACAAAGAAGAGGAAATGACTGAAGAACATCTTTTAACCTGTGAAGCCCTACCTGCCAGACCCACTACACAGAAATATTGGAGAGCAAGAGAGCTACTGGCTTCATTGCCAAAGCCTAGCATTTGAAAACATCATGTGTCATTTGTACTTTTAGTTAATTCCTGATTGTTAATGCCTGTTAGCAAAATAGTAGTATCATCTGCATACATAATTGTTTTACCTATAATACTATTTGGGAGATCATTTGTATAGAGTATGTATAGGAGGGGTCCTAAGGCGCTTCCCTGGGGAACTCCTGATTTTATTGCTCTCCAGTTTGATTCCACTGTGTTGTTATCCTTATTTATAATTGTTGCATCGTAAGTTGGTGATTGGCATTTTGCCCCCACGTGCTGTTCAGCTGTGAAAACAAGAAGAGGGGATAAACACATCACTGACACGTCATTGCGGTCGCCTAGCAACCACCAATCAAAAGTAAACTGTTGCCATAGCAACCCGACATGCTTATCCTACGTTGCGAACTCTATCACACTACACCACGTGCTTGAAGCATGACGCTAGTCTATCGGCATGTTGAGGTTTGCAATAAGTAGACACTGGTACTATTGTTGCTTCGCTTATGAATCAGCGGTATCACAATACCGTCGTCGTTCATTGCCCTTTAGTATGAGATGGTGTGGATTTAGTTTCAAAGAATATCTTATGAGGTTTTCTGGATGAATGACCAGACCAACCTTTCCAGTTTAATGACCAACCCTTCTTACCTGCCTTTGTCCGGTCCAGTTCTAACACGAATAACCCTTACGGTACTTAGGGTATTTCTCCCTGTCATCACTGCCAAACTAAGAGTGTACTGCTTCAGTTAGTGAAAGTTTCACAGGGTGCAAACAGCTTTACATTTTTGTAACATAATTTGTGTGTTTCAGTGATCAACTTTAGTGTTTCAGTGAACAACTTCAGTGTTTCAGTGTAACTTTAATATTTAGCTAATTATCATTACTCATGGCTGCCACAAACACTTGTGCTACAGAAACAGACAGAATGAAACTATCTGTGAAGACCACAAAAAATGTTTTATGGGTACGGAATTCCAATTAAAGGACAAGTAAGGGAAATTATATGTGCATGTTCAAGATCATTTAAAAAAAGTATGAATTGCTGGAACTGGTAAAAGCAAACCGGAGTTCCCAAAATATATAGTTGATGAAATTGCTGCAGAAAAAGGCCACAAAATTATTAGACTTCCTCCCTACCATTGTCATTTTAATGCAATAAAGTTGATTTGGGCCCAAATAAAGGGATATGTAGCGCGCAACAATACAGATTTCACTATAACATCTGTTATAAAACAGAAGAAATAATAGGAAAAATAAGTGCTAAAAACTGGGAAGATGCTGTTTGTCACAAAAAAAGTTATAGTAGCAGCATGGGAAAACGAAGGCGTTTTGGAAGAAATTGGAAGGACTCATAATTTCCGTGGGAGATTGCAGTAGCTCTGACGACGGGGGCGGCGGCAGCGGCAACGACAATCAGAAAAGCAGTACCAATGACAGTAGGGACTATGAGATAAGCGGCATATTCCCGTTGGAATAGTATGCATAATTCTGTGCAGGTATGGCACTTTTGTTTCTCTAAATCTTAACTGTAGCTAACCATTTACTTTTTGTTCATTCCGAAGATTTCGTATGCTGTAATTAGGTAACTGCTCACTTAAATGTGTAGACAGTCTTACGGCAGTCTTATGATTAATACTGCAGTATGCAAATTTCTAGGAATATGTGCGTGTGCATTACCACAGTCGAACTTCCTCCTCCCCTCTCCCAGCCATCTTCGTTGCCTAGCACGTGAGAGGAACGGTAAAGTGGCAACGGTGCTATCCCCTCTCCTTCCCCACTCCTTCAACTGTCAATCACCAACTTATAATGCACCCATAATAGGATTACCCTCTGTTTACAACCTGTTAGATAAGACTTAAACCAGGCTAGCACTGCATTTTTTATACCATAGAAGTTCAACTTGCTTAGCAGCATCTCGTGGATAACGCAATCAAATACTTTTGAGTTATCACATATTAATACTGACATTTGTTTACTTTCACTCAAGCATTTTCGAAATTTCATTTATGAGATTTATTAAGGCAGATGTAGTTGAGTGGTTTTTCCTAAATCCATGTTGGGAGTCTATTTGTTGAAATGTTCTAGATAGAATACTAGTTGTGATTTCACAATCTTTTAAAAAATATGGAAGGAATCCTTGACATTCTTTTAAAAATGAGTATGGAAATAATTGGAAATAATTTTGAAAATGGCCAACAATATGAAAATATCAAGATTTAACTGTATTGGAACACCACAGTGAAGCGAAATAATTATTAATTTTTAGATGAGTCGTATTTATTACACATCTGCTTCACTTTCGTACCTATTTTGAGGACATGTTTCGCAAATCATCGTTTGCATCTTCTGCTCTTATGCGACTAAAGCTTGATCCAGTGGTGTGGTGTGGTGGCAACTCCAGAATTACCCACACCCACGACTCATCTAAAAATTAATAAATATGAAAATAATTAATACAATGTGTATTTTAAAGAGCTCTATATTTTTCTTTTATCAAGCAAGCTTATGTCTCTTGTTCAGACTTTGTTATACAAAATCATTCAAATAAGGGATGTTACGAGGAAATTCAACATAATATTTTACTCTTCATATTAATATTTTAAACATCTTGAGATTTCAATTAAAAAAATACTATTTGAGTTACTTTTGAGAAAACCTGTTTGAGTCACAAGTATTGTATTTTCATTTTTTGGGCTATGTTGTTTACACACAGTCTTTTTTTCTAAATTTGGTAATTTTGGGTTCAGAGAATCCCAAAGCATAGCTACGTAAAATATCATTATTTGTCACAAACTTCACTTATTGTTTAAGAAAACTGAAACTTTCATAAATTTTCTTACAAGATATGTGAAGTTTGTGACAAATAATTATATTTTATGTAGCATTTGTTCCTTTACTATTGTTAGCTTCAGTTTTTTTTTTAATCCAAAACATAAGATTCCATGCAAATCTTGATATCAGGTGTTTGGATAGAATACAATACTTGCTCTATTTACATATATATGGTAGCTAAGGTCAAACCATATTGGTTTGCATAAAAATGTTGTAATAAACGCTTCTGAACAGCACACAAGGAGAAAAACTTTACAAGTTTTGGCTCAGCGAATTAGATGTACACAGAAAATGCTGAGAGTTATTGTCAGTTATAAAGTATTGTTGGTTTCTGTATATTTCATTTCCCATTTGTAAGTGATGTGGTTACTAATATGGCTAGTGGATTTTAAAGAATACTTAAGGGGATTATAAAGATTTCCACTAGTACAAAAGTTTTTCTTTATGGAGTCAAAATAGCAATTGCAAGATCCACTTTAAAAAAGACAATTCTTTATATATGTCTTTTCTGATTCGAATAATTGATAAAAATTTTGCAAAAATAAAAGAGAAAGAAAAGAAAAAGCAATCATAACTGTCACAGAGATAAACTTCCGATAGTGCCAAAGAGTTCTATTAGATGACATAGTTATCATTGCATGTTCTAAATCAGTAGCATATTTCAGACCATTTAAAGTGCTATATCCATTATCATGTCAATCTACACATATACCATGTGTAACACTTAAAGAAAATGTCATTTTCTTTTTTTATAGAAATGCCAAATTTCTAAATCAGTTTCAGAAAAAATGGTGGAGCAGTTATTTCGGATCCGAGATGGTCTTGTATTCAGAGAACTATACAGTCTGTTAGGAGTATAAGTGCAAATACTTGTAGTGGTAATTGATAGTGTAATGAACATATTACATCAATATTTGCTTCATTTGTGGACTTATAATTTTTCTTATTGAGAGTAGCATGTTTTCAGGTTTGTTTGTACCTCTAAATAGGCATGGCCCTCACAAATATAAATATTTATTTTGCCTACAGTTTTGAAAGTAATGAATGAACTAAGTTTGAATGGTTCCAACAACACTAAGACTACACACTACCTAGACCAGCAGGAGATGTAAACACAGAAACAAAGCAGATAATCTGTACTGAAAAGTGCTCACTTCTCAGTACAGTAACGACCGTAAAAATCAGATAGTAAACTATGTTATTGGCTTATGAGAAAACTACTAGGGGGGGGGGGGGGGGAACCACACACACACACATACCAAAGTGGATACATATTAACATATCATTTATCAAAATATCTGTATTATATTCCTAACAATCTGGAGAATACAGTGTACCAGATGTGGTTAATGTTTGTAATAGTATATCTACAGCTGATGCTAGGTTCATTAGTTCCAGTAAAGCATGCTCAGATTTCAGTAATCAAATATGAACCGTTAGGTGTTGCAGAATTTATTTCAATTTTATATCAGGTTCATTTTAAAAGTTTGGTCAAAGAATCAATATGTGTAGATATGTGGTTATGACCCAAAAGAATGTTCCAACCATCTGATATTTAATTATTTGTAGAACTCTATTTTTAAGATTTTAACTTCAATTAAAACCACAATAAATTCTCTTTACATTGCTTTAATTCTCTGACCAAAGTTTGATTAGAGTTTCTACTGAATATTAATTTGACATACATTGTTTTTGTGTCCTTTTCTTCAAACGGAATTTTGTCCAGAAGAGCAAGATAAATAGCTCGCTGATATTCATTATATTTAACAGGGTCTTTTTCAAATACTTCATAGGTCTGAGATTCCAGATTATCCATAAGAGGCTGCAATGGACACTGCAGATAGTCTTCATATCCTCTTGCATATGATATAACAGGATCCACATGGGCTGTGTTCTAGAATAAGAAAACAAAACTCTTAGCATATAGTACACACCAATACAAACCTGTACTCCCATTATCTATCAAATCCTTTCATTTAGTGTTTAATGTTTAACAGTGCTGGAATCTTTAGAATTGTCTACATTATATTACCTAAACTGGTAATGAGGTTGCACTTACAAGACAAGTTGACTATGCTGTAGTTGTGATGTTGCCAACACATAAAAGCTGATAATGTTGCATTCTATTCTGCCCAGAGCCTATGATAGCTACCCTCACATTTTGTCTGCAGAAATAGAAGGAAAACCCTATTCCCCTTCCCGCTTATAAAATGAATGTATCCTCTATAGCAACTCCAATATTTAGCGGTACAATTTGACACAAAGGATTATTCCTTTGCATATCACCATACTGTTTATTTTTCAATGCATTTCCGGAGCAAAGTGCCAATGTTTTATAAATATAAAATAAATACCTAATAAAAACAATGATAAACAAGAAAAGATATTAAATTTAAAGGATGTCGATTAATGACACTAAACAACACTTACTTTTAAATTTTCCCGTAACTAGTTTCAGAGGCCTTCCCTCTATCTTCAGCCGGACATCGACTGGTTCTCCTTGGTGTAGCTGGCAATATTTTGTCATCAGTCTCCTCTGGTGGCTGTTCGAGGAACTTGCTGAACAAATCTTTCTGGGGGATGTCGAAATTGAAAACGTTGTTCCTATTTTTTGAAATAAAGATTTGTTCCCATGTGGACAGTTCTTGTTTTCCTGTTGTATGTTTTAGTAATTTTGGTTCTGGATTTATGTTGTGTTTTTTTTTCCCCAAAAATGCGTGGCAACTGCTGATTTTTCTAATTGTATTTTATGTTCCTAAAGTGTTCCTTTGCTCTTGTTTCTAAATTTCTTTTGGTTTTTCCAATATAAATTTGACTATAGTCACAGCATTCAATTTGATATATCCCAGATTTTTTGTTAGATGGAATAGCATCTTTGATGTTTGAGCAAATTAGGTTTTTTAAGGAGTAATGGTTCACTGGTGCTAGTTGAATATTTTGTTTTTTGAAGACTTTTTTAAATTTATCAAAGGCCCATGGATGGTAAGTGAATTTTCTGAAGATCATTTTAGTTTCTGTAGCTGAGAGGGTTGTGGTTTCCGTTAGTAGTTTCTTCTTTTTTGCTAAGTTCACTTTTTTGTCTACTAGTGATTTGGGAAAGTCATTTTTCTGTGCTATTTCAATAATTTTGTCGTATTCTATTTTGTATTCTGCTGTGAGAGGGATCTTGACTAGTCTGGCAAATCTTGTTCAGCAAGTTCCTCGAACCGCCACCAGAGGAGGCCGATGACAAAATATTGCCAGGTACACCAATGAGAACCAGTCGATGTCCGGCTGAAGATAGAGGGAAGGCCTCAGAAACATGTTCCGGGAAAGTTTAAAAGTGAGTGTTGTTTTGTGTTATTAATCGACTCCCAATTAATTTAATTTATACAACACTGTTTTCAACACTTCCATGAAAGGATTTAGGAAATGAAGTGTTTGCTTTTACTTGAATTTAACACCTTGGCTTATTCAAAGTAATTCTTTCATCATGTCATGTCAATAGTTTAAATTTCAGTTCTAAGTAATTACAAGTATATGTACACACATACAAAGCAACCAATAATGGCAGTGCTTTACATCATGATGCGTCGATAAATATACCTATTGATATTTATTTGTTATATTACTAAAACTATTTGAGCTTATACACTTTTACATGGTTTTTAAATGGAAGAACTGAAAAATACTACTTTGAACTCTTTAGAGTAAATAGAGATTACGAACCATTCGTAAACAAAGATATAATGTGATTAGACACATTCTGCCAGGCCAGCAGGAAGTGTACTGTTTTCTTTTGTTCGAATTTAACAAACACCGTGGCTTATCCAAAGTAATTCTTTTATCACGTCATGTCAAACATTTATGTTTCAGTTCTGAGTAATTACAGATATACATATATGCCAACGAATAATGCTATTCATTACACTACTTACATCGCGATGCATTGTTATAATAGTGCTTTATTTATTTGTATTAGCTAAAAATTTTTTTTTTTTTTTATGGTTCTGTTAGATACATTATCTCTACCTTCCACATGGATGAGTTTTGGCAAAATCTGAATTCTGTCTTAGCATGAATAGTATTTAAGAGATTGATTAGGTTGGTGCTCATTACCCACCACTTAGGGGGAATGCAATAGGACATCACCGCAGGACTCCGATTGGCTGCTCAGCTAGTAGTGCTCAAGGACAAACATTACCCCATTTGGAACACATAGTTAACCCGCCCAGTCAGTGAGAATACTCACTTACTGCAAATAGCAAAACTGGCACTTGTTTGTTTTACAGAAGTTTTCATTTAGAAGTGAGGAGAAATGTGTTATATGAGTGCCTGTTTATTGTTTGTGATAGTGATGGTGAAATGTCAGGCATAGAACCTTTAGAAGACTGCAGTGATATATAACTGATAGTAATGTAACCTGGTGTGTAACAGCGTCAGATCAACTTTCTGCACACACTGAGTTTGTCTATATACTATGCAAGCATTTTTTCTTGTGCACTGGTTTTACGATGTGGTGCAGGCAGGGGGGAAGAAGAAAGAACTAACAAACTCAGGTTTCTGCAATAAGCGAAGATATGCACTGCAGGTGTGAGACATGTGGACAAACAATAAATTGATTGTGCCTTTGTGAGTTCGTAAAATTAAAAGTCTGAGTTGCAGATATTCCAAATGTTCTTTATTTCCATAGAAATACACTGTTCAATTCTCACGTAACAACATTACGTCCCATACACACCACAATCTACCAAGGTCGATGACAATAACAAATTCTAGATATTTCCAGAATAATAAAGAAACCGAAAAATCTCTATCAATCACGATGTCACCAGGAATTTCCATTTATCTCAGTTTGTTTCGGCAGAACTTTATCTCGCGCTATCTTTAACTGCTTATGCAAGCTCTTTATTACCATGAAAGACTATCCGTCTTATCTATTTGCGCCGAAACTTTTATGCCCGTTGTCGCGACAATATTTACTATGTTACAAAACACATAAATGTAGAAAACAAATATTATGACAGCTATAAACACTCATTCTACACAAATATAATTATTTGTAATAAAAGCTTAATTTATCTTTAAAGAAACTGATGAAAATTTCAAGAAATTATGAAATTGTTATTCTTTAATTTCCGAGTCTGGTGTGTCACTTTCATGACTGGTATTCTCTGTTGTGTTGTTGCTAATTTCATCTATTTCATTTTTCTGCATTGATGCTTTTCCCTGTGTAAGCATCAACTTGTTCTATGGATTTGTTGAGTGGGAAATCAGTTGGTTACTATGCTTTTCTATATTGCAGCATTCTGCAACTTTTGCTATTATTTTGCAGCCATCGCTATGCATGGTTGTATGTGCAGGTTTCCGAGTTGGAGTTTGTTGCTTGGGAGGTACATATGATGAGTTTGGTGTGGCCTCAGCCATAACTGTAAACTGGTTAGCTAATTAACCTTGAAATTGTTCAAAACGAAATATGGCACATATGGACTTTGCACAAGAGAAATAAAGAGCGCGCCTCAGTTTAACATATTAGCCACTAAATGCTAGTGTATTTCAAGTTTCAAAGTTGTCCTTTGTGTTTACGGAATTAGGCGAAACCTAATGAATGAGGATTTGGGAGACAAGTGCCCAAGAAAATGGCATGCATAGTATTGCTGCAGCAGAACCAAAAGCCAGGGTATGAGGTGGATTGCAAGCGTCATAAACAAGTGACTCACTCCTTAGTTTGCTATATGAAAACTCCAAATGCCAAATTGTTTGGCGATACTTATACCTTTGGCTCTAAAGTTTTTATAATACAAATGAATAAACACAACCATATATTTAATCATAGCCATGTAGAAACTGAAATGACCATATTTGTATTGTATATATACATTTTTTGTAATACAAACTATTACCAGGTTGATGCTAATGGAATTATGTTGAACAAGCCCTAGGAATTTGTTTCCCTTATCATTCATGTTTGGAGGTTTTCTGAATAAAAAAACTTATGAATGCTTTTATGCAAATGGAAGTAACGAAACACTAGAATTCAGTATATCGAGATTTAACTGTATTGGAACACCACAGTGAAGCGAAAAATTATTAAATTTTAGATGAGTCGTATTTTTTTACACATCTGCTTCACTTTCGTACCTATTTTGAGGACATGTTTCGCAAATCATCATTTGCATCTACAGCTCTTATGCGACTGAAGCTAGATCCAGCGGTGTGGGTAATTCTGGGGTTGTTGCTGCCATCTGTTGATTTAGTGATGAACTTAAATGTGGGATTCTCTTCTAGCGGGATTTCAAAGTTCATTAGTTGGTTTATGTTTTTCTATGTATATCCTCTCCCATTATATGTTTATATAATATAAACACTCCTACTTACCTTCTGGCAAAATGGCTATCCAAAAAATTTCAGTCCTTTCCACAATTCCATACTCTGAGTATAAAAAACTCTTTAGACCTGGTAGAAAAAATTCAAAATCTTAAACTAAAACCTCATGACACTTTAGTATCCTTTGATGTCCGCTCCCTCTTCCCTAGCATTCCATTAGACAAACTTTTGATTCAACTGAAAAAATGGCTAAATTCTATAAACCTGGATGCCAATGCAATAGAAGAATATTTGGCAATGACTGAATTATGTATACATCAAAATTATTTTGTCTTCGATGGAAAATATTATAAACAAATTTCAGGACTAGCTATGGGAAGCCCGCTATCACCATTTTTGGCCAATCTATACATGAGCTTTTTCGAAACACATATAACTAAAGCCTTCCGTCATATTACTAAAATTAGGCAAGTGAGTCAACCTTGTATATACTTTTCTCCAAGGTTGACTCACTTGCCTAATTTTAGTAACAATGGCACTCCACTTTCTGAAATACTTCTTTTTATTCTTCCCTCATATGTTTAAAACATGGTACAGATACGTAGACGACATCTTTGCAATAGTGCCCTACAAACTAATAGATGATGCTTTGAAACTACTCAACCTGCAAGAACCCAGCATACAATTCACAGTGGAAACTGAAGAGGACTGTACTCTACCTTTTTTAGACCTTAAAATCAAAAAAAGCAATGAAAAACTAGAATTTGGCATCCATAGAAAAGCAACACACACAGATAATTACATCAAAGCAAATAGTTTCAACCCAATACAGTTAAATCTCGATATAGTTTCAACCCAATTCCACACAAACATGCAACCATCAACAGTCTGACACACAGATTTGTAAATCTACCTCTCAGCCAGCAAGAATATCAAAACGAATACCATCAAATCTTAAAAACTGCAATTAAAAATGGATATGGAAAAAACCTTGTAGATAAAAAACTAAAATTATTCAAACTTCAAAAGAGATTAAAACAGATCACAGCTCTCACACCAATAAAACAAGAAATTAGATTTGCTAAATTTACTTACCACCCCTGGGCCACAAAAAAGTTCCAAAAAATATTCAAGAAATACAATATAACATTGGCACCAAAAAACAATCACAACATTAAAAACCTACTTCACAGTAATAATACTGATAAGATAAAACCAGAGGAAAAGTCAGGCATTTACAAGATTAAGTGTAAAGACTGTGAAAAAATTTACATAGGGAGGACAAAAAGAAACATAGGCACTAGAAAGAAAGAACACTTCAGGCACTTAAGATACAAAAATATTGATAAGTCCGCAATAGCAGCTCATTTCTGGTCTGAAAATCATGAAATTGAAGATAGCACAGAATTACTAAAATACGTACAAAAACATAGTGAACTCGTCATATGGGAGAGGATATACATAGAAAAACATAAAAACCAACTAATGAACTTTGAAATCCCGCTAGAAGAGAATCCCACATTTAAGTTCATCACTAAATCAACAGATGGCAGCAACAACCCCAGAATTACCCACACCGCTGGATCTAGCTTCAGTCGCATAAGAGCCGTAGATGCAAACGATGATTTGCGAAACATGTCCTCAAAATAGGTACGAAAGTGAAGCAGATGTGTAAAAAATACGACTCATCTAAAATTTAATACTAGCATTCAGGTTGTTTTTTATCGCTGAAATTCATAAAAGACCAATTCAAGTTTTGACTAGCACAGATCACCTTCGAAGATGCCAAGTGCAGTCCTTGGCGAAACATTGCAACATTTCAATCCTACTGGACCATGGTCTAAAAGCCTAAAAGATAACTCTGTTCTTAATCTAGTGCTGTTACATTGCTGTAGAGATATCAAAGCAGTTAGGATTTTCATTTACAATATTATAGCTTTCCATTCATTTATTATAAAAGTGCTTAAAGAGATGCCACTCTTAGAAAATAAAGGATTCAGCTACCTCAAATATGTACTGCACACTGGAATTTTAATTCATGAGCTATTCAGACAATGAATAAATATCACAAGTTGAAATTTTTTTCCAAAATATCACCAAGATGATAAAGATTGGGATGCAGTCATGCAGTAGTGCTTTTGGCTGCTTGGCATTCTTAATAAAACTCAATTCCTTGTCCTGCTTTACCTTTACAAAGAAATATTTGTATACATTGATAATTTCTATGCACTTCAACACAAAGGTGTATGTGATATTAGTATGTGCAATGCTGAAATCAAGACCATTATTTCATTCAAAGATATGAGATAAGAAAATGTTGTGACCTCATGTATTGGAAACACATTTCACGGTGAAATAATTATTAATGAACGTGACTTCCAGACTCTTAATATGTTTGTTATCTTATGGATCTTAGTAACTTGATAGTACAAATGGAAATGTATTAATGAGATCTTTATAATATTCAGTTTACACTTTGCTAGAATAGAAGCAGTTTGGAAATTATAAATCAAATTCTCCAACAATGAAACTTAACAGCCTTCGCACAGCTTACCAATTTTTCAACAATGAATGACTGCAAAGGGGGGGGGGGGGGGGGGGCAGTGTGCAGCAACTCACATAGAAGAAAAGAAGAAACAAAATAATACAACTCAAATACAAACACATGAAGGTAAGGTAAATGATTGTATAAACTATGCCAAAGTAGGTAATAAAGTATCAATACAGGAAACAAATGTAGAAGGAGAATTAGAAAAAGAAAAAAAGGGCATACACAAATATTTCAGTGTTTATCATCAAAATATACAATACATAGCCAACAAAAGAGCAGCAATTGAACATTCAATCATAAAACTGCAGCAAATGTACTGGTCTTTACAGAACATGAGCTAAAAAATTATGAAATTGAGGAAAACTGTTATGGGGATTATATTCTTGGTTCAAGTTACTGCAGGGAAATACATAGAAGTGGGGGAGTTGCAATATATGTGTAGAAGAATACTAAGTAAAAGCAAATTGACTGCAATGTTTATTGTGACGAAATGTGTTGTGAACTGTCGGCAATTGAAATTATTTATAAAAAGGGAAAACTCATTGTATTAGGTGTTTATAGAAAAAAAAAAAAAAAAAAAAAAAAAAAAAAAAAAAAATTATGTCCGAACAATTTGGTCAAGAATAACAAAATTATAGTGATAGGAGTCTTCAATATAGATATCTTAGTAGATAGTATGAAGAAAAATTTACTCACAGAAGTGGTGAGAACGAATAATTTGAAATTAATAAAAACAGGCCCAACAAGAGTGACCAATCACTCATCAACGTGTATTGAAGGGAGGAGTTAAACGTGTCCATAATTAAGGGAGGGCTTAGTGACCATTTTGGTCAGTTAATAGAAAGCAAAATAATAAATTCACTAAGGGTAAAAATAAACAGACTAACAGAATCAAAAAGGATTATAAATAAAGAAAGACTAAACTCTCTAAGATCCAATCTTAGTCTGTCAGTATGGAGAAAAATATATGAAACGGAAAACACACACAAATTGCAGCTCTTTATGAATATATTAGCATAATGTTTAGAAAAATCAGCTCTGCTATGCAAGGTAATTTGTAACAAACCTAAAACTAGCAGCTGGTCTACGAAGGGCATAAAAAAAAAAGGATGGAGTTCCTAAATAGTTTAAAATCAACTAGACATAAAATCACAGACATACATAGAGAATTATAAAAAGATATTAAATAGAGTAATGAATGAAGCAAAGATGTTACATAACAGAAGGCTTCTTCAGAAAGCAGATAGTAAAATTAAAAAAAAAACATGGAACATAATAAAAACTGTACGGAAAGAAAGCACTGTAGCATGGGTGGAAAATATTAAAATTATTAAAAATGACAGTAATATCAGACCCACAGGGTGTAAGTAGTGCATCTAATGACTACTATGTAAATTTAATAACAAATATGGGAATTAAGAACTTAAGGTCCCAAGCCACAAAGGAAAGAGGTATTTGTAACTCCATGGTAATCCGGGAAATCACAAAAGAAGAAGTCCTTAGGTAGATTAATACATTAAAATGCAAGAAATCCAATGGTTTAGACGAATACTTAAATGAGATGGTAAAATATTGCAAATATGAGCTAGCTGAGACCTTCTCAGATATTATAAATGAAAGCTTCAACTCAGGAATTTTTCAAAACACTCTAAAAAAAGCCATAGTGAGACCAATATACAAACAAAAGGGCTGTAAACAAATGATGGAGAACTACCGGCCAATATCTTTATGCTCTGTTTTTTCCAAAGTGATGGAAGGAGTCTTTCTGGAACAGTTCCAAAATTACTGTAAGAAATTTCATATAGTGTCAAGAGTTCAAATTTGGCTTTCAAAAAATGAAATCAACTGTACATGCAATAAGCAAAGGAAATGACATAATTATCAAAGCATTAAATAGAAAAGAACTAGTGGTAGCAATTTTTCTTGACCTTTCTAAAGCATTTGACTGCGTTAATATTGAAAAATTAATGGTAAAAATGGAAAATTATGGCATTAGGGGTATTCCACTAGATTGGCTAAAAAGATATTTATTAAACAGAGAGCAATGCGTAGAAGTAGTACAAAATATAGATGGACAGCTATCCAAAATCAAATCCCCATTTAAGCGTATAACACACGGTGTACCACAAGGATCAAAATTGGGGCCATATTTGTTTATTTTATACATAAATGATCTGCTTAAACAACTTCAGGAAGCAGGAGGATTAGCCATTGGCTATGCTGATGACACAATAGTTATTGTAACAGGGAGTACAGCGAATTGCAAAGTAATGCAAATGCACTGTTGGAGATGGTTAGTACTTAACCTGGAAGAAATAGGAATGGCACTAAATACAAAGAAAACAGAATGGATGCAGATTAGTGTAAGTAACAAAATGCAGGCGAGTATCTCCTTGGAAATAAAAAGCGAGCAAATCAGGCAAGCTAGTGAAATAAATTTTTGGACTAGTAATAGATAATCTGAAATGGAACAGATATTTAGAAAAACTCTCTAAAAAACTCAATAGGGGTATTATATATATATTTTTTCTAAAACAAGTTAAACAAATCATGGATGAAGATAGTATACACAAGTATATTACGCATTTATGCACTCACATTTGAGCTATGGAATTATTTTATGGGGATCAGTAGGGAGGAAACATATACAAAAAATATTTAGACTACAGAAAAGAGCGATAAGAGTTCTTAAAAATATATATAAAAAGAAACACCTGCAGAACAGCATTTAAGAATTTAGGTATACTACTGCCTCCTTGTATATATATATATATGGATGTCTAAAATATGTTGTAACTTCCCATAAAGAAGACAAAAATACAAGTATCCATGAACATAACACAAGAACAAAAGAAAATTACGTTAGAAATAGACTATGAGGCTCATTACAAAATAAATGTATTGAAAGTAAGGAAAAGATTTATACAATCATTTACCTCACTGGATTAAAGAAATAGGGAAATAACAAATAAAATCTTATCTGATTAAGAATGCCTTCTATACAATAGAGGAATATAAAAATTGCAAAAACAAATAATGGTTAAAACTGAGTCAAAATTGTAAATATAGATAGTAGTACCTCTCCATTGTAATTAACTTTATGTATACTTCACATGACAAAACCTTGTAAAACTATTACAATTGGTGAATAAACAATCTCAATCTCAATCATCTGCAGACCTCCTTAAATTCATAATGCACAATGATCTTCAAAATATTTATAAAAATTAATGACATTTACTTCTGAAACAAAATATGTATAACTTCTTCTGAAAATATGAGCACTCTTAAATGAATTGAAGATTGCCTTTACTATATAATGACAACTGATTGTTTTAAGTTCCCTCAACAGAACTGCCATTGAAAAGAAACTGCTTAAACAACTTAAATCAGAAATTTAAAGATGTAATTAATAAATCTGTGACCAAGAAGAATTAACGCATAGATCTTCTGTATAAAAAGATATAAGATAAGCCTAACCAGATAGCTTTGCTACTGTGATTGTAAAAAAGGTATTTATGATCTAGGTTCTAACCTATCATTCAAAACCTAATCTAGGTTATGCTTCAAAATTGTTTTCTCAACAACGCAGTTGAGAAACTGCATTTTAAAATTATTGTATAATTTAACTTCTTACCTGCCAAAGATGGTCCAAATATTGCTGGTAATACTTGGAAACACCATGCCTAATAGCGCCATGCACAACTATTTGAACATCAAGAGCTGCAAACGATTTAATGAGGTTCTGGTGCGGCCTCAGTAATACGGGATATCCTTTTTTATTCGTTACAAATAAAGATGTGGGCATTATTAAACATTTAATAGGCTCGCCCAACCATCGTGCTACTTCCTCTTCAGAAGGAACATCTGTAGTTACTTCTAGGGCCAGTCCCAGTTTTTTCTCGAAGCCACACACTGAACGGAACGTATTCCACCTAAAGTAGCAAAATTAAATAAAATGCATATTAGGAGCAATCTTGATTTAAATTAATTAACTAGTGAACAAAAGTATATGACATACTGAAACAGTCAGTTACACCTTATGTGCCACACTACCATTTACATTTGTACAATTTATCCGATGCTGAAGTTCTTAAATATTTTTTTCAAATTTCTTGAAGTATTTTGAGGATAATTCAAAAGTACAATATAAGATCCTTTTAATATATAACTGCTTAATATTTATAGATAAAATGGTGATAGAGTTTGAAGTAAAATGGCCTTTTACAAACATATACTGAAAAGTCATAAGGAATATGTTGTTATAAAGTGTAATTTTAATTTTTGATTAACATCTTAACACAGACCTTTCTGTCAGCTTTTAACATTCCACTTCTTTGCATACACAGATGATGTTATTGCAATAGTATCCAAAACACTTGTTCAGGATGCCTTAAAACTTTTAAATTGACGAGACCAAGTCATCAAATTCTTTGAAGAGACAAGAAAGACGCCTACATTTTCTTGATGTTAAAATGAAGATGAATAAATTCAATAGTTTTAACCCAAAACTACACTAAAAGGCACCTTCAACAGTCTAGTACAAGGAATAATTAACCTTACTTTAACCAAAGATGAGAATAGCAAAGAAAAGCAACAAATCACATAATAGATTTGCCCCCACATTTGACATAATCCTATCCTCAAAATCTGGAATTTACAAGATTAGTTCCAATAATGCAATTTACATTAGTAAAACTAAGCAAATAAACATTCATGCCAAAGAGCACATCTGGAATACAAAATATAAACAGTGAGACAAATCAGCCATCACAGCGCACTTTTAGAAAATCAACCACAAAGTACACACAAACTCTGACTTACTACTAGAAGTAAAGCATCCTCTAGAACTTGTATGAAAGAGCAGTTTTATCCAAAAACATAAGCACAGAATTATGATATTAAAAGACTTAATGAGTCATATTATTAAAACTAGGCAAATGAATCAACCTTGTATACACTTTTCTCCACTTACAAGTTTCTTTATGAAGACGAGTTTCTGGGAACTTCTTCCCTATCCTCAGTTCTGTGGTCGACTGATGGTGAAACCAGTGTCTGTTTCTGGCATAGTGTTGTGCTGCCATCTGATAATCTGGTAAGTTTGATGACGTCATCCATGGCAGGAATTTCAAAATTCATCAGGAGGTTCTGTTTTTTGGTAATGATTATGTTTTCCCAAATCTGCAGTTCTAGAGTTTCTTTGCCTGTTTGATCAAACCTATTTCTTGCTTGATGTTGTGATTCTCAGACAAAAAGTGATGTGCTATGGCAGACTTGTCCATATGTTTGAGTTCTAGAGTTTCTTTGCCTGTTTGATCAAATCTATTTCTTCCTTGATGTTGTGATTCTCAGACAAAAAGTGATGTGCTATGGCAGACTTGTCCATAGGTTTCTAGAGTTTCTTTGCCTGTTTGATCAAATCTATTTCTTGCTTGATGTTGTGATTCTCAGACAAAAAGTGATGTGCTACGGCAGACTTGTCCATATGTTTGAATTTAATATTTCTGAACTGTTCTTTTACTCTTGTTTCTAGATTTCTTTTAGTCTTCCCAATGTATATATTGTTGCAATCCCAACAGCTCATTTGGTAAATGCTTGATAACTGAGTTTTTGGTGTGCTATTTTAATAGGATGATTTAGTAAGATGCAGATGTTGTGTTTGTTCTGAGGGGCTAATTTTATGTTGAAGTTCTTAAATATTTTTTCAAATTTCTTGAAGTATTTTGGATGAAAGGTAAAGTTACCATATCTGATGTTTGTGTTTTCTAGTTTTTTTAATGTAGTAATTTCTTTTAAGTTTCTGTTTCTTTTGTGTCTGTAGATCAATTTGTTGATGAAATTTGTGTTGTAGCTTTTCAATTTGGCAACGTGGTGTATGTGTGTATATTCCTGTTCATATTCACTTCTAGTTAGCGGTATGTTGATTAATCTGTGAACCAAACTGTGGAAGATTGCATACTGATGTTGTAACGGGTGAAATGGGTTATGTTTAATGTAATTGTCAAAATGTGTTGCTTTTCTGTGTATTCCAAATTCTAATACTGTTTGTGTTCTTATGATTTTCAAATCTATAAAAGGTAGCCATCCATCCTGTTCCACTTCTATGGTGAAAACTACAGATTTTTCTTAAAGAAACTTGTAAGTGGAGAAAAAGAAATACAAAGTTGACTCATTTGCCTAATTTTAATAACAATAACACTCCACTTTTTGAAATACTTCTTTTTATTCTATATTATTGAGTAATACTTTATAAAAAATTTAAAACATTTCACATACTTTAAATTTTGATGTGCCATTGGTGAGTGGTCTAATGAGTTCATGGAGGAAATTTTTGGAGAGAGGGAGCCAATTACAAGAGATCCACAAGAAAACCAATTGTCGAAATAGTAGTCAATTGCCAATCAGCTGAGGATGGGACTGGGATGGTCCCGAAAGCGTTCCTGCTTTTGACAGTGATGTGAGTGAAGTTTTAAAATTTAATAAAGTATGACTCATGTCTTTTAATATGAAATTAGCTTCACTTTTAACAATGCTTTTATTGATAATATTTCACATACAGCATTATGAACTTTGAAATCCAGCCTCTGGATATATACCAAATTCCTCATGCCATGTACCAGAGACAGGAATGAAGACATGCCATACTGCCAGTCAACCTAGTTGACAATAGAAACAAAAGGTTCTGAAATATGTCCTAGTAAATGAAGCAAACATGTTCCAAAATTTGATTCCTAATGCATAAGTCTTCAAGCTTTGCTAAAATGGAGATTATTCATGAAATTTATAGGGATATGAAAAAGAACAAAATTGTCGAGGCTGTGTATTAACAAACATTGTCATGAAACTATCTGATCCACTGTTGGATACCCTAAAGAATAGTTATAACATAATTATTACACAAGTTTGAAAATAGGTTGCTTGACAGAAAATGTATCTGGCAGGAACACTAAGAGGTAATACAAAAGGCAACTGCACAAAGCAGTTTCTAAGAAATTGAAACAAGCACAGATGATTGCCTAAGAAAAGATCACAGCATTTATATTTTAAAAATGGAAGGACAGAGAAGATATTTTCATGATCTTAACAGAGCACAGTAATGAAACTGTTAAAAAAATCTCTTGCATTCAAGGATTATACCTTTGCACTTTTCAGAGAAAATAATCATGGAAGCTTATCTTGTGAAATGCAGCCAGTGGTGTGGATCTGAATAACAATAAAGCATATATATATATAGTCAAGAAATTAACCACCTATTATAAGAATGAGATGGAAAACCTTACTTTTGCTTGCAATACTTTTCTAATTTTCACAATTAAAAATTATATGCAAAACACTCCCAATGCTCCATATTTTGTATACATTAAATATAAGAACTAAGCCTATTTTTGAATAGCAATTCTCATAAGGATTTGCTGTTAGCATTCCTGTGTTCTATTGTCTTTCTGTATTTTGACACAGTTAAAAATTAAACATTTAGTTCTGCTAACATTTTATATTCAAATTTAGATATCCATAATGTACCAATTCCAAACCCAAGGGTAGTAATTTAGATAATAGCCACAGAGGACCAGTTTGTAGTTAAAGCTCAATGTTTTAATGCACCACTGACACAGATATTTTGAAGAGCTCCAGAAGTGTAGAAATAATATGGGCTGCCAAGTTAGGTGAGGATTGTGTACAGTGGACTCGAGGGACCACCCTAGCACTTAATGTGTCA
The DNA here is from genome assembly GCA_030765055.1 of Mantis religiosa. Taxonomy (NCBI): domain Eukaryota; kingdom Metazoa; phylum Arthropoda; class Insecta; order Mantodea; family Mantidae; genus Mantis; species Mantis religiosa. The sequence goes on from CM060952.1 coordinate 95,274,445, forward strand.
AGATTAACTACGGAGGTGAACAAGCCTCTTACCACTCCCAAGTATTGGTTTCTTCAATGTCAACTTCTTGCTGAGGATTTTCTTCAGGTTCTCGATAGTATGAAGCTGCTTTGGATGGACTTTCCATTGGAACCTGGATCCATATCTGCAGAGTTAAATTTGTATTATATTGTAACATATAGTTCATACAGGGATTCAAAGAACAATAAAATGGTTTTTAAAAAAATCTGAAGTTACATCCACATGACCTCTCTGAACTATTGTTTTACATTTATCTTGTTCTAAAACAATTCATACAAAAGTGTGTATATATATATACCCTTTATACGATATTTGGAGGAATTTAGTAACCATAACGTCCAAATTAATTCATTTAACTATTTGTAGTTAGTTTTTCACACTGTCACTTACATTTTTATTTTTTGAACTCATATGCTTATTTGTTTAATGTTGAGATAAACATTTGTAGAAATAATTTCATTACACATTTCATTGTAATTAAAAGGAACATAAGTGATGTTTGCAACTTTAACCTGTTCCTTTGTTGCTTACATTGACAAATGTACTTAACAAGAGATAACATTGTTTCAATAACACAATTTAGTAGCATGTAAATTATGATTTTATAAATCTACTACAAATGACATTATTTTGAAGGGATCACAAAAAAGTAGAGTATGGTTAACCAAAAGTGTGTGTATGAATGAAATTCAAATTCATTGTGTCCATTGGAGGGGAAGAAAACTTTAGGGCTTGTTAAATGTTGCTATACTTAATATCTAAAGAATTTAATATACTCCTAAAACAAATGATTGCAATAGCAACATCAGCAGTTGAAGGCACTTATCACAGTTAATTCTTACATATTCATTGTACAAATGCTTGTTATATTTACAACAGCTTTTCTTGGTTTTTCTGCTTTTCCCCCCCAAAAGGGGGGAGGGGTGCTTTGGATCCCAAGAGCTACTGTGGTGCGGGTGATGTGCACTCGTGGTACTTCTAACATTACGAGAAGCATGCCGGTTTTGGCAGAGCTTTGTGTGTGCATGTGTGGGGGGGGGGGGGGGGGGGAGGGTTCTGACACCTTCAGCTATAGTGCTGCGAGCGCTGCAAAACTCAAGCACTCATGGTACTTCTTATGTTACTAGGTAGTGGTTCCTGACACCCAAGGGTGTTGGGTACACCTGGCTGGCCTGGCTGACCAGATGGGGTTGAGGGATGCCTACTGATAGTTGTCCCCTGGAGGGATTGATGCACTTAAGTGGCATTTCCACTTCCCTCTGTAATGGGGAAAGGGGCTTTGCAAAGTTATAAGGTATTGCCCTACTGGAAACATCCATGGAGACAGCATTTCTCCCTTGCCAGGGATTTAATGTTCTTTTGCCAAGGGCACATGAAACATACACCAGGAGCTGTTGCAGAAATTGCAGTTTCTGCATTCTCCTACTTTTTACCAACAATTTTCTTCATCAAGACTCCCAAAACATACAAGACTTACTCTCAAATGGAGCTTGATAAGTTCTAGAACCAAATGTTTAAACAATATTTGACGCTTTAATTTCTTCTCTGCATTAGTGCATATTGAAGTACTATTAACATCTACTTTAAAAAATGTTAAAATTAGTTGTCCCAGTAGATCAGCATAACCCAAAACAGAATGAAAAAAAAAAAAAAAAAAGGTTAGACTTGCTAATGATGACAATCTAAGCTATCTAAATTTTCTATTAAGTAAAGAATCTTGGGAAAGCGTGTACACTGAGTGAAATCTAAATGATGCCATGAATGCATTTTTGGACACATTTGATTTTCACTTTGTAACAGCCAAACCAATGGTTAAAGTGGCAATGAACAAGCTAGGTAATAAGTGGATCACAACAGGAATCCGCAAATCTGGTGTTAGATTAAAATTCTTGAGCAAATTCATGAAGGAATACAAGACTACACCGGAGTTTAAGGCCTATTACGTAAAATATCAAAATATATATAATAAAGTTATAAGAGCAGCCAAAAAGTTACATAACAATGAAGCAATAAATAAAGCAGTTAGTAAAACTAAATCCATGTGGCAAGTAATTAAGCACGAAATAAAAAATGGAACCAAACTGAAAGAAAATTACCATCTAGAAAATAATGGCCAAAAAGTAAGTGATCCTAAACAAATTTCGGAATTATTCAACCAGTTTTATTCAACTGTAGCGGAGAAAATGTTAAATACTTATGCTCTAAGAAAGAAGGAAAAGTTAAATGTAAAGAAAAATGAACATAGCAAGTTTTTAAATCCAGTAACAGTTGAGGAAGTTAAAGATGTTATAAAAAAATTGAAGAATAAGAAATCAGTAAGAATAGATGGTTACTCTAACTGCATCATAAAGCGCTGCTCCTTATTCATAATTGAACCACTGACGTACTTTATAAATCTTTCACTTTCAAGTGGGACGTTCCCCGACAGGTTAAAAAAGGTAAAGTGAAACCCATCTTTAAAAAAGATAATAAAGGGGAGGTAGGAAATTACAGGCCAATTTCCATAATTTCAACTTTTGCAAAGATCTTCGAACAAATAATGTATAAAAGAGTAACAATCTTTTTGGAAAAATTTAAAGTAATTACTGACAATCAAAATGGTTTTAGAAAAAATAAATCAACAAGTTCTGCACTGATGAATTTCATTGAACAAGTGTATGAAACACTAGATAGTAAACAATTAGGGATAGGCATTTTTTTTTAGATCTTACAAAGGCGTTTGATCTGGTTGGTCACAAACTTCTACTAGAAAAATTATCCTCGTATGGCATAAGGGGGTTAGCTTTAGATTGGTTCAGATCTTATCTGGAGAATAGAGAGCAATCAGTGGAAATAGAGTATTTTGATAGCGAAACGAGTGAAGTTAAAACTCAGATTTCAAGTAGCGCTATAATTAAATATGGGGTCCCTCAAGGTTCGGTGCTTGGGCCTCTTTTATTTATAGTGTACATTAATGATTTGGCAGATAATGTAGAAAACAGAACGGATATAAATGTTACACTTTTTGCAGATGATACAAATATTTTTATCAAAGGGGTGAATAAGGAAGGGGCAGATGTACATATTGAAAATATGTCTAAAATATATTAAAAAATGGTTTACTGCCAATATGTTAATATTGAGTAAGGAGAAAACAGCAGCCCTAAGCTTCTATAATAAAATGAGTGGAAGTCAATTGTATCCAAAATTAATGCTGGGATAAGACCAAATACATTATGTAAAAACTATCAAATTTCTGGGACTAATACTAGATGAAAATTTAAGTTGGGAAACTCACATAGAGACATTGACGAAAAAACTTAGTAAAATGTATCGAGATTTAACTGTATTGGAACACCACAGTGAAGCGAAAAATTATTAATTTTTAGATGAGTCGTATTTATTACACATCTGCTTCACTTTCGTACCTATTTTGAGGACATGTTTCGCAAATCATTGTTTGCATCTACGGCTCTTATGCGACTCATTACACATCTGCTTCACTTTCGTACCTATTTTGAGGACATGATTCGCAAATCATCGTTTGCATCTACGGCTCTTATGGAGTCGCGTAAGAGCCGTAGATGCAAACGATGATTTGCGAAACATGTCCTCAAAATAGGTACAAAAGTGAAGCAGATGTGTAATAAATACGACTCATCTAAAAATTAATAATTAGTAAAATGTGTTTCTTAATCAGGGCAAATACAGGCATGTCGAGCTTGAAAGTTTGGAGAGTAGTGTACTTTTCATATATTCACAGTTTGTTGGCGTATGGTATAATTTTTTGGGGAAATTCTAAAGACAGTATAAAAGTATTCAGATACCAAAAGAAAATAATTAGAAGCATAGCGGATCTCTCAAGCACAACTAGTTGTAAGCCATACTTCAGTAAATTAGGTATCTTACCACTGCCAAGTATATACATATATGAAACTCTTGTACATATGAAAGCAAGCCTAAGTTTATTCAAAACAAATTCTGAAATTCATATAAACAACACTAGAACAAAGAATAATTTATTTGTAAAGTCACACAAAACAAAGATGTATGAAAATAGTTTCACATATGCTGGCTTACATCTGTACAATAAGCTACCTGAATCTATAAAAAAGATTGAATCACAACATCAATTTAAGAAATTGTTATTAAACTTCCTTAGAGCCAATAGCTTCTACAGCGTGGACGAATTTTTAAATTTTTAAATATTTAGTTAGCTACCTTAATTATAAATATTGTACTTAGTTTTTAATTTGACGTGTCCTATAACATGTACATGTTTTAATGGATGAATCAATAAATCAAATCATCTGTGAATTTATTGTAACAATATTCGACAAAAAAGTACTGTCACTGGACACCTGCAGGTAATTCAAGTACTGAATATTGAGATATCAATTAATCAACAATATTTTTGGTTAGGACGAATTATATAGAAAAGGTTTTTCCCAGTTTTCCAGTATCATGAAAGATGAATGTTGGGTAACTATACCAGGCTTGCTTGAACATTATTTTACCCATTTCATTCATCATCCTATATGACTTAATGTTAGAGGCTGTTAATAAGTAGTACAAAAGTAGTTCTCTTATTTGACAACTCCAAGGCTAGCAGAACAGATGTAAAATAATCATCTATGGTAATATTTCTTTCACTAATCAAAATGGGTGCTACTACTCTATTGACAACACTAAAATGCTTAATAATTACATCAGTTTGGCTTCTTCCTCATCTAAAGCAAAGGGGCCTAATCCCGGAACACCAGTTTGGCTTCCGTTCTGGCCACTCCACGACCGAACAGCTACTGCGGGTTGCCGAGAAGGCCTCCCTGGGATTCCAGGAAAGGTCTAAAACGGTAGCAGTGCTGCTCGACGTGGAGAACGCATTTGCCACAACCTGGCACGAGAGGCTCATTTACAAGCTCCTAGAGCATGAGATCCCACTTCCATACATTTCCTTGGTAACCGGTTGGAGTGCCGGAAGGCAGCGTGCTGTCACCGGCGCTCTTCGCAGCTTACATGGCCGAGATTCCAACGCACCACAACACCCACACCTGTCAGTATGCGGATGATCTCATGATCTTCGCAGTAAATAGGAACACACGGTACAACTTTCGGCAAATCCAAACCCAGCTCCGGGCCATTGGTGAATAGAGCGCGAAATGGCACATGGCAGTTAACCCAGAGAAGAGCTCTGCAATTCTCCTGGCGAAAACCAGAGCCAACCGGTTGCAGCAGAACTTCGTTTTATGGCGCCGTAGAATCCCATGGGTGCAAACGGCGAAGTATCTCGGAGTGACGCTGGACCGTAAGTTAAACTTACGTTCCGCACATCAAGGGCAAAGTCCAGCTGGGGCACGTCGCACTCCGATCAACAATGCCCATCCGACTCATACTCCAGCTGTATCGGGTGAACATTCTGCCTATGATTCTGTACCGCTGTGAGGTCTGGGGAACAGTGGCTAATACCACTTTCGTCAGGCTCCAGACGCTGCAGAACAAGGCACTTCGCATCATATACGATACAGACTGGAGATTCCCTGCTCATATCCTACATGAGCACTCCCAGATCCCGTAATTAGTCGATGTCATCCGCGAGAGGACACGATCAATGTACGACAAAATCCAAAATCACCCCAACCCTTTAGTGAACTCCCTGGGCAGGTATGACCAGAGGGATCAAAGACACTTGCCATCCTTCAGACTACCAAGAGATGTCTTGGGGCCCCTTGGTTAACCCAAGAGGAACCCAAGAGGATCCACCTGATGGATCAAGTGATATACAACCCGTAACTAAAACGGAGCAAAAACTTAAATTGTGTCTCCCAAAATGGGGGAACGCTTAAGTGCAGCTGCCTATGAGAATTAAACAAGGGCATCCCATTCCAAATTCCCAAAAAATCAAACACCCCAGCAGAACATGAAACCAAATACTAGCTCATTTCGCAGGTTAAGCCGCAAAGCGGCTAGGTACTGCGGCATAAGACACCCAGATGGGGAAAAAGAAAAAATAGCCCCGCCCGACTAGGACTACCTCTGGACCTCTGGATGAACCTTCAGGTTGCTTTCCTGGATAGATTTCTAGACTTGAAACAATGTTTCAGTATCTACCAATGCATAAATTTTTATTCCATATTATGATGGTTTTGAAAGAATGTACTAGAAGGTACATCTTCCTGAAAAGCGGGTAGCATATCAAGTGTTGTATTTTCTGCTAGTTCATAATTATTCATGCATATGACGACAAATTCTTCAAATATTCTTCTACTGGAAGCCAGATTATTAACTTTCTTTGTAACAACTCTATTGTTGTTATCAAATCGTAGAGCCTTGACATCATGGCATAAAAACATTCAGGAAATGTGCAATCATCAGCCCAAAGCTCTTGAATATTGATATCAGAAGCCTTTTCCAAACCTGCAATGAATACAAGATTGCAGAAGAATTTAACATTACAGTTGGATCATGTCATGTACAGCATCTTTGAATTTGTGTTGCCACCAGGTTTGTCCTACAGCTCATGAGTCAAGACTTGAAAGACCATTGTCTCGCAATCTGTGAAGAGCTTTTGCATCACGCAAAAGAGAATGAGATCTCAAAAACTATTTGTGGTTGGTTTATTGATACTCGTCACTTACTTTTGTAAGAGAATGAGATGTTCCTTAAGAGAATCTTAATTGGTGATGAGATGTGAATCTACGGTTATGATGCTGAGACCAAGGTTCAATCTTGACAATGGAACAAGAAAGGTCCTTCAAGACCAAAAGGAGCTTGTCAGGTCAGGTCAAACGTTAGTCATAATGATAGTTTTCTTTGACTCTAAAGGATTAATTCATGATGAATTCATGCCATTGGGACAAACTGTTAATTGATGGTACTACTGAGATGTGTTGCGATGCTTGCGAGAAATTGTGAGAAGGAAACGGCCTGAAATATGGTGAGACAATTTATGGCTCGTACATCACAATAAAGCAGCCTTCATTCCTGCTGATGTGAGACTACTGCACAAAAAACGAAATCACTGAGCTACCTCATCCTCTGCACTCTCCAGACATGATCCATGTAAATGTTTTTTATTTCCAAATGTTCCATTAAGGCTATTCCAGAGACTTCGGCTTCCGAACCATCTTGTAGCAACCCAGGGACCTATATAAGCCAGCAGTGTAGTGAGAGTCAAAAGACAATCGCAAGTAGTTAAGAGAGTTAAAGTATGTGAGAGGAAGCAACAAGAAACTTTGAGCAGTGTGAGTTGGTGTGCAAAACAGAGGTATAAAGAGACATTAGGACTAACTTGTTTGCTTCGTGTATTTATAAAAGTGAAAACAAGTGTAAGTTAAGTGTATAAAGAGACATTAGGACTAACTTGTTTGCTTTGTGTATTTATAAAAGTGAAAACAAGTGTAAGTTAAGTCTAAACCATTTTGGTAACAAAGTGAAATATCACAAATTGGTTGTGTTGTCATTTAGTCACAGTTTCAATAAAACATTATTAAAGCAACTTTGAAGAAAAAGTATAACAGAAGGTTTTACATATAAGGGTAAATGGGATGCATATTTTCTTGGAAATCTCAGTGTAATATCCCTGAAAATTTCAGATTTCTGTTACTACTGCTGTAATCTACTGCTTAGAATGACAATAAGAAAGTTCAAATTTGACAGATTTTTCTTCTCCATTAACTACATTTGTGCTTACATTTATACATGTATTTTAACTGTTATCCTTTCTAGTTTCTCTTCTTGAAAAGGTGGTAAGCATGTAAAGAGCAGTAGGTATGTAAAAACAAATGCAGTTCGAACAGTTACATATTGCTTTAATGTGTATGCATTCCAAACTATGAATGACAAATAAGCCTTTCTACATAGCAGTAAATTATATTTTCCAGAAAGAAAAGAGTGAGAGAGGGGAAGGAGAGAAAAAAGCCTGACACAAAGCAACATACTGAGGAGAGTTTATTGTTACTGTGAATGTGCTTCAAAAATAAATGATCCAATTAATAACAACAAATTGTCATACTTCATTACACTATTATTGTGTCAGTGCTAAAAAACATCTATTTTAACAGTATACTTCACAAATCAATAATTAATGACTTAATAACTTAAATAATAATGTAAATGCTCACTTAAAGCACTTCCTTAGATTCCAGATGATCATTAGATGGAGGTATAGAACTTTTGAAAACTTACCTGATAAGTGCAATTGGCCATAATTTTATTGTGAAGAATTCGTGCTAGGTTTGTGTTATTATTTCCTCTAAGAGTTAACTTAATGGCAGGAAGCCCAAGATGACTAGCATATGATAATTCTTGATTTAAAGCTTCTTCTGATATTTTTCGTATCATTGGAACCTCAGAGTCAACATTAATATACGGAGACAGTTTACCAACTATCAAAGTATTCCAATCTGAAAAAAGACAATATAATAATACTAAACTGCAACATAATCAATTTAATTAATACAAATTCATTATAAGTGACTTCAAGTCTTCCAATATAGTCATCATTTTATGCATGAATTAGAATGCCATAGTTTTATTATCACTATCGTCTAATCATAAAATGTTTCTATATTATACTATAAGTATAATAGGTATTTGAAAATGTAAATTTCCTTCTTCCAACATTTAAAACATGTTAAAGAAGCTAAATTAAATATAATTTCCAATAAATCAAAGGACAGGCACATGAAAGAATATCACATATTTAATGACTGGAAGAAGATTAATGAAAATCATTACCAAGAACACACATATATTTTTGATTGTCAAAAAAACAAAATACTGGAGGGATGAATTTCTTTTACATAAGTGAAAAAACATCAGAATATGGTCCACACTCTTTGACAATTTATTTTTCTGTTTAACTGAAGAGAACATTTAAAGCATGTTAAAGAAGCTAAATTAAATATCATTTCCAATAAATCAAAGGTTTTCTGATATATGTGTGCTAATACATATCAAATGAAACAAGAGGCAAAAGAATCTCGAATCTAAGATGAGAAGAAAACATAATAAAACTGGGAAAATTTATTGCAAGGTAAGACAAAAATGGCTTTGGAAAACAGGGAAGATTAATGAGAACTAGGAAAAATAGTAGAAGGTATAAAAGGAAACAAAAATATAGATTTCACAAGTTTTAAATGCTCCATTATATACACAAACTGGGTTAATTATAATGGGTCACGGGAATATGCAACTCCAAAATAAGCAGTATGTAAGATATTGTATTTATGGTATATTAATTATGTTATATATGTATGAAGTTGCATATGCTAGATATTGTAATAAGAAATAGGAAATAAACTATTACCGCCACTTCATAAAGGGCTTCTCCAACTTTGCCAAGCCCCTCACTTGCCTAACAGAAGAACATCTGCCTTATGTGTGGACGGAGGATGCCAAAAAAGCTTTCCAATCAGCTGAAGAAGACTCTTTGCAGTGCCATTTTGGGATTCCCACAACCAGGCGGCACCTTCATTGTGGACACCGCTGCCGCAACCATTGCATTGGAGGCATCCTATACCAAGTCCAGGACGGCCACAAGCGAGTGATAGCCTACAACAGCAAGATGCTGTCCAAGGCAGAGAAGAACTACTGCGTCACCCAGCGAGAGCTACTGACAGTAGTTAAAACCTTGGAGCACTTTCACAAGTATCTGTACAGTCAGCCATTCCATCTGAGGATTGTCCACTCTGCCCTAATTTGGCTGAATAGCTTTAGAAACCTGGAAGGCCAGTCAGTCCATTGGGTCCAGATACTGCAGGAGTACGACTTCACCTCTGAACATCATAGAGGAAACAGCCAAGTCAATGCAGACACCAACGAAGACCCTGCCCAGAAGAATGTATCCAATGCACAAGAGTGGAAGAGAAGAAGCGTGCCGCAGCTATCAAAGTGGTCACGGCAGTGACTGCGGATGGATGGGATAGCGCAGGCCTGAGGAGAGAACAGCTGGCAGAAGCCGACTTAGAGGCACTCTTGAGAGAAGTGGAGGCAGAGACAAGACCAACCTGGGAGGACATCGCACCCAGAAGTGCTACATATAAGCCATACTGGGCCCAATAGGACTCACTGAAGGCCAAAGAGGGTGTGCTGTTCCGGGTATGAGAATCACTCGTTCGGAAGATGCAGAGGGAGCATTTGGTACTTCCCCAGAGTAAGATCTCGGAAGTCTTAGAAGTGCACGCCGGTACTTCTGGAGGACACCTGGCAGCAAACCGAACGATCAACAACAAACTCCGACAGCGCTACTACTGGCTAAGGCTTCGAGCAGACGCTGAGAGGGGGTGCCATCAATGTCACGTATGCGCGGCAAGTCGCGGCCCCCAGACTGAGATCTGGGGTCGCATGCAGCATTAAAACATCGGAGCGCCATTCGAACGCATCGCTGTCGACATAGCTGGACCATTCCCAGTGTCCGACCAAGGCAATAAGTACCTGATGGAGGTCGTGGACTACTTCACCAAGTGGCCGGAGGTGTATGCCATCCCGAACCAGGAGGCAAAGACAATCACAGACCAACTCATGGAGCAAGTGTTCTGCCGTTCTGAGGTGCCGTTAGAGCTCCACATCGACCAGGGCACCAATTTTGAGTCTCACCTGATGGAGGCATTGGAAAGACTTGGGGTTAACAAAATCCGCACAACACCTCTACATCCACAGTCGGACGGCATGGTCAAGAGATACAAGACCTTAGAAGAACACCTGAAGAAGGTCGTGGCTGGCCATCAGCGAGACTGGGACGTCAAGGTGCCACTGTTCTTGCTCGCCTACCACTCATCAACACATGACACCACTGGGATGATGCCAGCAAGCTTAATGTTCGGCCGAGAGCTACGCCTCCATCATGACTGGCTTTTGGGAGCTCCCCGGAAGCGAAACAGCCAGCATTGTATATGTGGAGAACCTCGTGGCCAATCCTCGTGGTCATGAATTCTTTATGCTTAGAATTCATTTGATTTAGTAAAGAAAATTGAAAACACAATTATAAAAACTGAAGAGGTGATGATGTCCTTTGATACCAGATCTCTATTCACGAGCATGCCAGTAGAAAAAATTCCAAAATGGATAAAAGGCTGGTTATCCAAAAGCAACGTTGCGGATGATAAAATAGAGGAATACATCAAATTAACCACCCTATGTATTGAACAAAACAGCTTCACGTTCTCCAGCAAGATCTTCCAACAAACAGCAGGCTTGGCCATGGGTAACCCTCTTTAACCATTACTAGCTAATCTGTTCATGAGTAATTTGGAAACACACATTACTAAAGCCTTTCCACATATTTTCAAATGTTGGCATAGATATGTCGACGATGTGTTTGCTATAGTCCCTAGAAGACTAACCGAGGATGCTATAAAGTTGCTAAACCTACAAGAAAAATCCATAGTTTTCACCATTGAAGTAGAGCAGGATGAATGGCTACCTTTTCTAGATTTGAAAATCATTAGAACACCAACAGGATTACAATTTGGAATATACAGAAAAGCAACACATGTTGACAATTACATTAAATGCAACCCACTCAACCCAGTACAACATCAATATGCAGTATTCCATAGTTTGGTTCACAGATTAACATTCCGCTAACAAAAACAGAATATGAACAGGAGTACACTCACATACACCAGGTTGCCAAATTGAACAACTATAACACAAATTTCATCAAAAAACTGATCTACAGACACAAAAGAAACAACAACTTAAGGGACATTACTACGTTAAAAAAACTAGAAAACCCAAACACCAGATATGCCAAATTTACATTTTATCCAAAATACTTCAAAAAATTTGAAAAGATATTTAAGAGCTTCAACATAAAATTAGCCCCTCAGAACAAACACAATTACCGCAACTTACTAAACCACCCTCTAAAAAATAGCACACCGAAAACTCAATTATCAAGCATTTACCAAATGAGTTGCCAGGATTGTGACAAGATATACATTGGTAAGACCAAAAGGAATCTAGGAACAAGAATGAAAGAACACTTCAGAAATATTAAATTCAAACAAATGGACAAGTTGGCCGTAGAACATCACTTTTGGTCTGAGAATCACAACATAAAACAAGAAATAGAACTGATCAAACAGGCAAAGAAACCTCTGGAACTACAGATTTGGGAAAACATATTTATTACGAAGAAAAAGGACCTCTTGATGAATTTTGAAATTCCTGCGGTAGATGACGTCATCAAACTTACCAGGACATTAGATGGCAGCACGACACCAAGCCAGATGCAGACACCGGATACATCATCTGTCAACCACAGAACTGACGATAGGGAAGAGGTTTCCAGAAACTAATCTTCATCAAAAAACTTGTAAGTGGAGAAAAGTATATACAAGGTTGACTCATTTGCCTAATTTTAGTAAGACTTTTGTTTCTACCAATCTACAAATTTGAAAAAATTAAAAATAGGCTGATTGCACACATTCTTTTGACACTAACTTTTTAAGAATTGCAAGCAGAAAATATATATATTAAGAATACTCTGTGTTTTAGTTTCATTCATGTCAAAGTCATTTTGATCAAACCAAAGTTTCCTTTGTTGCATACTTGTATTAATCGATTGAGCAAGTAATGCCAGATCATAATTTACATTTCAAAGAGTTGGTCATCTGCATCTACCTATGGGAGAATGTACATTTCTGAACATCATTTACTGTTATCAGGAATAAAATGGTCCTAGTACTGACCATTGATGTATGCCAATATCTACTTCTACAACTCATGATCCCCCCCCCCCCCCCAAATTACCGCTTTCTGTCTTCAATCTTTTAAATAAGACTCGAACATATTTAAGGCCTGACCTGTTTATTCTGTATTTTTCCAAATTCCAAATTCTTGATAAGGATGTCATGTTGCATAGAGTTGAATGCTTTACCGAGGTCACGAAGAGTTGCTTGTGCCAAAGAACCATTTTCAAAAACACCATAAACCTTATGAATTTGATAGTCAACAGCACCTATAGTTGATTTGTCCTTGTGATAATGGGCAAATTGACAATTGGCAAATAGATTCTGTTGTTCAGAAAACTGTACCAACTGATTTTTCAGAAGGCATTCAAAGATTTTTCCTAATGTGGGAATAATTGATATAGGTCTATAACTGCTTAACTCGCTTTTGTTACCCTTTTATAATTGGGTGTCACCCTTGAATACTTTAAATGCTTTGGAAAAACACCTTCAGTTAGATATTTGTTAATGCAAAAGGTAAGTGGGAAAATAAAATCACTTTTGAAATACAATTTATTAAATTGTTTTGAACTAGAGATGATGTACCATGAAAAATCACACTTTCCTTTAGGTGATTTTCAAGTATAACACCATATGCTCTAAGATGATCAACATTTGTGTCATTTCCCTTATTTAAGGACTTAGCAGACTCAGTATGGCCACTATATGGAAGTTCTAGAAGCACACACAATTCATCTTTTGAAAATCTTTTTTTTTTTTGTCACAACCTTATTAAGAAGTTGAATAGGTATTTTCATCTGCTGATTTAATTGCAGCCTTTCATTTCAGTAACAGATTACCAGAATGTTATAAATTTGATATATAAGACACGAGGTATGTTAAAAAAGTATTGCAAATTTTGAATTTTCGCAGGCTACGTACATTCCATTTTCAATTATTTTTTTAGCTTTATGTTGGTACTCATAGCCCTCACTTATGCTGACAAATTTGGCCATTTTGAATGTTCAGTTAATTTGACGTCTATTATGCTTGGATGTGTTTTTGTTCGTCTTCCACTTTTGCCTGTTCCAAAAAATGGAACATAGAATCTGTATCAAATTTTGTGTGAAAAACAAAATTAAGTGCACTCTGAATGTTGACTGTGGCATATAGTGAAGCTACCTTGGACCAAAGCAACATTAATAGGTGGTATAAAAGGTTTTCAGAGGGCCAAGAAGATGTGAATGATTAAGAGTGTCCCGGATGCCAGAGCTTGTCAACAACAGATGAAAACATTGAAGAAGTGAAGACAATAATATTGGCCAATCGTCGAATCACCGTTAGAGAAGTTGCTGATGACTTAAACTTATCGATTAGCTCAAGCCATTCGATTTAAACCAATGAATGGGCATGGGATGGGTTGCCACAAAATTTGTACCAAAAACACCATTGTATTAACGTTGCTAAGGAGCTGTTGAACTCGAATCAAATTTGTTCCAAAGGGTTAACTGGTGACGAATCATGGGTTTATGGTTATGATGTGGAAACTAAAGCTGAATCATCCCAATGGATGCTGCCACAAGAGCCAAGACCAAAAGAGCATGCCAAGTTCAGTCATATGTGAAGGTTTTGCTTACAGTTTTCTTCGATTGCAGGGGCATGGTGCTTCATGAGTTCTTGCCACATGGTAGAATGGTCAATAAGGAATATTACCTACAAGTTATGCGCAATTTGCCAGAAATGCTCGAATTTGTGGAAGAACAAAAACTGGCTTTTGCACCATGCTCACACATTGTTGCTTGTGAGCAAATTTTTGGCCAAAAACAACATACTTATGATGTCGCAACCACCATACTCCCCAGATCTGGCCCCCTATAACTATTTTTGTTCCCAAAACTGAAGAGGCCCATGAAAGGATGCTACACCGCGATTGAGGAGATAAAGACAGCATCAAAGGAGGAACTGAACAACATAAAAAGAAAACAACTATTTAAAATGCTTCGAGGACTGGAAAAAACTTTGGCAAAAGTGCATAATATCTGGTGCAGATTACTTTGAAGGGGACAAAATAGATATTCATGAATAAATAAATACATTTTGAAAAACTACAAAATTTGCGACACTTTTCGAGCAGACCTCATATAAGCTATTTTATATTTCTATACTAGGGGAAGACAGGTAGTGGCGATGTGATGTCAGCTTTGTTATCTCCAACCACCAAATATGCTCCGTAACAAAAGGCAAGTTAGCGTGTGACATCACCACACTGATTTCTGCTGCCCAATGGAAAGGAAATAGTTTGATGTGTTGGGGTTCCAACAGCATAGGTAAGTTAGGAAACGTATCGAGTATTAATAATATGTACAACTTACATCTTGGGTGTTGTAATATTAATGCTGACTGCTTTAATTACACAACTGGCCACAATTTATAAACAATTACATTTGGCTCTGTGCTATGAGAAAATATATAAAAGTTCAACTCATAGTTTATCTGAAGGTCAGGCATGTTACAAAGTAAATAAAATAAAACAAAGTAATTTTCTCTGTAAATTAGAGGAGACTCACTCAGAACAGAATTATATGGACATTTTACGATACTCTGTTTTGTTTTTCTTTAACTAGTTTATCAATGTCTGGGAAATTTGTAATCGAAGGCGGCATGTTAGATTGTGAACGGACTAGATGCTTCAGGGTTTGGACTTGACTAATTTCATAACAGCTTCCAAAAAATGTTCACAAACATACGTCGAACCAAACATAATACACAATGTCCGTGTAGTAAGTGAATACAACCTCGGAAATCTGGTTTGGACATTCTTGTAAAAATCAGCCAACTCTTTCTTGTGTGTATATTTATCCTTCAATAAATCATCACATTGTAAATTCAGCAGTTCCATTAGGTATGTGGCAGCTACATTGTCATCGAGTATGCTATAACCTCACTGAACCTTCAAATTCTGTACTCACAGCGTCATTTATATAGGCAACTTGGTGATAAACGGCTCTTGCCTGACGGCACATGCACTGCAGGCCTTGCTCCCAGCTGAAATACGTCACAACCCTCGAACCTGTCTTCCTCTGTTCTATACTGTTTTCTGTCATGTCAAAATGAGTTTTTAAGTGATAAACGAAGAGACAATTGTTTATTCATCAATGCTTATCATTATTGGTGTTGAGCTTTTTGAACTTAATATCAAACCTATGTATTACCTATTTATGTACTTAAAAAAATAAACTTAGTGCAGAGTGTGTCAACTTTGATCATCAGTGTTACCATCTGAATAAAAAACATCAACTGCTGCTTCAATATTGGTATCTGGTGATAAACCCAGTGGTCTTGTTGTGTCTGAACATGTTCATGGATTCCTGATAATTCAGATATGCTTGCAATTGGGCAATAAATGTGGTATTCAGGTTTCTGTAGAAATGCTTGTGTAATATGTTCTAGATACTATTTGGACAGATACCTGATAATAAATATTATGCATCCTGTTTTGGGACACATTTGCTTCGCTTCACTTAACACATGTTTTGGATGCCTTTACCTGCAGCTTCAGCTGTCTGTTGACTGATGATGTTGGGATCTTTTTACCCTCTGCTCCTGGATAGATGGCATGATGAATTTGTGTAGATGTTTGGAGAGGGGACATCAAAATTCATACTTCTGTGCTTATGTGTTTGGATGAGAATCTTCTCTGATATGGCATACAGTGAGTTCTAATGGGTGGTTTCCTTCTTTTAGTTCAGTGTTTGTACGTATTTCATGGTGGGTTTCCCAAAAATGTGCTATGATGGTTGATGTGTTCTTCTGTCTATATTTTGTGTTCTGGAGGTACTTTTTGGTATGAGTGTTTATGTGGTCTTACCAGTTGCACTCTTGGCAGTTAATCCTGTAGATCCCAGTTATTAGGCATTATTATTAGGAGATATTAGGCATGCAGCCTTTGGGAGTCAAGACTTGAAGCTTTCTCAGCAAGCATCATTTATTAAAGCTTCAAGGGTGCCCTCAACAGGTTTTTCAAGCTGAGCTTACACTGGAGATAGGTTTATGTTATGCTTGGAGAAAAAGATATGACGCTTGTTATACAAAAACTGGATAGAATGTAGATTTTGTCATTTTCTTCTTGTTTTCAAAGGGTATTACTGTTGTGGTATTGTTGATTTCTTGTTTCCTTTTCAATTTTAGTATTTTCTTGTCTAAGCCCATACTTTGTCTAAGTTATTAATTTCTTTACTATGGAGATAAAATTATTACCACTACTGCAGATTTAACTATGCAGAATCATTATTCCTTATGTATTTTAATCATTTTTCTAAACCCGTTAATATACACCATCTTTAATTAAAATACGATACAAGTTAATTGAGCACAAATGGAAAACTAATAGCATAAGTGGAATACAAGCATTTCAACACAAAACAGTATCTTGTGCATATGAAAAGCATCAAGTGGAACTTAAGATTATGGAATATTTACCTTGTCCAGAAAGGATAAGATCTGATCGTGTAAATGCTCCTGGACGATCTTTGCATTTTCCATTTAAGAATTCTCTCTTATATCGTGGGTGAACTATAGGAAAGCATGTAAAATCATACCTGAAAAAAGAATTAAAACATAAGTTGCAATTTGTTCTGCACTGATAATTTTCACATACATAAAATTAAAAACCTGCTTTCTTTTCAAAAGCTCAACAGGTACAATTTTGTAAATTTCAAGCTTGAGTACAAGAATATAAGGTGGAAGTGATAGAGGATTTGACTTCTGCAGGGATTAAATCATAAAAATGTTGAAAAATTCATTCAATATAATTGATCTCAGATATGGCTGATGCTGTTTAAGGAGATCTACATGCTCTGTGTAGTATATGTTTAATAGGTTTATCAATTGCTAAATTATGCAGAAGTACTTCTAAGAGGCTATTCATAATATCTACATGTACATCTTATTTGTCATATAAATTTCTCAAATGCATATTCCAAACAAAATTGTCAAGGAATGATTTTTGAGAAAATAAAAAATACTGAAAAAATATCTATGCAGGTGTAGCTATTTTCTTGAAAATCTCTATGCACATCTTTAGAGGATACTGAACTTAAATACTAAGTTTTATATTTCTCCAACTTTTGAGTTCTTCTTTTGCACACCTTTTCTAGGATTCTATTTAAAATATGGAGCAATTAAAATATTACTGAAACTTGTATCACACTTTAGGAACTCAACTTTTTGTTCCGTATGGTGCTTTTCTCTCCAGAAGTGATATCCATGGCTGATTTAACTGCTTGAAATAATAAGCTGCTAAAATCAGTAAATAGTGAATAGAACATCAAAAGATTTGAACAAAAAATTATGAACTTTGAAATACCGCCATGTGACATGTAATCCCTAAATTCAGCAACCCCACACCAAATGATGTTATAGATTCCAGCAGAGAAGATAGGGAAGCACTAATTTTTCAATTATCAGCCAAAAATAGGAACAAAGGGTCCATGGATGAACCCACTGTCCCATATTCCAAAGAATTTTGTCTTTAATTGGTATGTGAAGCTATATAAGTGCTAATATTTATTCACTCTTTTTCACATTTAAAGGGATATCTTCTTCAACAATGCAGGTGTCCAACTGTCCACACAAACACACTGTGATTATAAATAGGTATGGTGTCATAGCTGGATTTTATGAAGTCATTAGAAAGAGAAATTCAAACATGTTAATAACTACCACAAGACACTGAATATGTGCCTGCGTGCAGACATTAAGGCAATATTCTCACTCATGCCAACATACTACAGTGATGGACTTGAATGCAGCAGTGAAATTAATTTGCAGCTCTGAGATTTTAAGGTAGTGGTAACTGAGTAGAATGGCTCAGGTGGTTTCATCTGTGGCCTGCATTTGCGACGACCGGGTTCGATTTCCATGGCCGACCTATCTGACCCATGGGTTTTTTCAGGGGTTTTCCCAGGTCACCAAGCGAATGTTGGTTAGGATAATTACACCCTCTGAATTTCCTGTCCCACCATTTCATCTTCATTATCATTTCACTTCATCTGTCATCCGGTGGTCTCTTTCAGGGTAGAAGTGTCGGCAGGTGTCTCGGCACCTTGGGCCTGCCACACTTGGAGCTTAGATACAATAAACCATAGGTTTCGGTGCCAAATCCACTTCATAGTAATCCTAATCCTCAGGTAGTGGTAGTAAGCCCACAAGATTCTTTATATGGCCACACAAAAAAGTGTCACAGAGAGTCAACAGACCTCAGAGTCAGCTGCAGAAAACAACTAGCAGCAACACTATATCTGTGTATAAACATGTAGTGTTCCTGTGGACAATATGTAATTAGACAAATGTGTAACTAGGTCATTCCACTGTATATTAATATGGTGCAACAACTAATTTATTATGTATCTACAAAATATAATTTTAATTATCATGAAAACTGCCATTCCACGGGACATACTGTGACATCTGGTATGGCCAGTCAGTGTGCTTCTTACCAATGCCTAATATTTGTCACTAGCTATTGACAATTTACTCCATCTTGTTCCTACTGTGCACATACAGAAGGAATTGCCAACCTGGCAAATGCATGAACTTGTATGTCGGCTCACACTGTGATATATCCATTATTTGAATCCAGTTCATATACATAACATAACCTAAACTTTGGTAAGTTAGAAATTACCTTGTAATTCACACTTCTATGTTGTGTATCAGCTGGAAGGAGCTGACTGGTAAGAATGCATTACCATCAGAGGCATGTTGTTGGCACTGCATTGGTTTTGGTTCAGTGGAAATTTATGCAGGTTTTTACAGGCATGTACTGATTTGATTCGTTGTTTGCAAGCCACTTAGCAAAATGTTAAACACAATGATTCAGCAAGAATTTAATCATTCTAAGGGTTATATTATATTTAGAACTTTTACTGCCTCTTATATCTTATGGATATTAGTCTTGCAGCTGCAGATAGATGAGTAAATATGGTAACAGTGTACTGAGATGGCCACATGGTAGTACACATGCAAATCACATATTAGTATCATATCACCCATGGGTGCATTATAAGTTGGTTATTGACAGTTGAAGGAGTGGGGAAGGAGAGGGGATAGCACCGTTGCCACTTTACTGTTCCTTTCCACATGCTAGACAACGAAGATGGCGGGTAAAGGGGAGGAGGAATTTCGGCTGCGGTAATGCACACGCACAAATTCCTAGAAATTTGCGTACTGCAGTGTTAATAATAAGACTGCCGTAAGACTGTCTACATGTTTAAGTGAGCAATTACCTAATTACTGCTTACGAAATCTTCGGAATGAACAAAAAGTAAATGGTTAGCTACAGTTAAGATTTAGAGAAACAAAAGTGTCATACTTGCACATAATTATGCATTCTATTCCAGCGGGAATATGCCACTTATCTGGGTCCCTGCTGTCATTGGTACTGCTTTTCTGATCGTCGTAGTCGTTGCCGCCGCCATCAGAGCTACTGCAATCTCCCACGGAAATTATGAGTTCTTCCACTTTCTTCCATAATGCCTTCGTTTACCCATGCTGCCACTATAACTTTTTTGTGTGACAAACAGCATCTTCCCAATTTTTAGCACTTATTTTTGGTATTGCTTCTTCTGTTAGTTTTATAACAGAGGTTATAGTGAAATCTGTATTGTTGCACGCTACGTATCCCTTTATTTGGGCCCAAATCAACTCTATAGCATTAAAATGGCAATGGTAGGGAGGAAGTCTAATAATTTTGTGGCCTTTTTCTGCAGCAATTTCATTAACTATATATTTTGGGAACTCCGGTTTGCTTTTACCAGTTCCAGCAATTCATACTTTTTTTAAATGGTCTTGAACACGCACATATAATTTCCCTTACTTGTCCTTTAATTGGGATTCCGTACCCAAAAACATTTTTTGTGGTCTTCACAGATAATTTCTTTCTGTCTGTTTCTGTAGCACAAGTGTTTGTGGTAGCCATTAGTAATGATAATTAGCTAAATGTTAAAGTTACAGTGAAACACTGAAGTTGATCACTAAGACACACGAATTATGCTGCGAAAATGTAAAGCTGTTTACACTTTGTGAAACCTTCACTACTTGAAGCAGTGCACTCTTTTGGCAGTGATGACAGGGAGAAATACCCTAAGTACCGTAAGGGTTATTCATGTTAGAACTAGAGTGGACAAAGGCAGGTAAGAAGGGTTGGTCATTACACTGAACAGGTTGGTCATTAACCCAGAAAACCTAATAAGATATTCCTTGAAACTAAATCCACACCTGTTCCCTTCCAACAACGCATACCGTCTCATACTAAAGGGCAATGAACGACGACGGTATTGTGATACCGCTGATTTATAAGCAAAGCAACAATAGTAGCAGTGTCTGTTTACTGCAAACCTAAACATGCCGATAGACTAACGTCACGCACAAAGCGCGTGGTGTAGTGCGATAGAGTTGGCAACGTAGGATAAGCGTGCCGGGTAGCTATGGCAACAGTTTACTTTTGATTGGTGGATTGTTGGTTGCTAGGTGACTGCAATGACGTGTCAGTGACGTGTTTATCCCCTCTCTTTATTTTCGCAGCTGAATAGCACGTGGAGGCAAAACGCCAATCACCAACTTACGATGCGACAATAATAGTATGATTAACTTTAGGCTAAGTTTTCAAACTGCAGGTCTCTGTATCATTTTATTCTGTGTTTCACTCAAATCTTGATGCCTCTTCACTGTGAACTCCACCAGCGAGAACCACAATATCCATTTTGGAAGATCCATAAATGAGAGGACATAAATAAAGTAGCTTGTTGGTAATTATATACTTTATTTACAACAAAAAAAGGAATTTCTTCAGGTGCAAGTAAAGATAGAAATCACTATAACCAAGATCAGGACAGTATGGTGGAAGAACAAACAGCTTCCAACAGAATTCCTACAGAAGTTGCTTTGTGCCAAACAATTTGTGGAAGTGCATTGTCATGGAGCATTACATATGCCTCTTGTTTCGAATGGCATGTCACAATTTCTGCAGTGCTTCACAGTAAAGGTTTGCATTTACTATTTCACCTCTGGACAGAAAGTTAATGAGCAGAATGCCCTTCCTGTACCAGAACACTGTGCCCATCACTTTCTGCAGCAAGACAGTCTGTTTGAATTTCGTCTTGGCTGGAGATACACTATGACACCAATGCATTCTGGAGTAAAGTACATAGTCTACCCCACATTGCCTATGATGATCCTTTCGAGGAACTCATTGCCACCATCATGATACTGCAACAGAAATGTCAATGTAGCTCCAGATATGTCAGGTTTCTTGGTACCCGCCTGGCACACAACTTCTTGAACAGCTGCTTAGTGACAATTTCATGCAAACATCATATCATTATTCATGATATCTGCAGAAAAGGGCTGTTGTTCTTCTTAAATGTGAAGCAATGGTTCACTATGATGTGCTATTGCACACTGTCACTGATGAGTGACAGTCACATACTGTGCACTTTATCACGAAAATTGCCTACACCAGTGATGCAACATCTGTTTGCTCATGATGTTCAGTTCATAGACCTAACAAAGCTACTGATGAACTTTGACCAGTGCATGTTTTGTGTAGTAAGGAACTTTATCACTGAGGAAGCATCACAGGCACCGGAAGAACAAATAAGAGCCGGCCAGTCTTACCAGTCTGACCAGTGTAAGATTGATATACCTATATCCGTTGTACAT
This sequence comes from Mantis religiosa, assembly GCA_030765055.1. Classification (NCBI taxonomy): domain Eukaryota; kingdom Metazoa; phylum Arthropoda; class Insecta; order Mantodea; family Mantidae; genus Mantis; species Mantis religiosa. Next base: position 95,296,839 of record CM060952.1, read on the forward strand.
CAACAATTTTTGCAGCTCAAAATCAGAAAACTTACCTTCTGAGGTGCTTTGTATTAAATATTGTGACTTTGTGGGTTTGTAGAATTAAAAGTCCAAGTTGCAGAAATTTAAAATGCTCTTTATTTCCCTTAGAAATACACTCTGGTCAAATCTTACAGTAGCAAAATTACATAACACACACAAATACAATCTTCCAGCTCGCTTGCCATGCACACAAACAAGTTCACATTCAAAACACAATTGCAGGCACATGATACTCAGTTCCAATTACTCTCTCACTTCCACTCTGTTTACGACTGTCCCTTGGCGAGTCGCAGCTTCCTTAAATACCACTACTCATATTACTAGACATTTCTGGAATATTCTGTAACAAGAAATAGAAACTTCTAGTCAGCTTTCTGTCTCTTTATCTGTTTTGGCAAGCTCTCTGCATTGCACTATCTGTCCCTTATCTCTCCGCACCAAACCTTTTGTGCGCATAGCTGCCAGTCGCGACTACAGTTGGGCCACATAGTCTTGCCAACCAGAGTGGCCACAGACCCGGAGAAGACACAGGTCGGGAGAGATTGGCCTCGGCCAAAGGATAAGAGAGAATTGCGCAGTGCTCCTATTTTGGGATTCCCACAACCAGTTGGCACCTTCAATGTGGATACCGATGCCAGCGACCATTGCATTGGAGGCATCCTATCCCAAGTCCAGGACGGCCATGAGCGAGTAATAGCCTACTACAGCAAGTTGTCCAAGGCAGAGAAGAACTACTGCGTCACCCGGTGAGAGTTACTGGCCGTAGTGAAGATCTTGGATCACTTCCACAAATACCTGTAAGGTCAACTATTCCACCTGAGGACTGACCACTCCGTCCTAACCTGGCTATTGAGCTTTAGGAACCTGGAAGGCCAGACAGCCCGTTGGGTCCAGAGGCTGCAGGAGTACGACTTCACCTCTGAACATTGCAGAGAGAAGACTATGGCAACGCAGATGCCATGTCCCGAAGACCCTGCCCAGAAGAATGCGGTCAATACACAAGAGTGGAAGAGAAGCAGCGTGCCGTAGCTGTCCGAGTGGTCACGGCAGTGCCTGCAGATGGCTGGAATAGCGCAGGCCTGAGGAGGGAGCAGCTGGCGGACGTCGACTTGGGGCCACTCTTGAGGGAAGTGGAGGCAGGGACAAGACCAACCTGGGAGGACATCGCACCGAGGAGCGCCACATGTAAGACGTACTGGGCCCAACAGGAACCATTGAAGATCAGAGAGGGCATGCTGTTTCGCATATGGCAATCACCCGATGGGAAGACGCAGAGAGAACAGTTAGTACTTCCCCAGAGTAAGGTCCCGGAAGTTTCAGAGCAAGTGCATGCCAGTACTTCTGGAAGACACCTGGGAGTAAACTGCAATGATCAACAAACTCCGACAGCGTTACTACTGGCTGAGACTCCGAGCAGACGCTGAGAGATGGTGCCATCAATGCCACGTGTGCACGGCGAGTCACAGGCCCCAAACTAGGAGCCGGAGTCGCTTGCAGCAGTATAACGTCGAAGTGCCATTCGAACGCATCGCTGTCGACATAGCTGGACCATTCCCAGTGTCCGACCAAGGCAATAAGTACATGGTGGTCGTGGATTACTTCACCAAGTGGCCGGAGGTATATGCCATCCCGAACCAGGAGACAAAGAAGATTACAGACTGCCTCGTGGAGCAACTGTACTGCCGTTTTGGGGTGCCGTTAGAGCTCCGAAGCGACCAGGGCACCAATTTTGAGTCTAACCTAATGAAGGAGGCACTGGAAAGACTTGGAGTGAACAAGATCCACACAACACCCCTACATCCACAGTTGGAAAGCATGGTGGAGAGGTACATCAAGACCTTAGAAGAACACCTGAGGAAGGTTGTGGCCAGCCATCAGCGAGACTGGGACGTCCAGGTGCCACTGTTCGTGCTGGTCTACCCAGCCAACTTAATGTTCGGCCGAGAGTTACGCCTCCCTTGTGACCTGGCTTTTGGGAGTACCTCGGACAACAAACAGCCAGCAACCGAGTATGTGGAGAACCTCGTGGATCATCTCCACGACATGCATGAGATGGCTCGTCAGAACATCCAGAAGGCAAATGACCGCATGAAGACCCGATACGACAGGCAAGCCAACAGCCGAGGGTTCCAGCAGGGTGACCTGGTCTGGTTGTACAGCCCTACCCGGACCAAGGGACGATGCCCGAAACTTCAACAACCATGACAAGGACCGTACAGGGTGGTGAAGAGGATTAACGACATGGTCTACCGCATCCAGAAGGTGCCTCGAGGAAAGATGGTGGTACACCTGGATCATCTGGTCCACCTCGGTAGCATGAGGTGGCGTGTCTGCCTCACGTTCAAGAGGTCCCGATTTTGAATCTCGGTCAGAATGTTACCTGGATAAGGTTGTTTCCAGGGTTTTCCCTTATCCTAAAAGACAAATGTCGGGTAACTCTAAGCTCCATGCACCCTGGGCCCACTTGAGCATCATTTCACCCATTGCATTCATCGTCCAATAGGACTTAAAAAAAGTTAAAGGACGTATATTAAAAAAAGAAAGAAAAAAAAACTGGATTGTCTGGCCCGCTATGATGGTGCTGTTCGGGACGACCAGCCTTGAGGAGGGAGCAGTGTCACGAGTCATTATCGCGATAGCGCGGCTGACACACACAAAAGAACTTGCTGAAACAGATAAATATAGCGTGGAGATAAAAGGCTGCCGAAACAGATAAAATTAGATGACTGGAAGTTTTGATTTCTTGTTTGTTACAGAATGGTCTAGAATTATCAATGGACGTATAAAAGGAAGCAGTGGAGAGTCGTCAACAGAGTAGTAAACAGAGTGTAATCGGAACTGAATCGTGAGAACGCTTTTGTGGACGGTGACCTTGGAAGATTGTAATTGTGTATGTGACGTAATGGTGCTACTATAAGGGTTGATCAAAGTGTATTTCTACGGAAATAAAGAACATTTTGAATTTCTGCAAATTGGACTTTTAATTCTACAAACCCACAAAGTCACAATTGGTGTCAGAAGTGCCCATGGTACATTCTGCACCACTAGTTTATGGAGAAGGCTTTGCCATACCTTTTGAAAACATTAAATAAAAATCTATGATTCACAATGGAGTACAGCTCAAACAGAAATGAATTATTTATTTTAATTTTTATCAACAATTTCTGTTGGTTTAAATGGGTATCTCTTTTTCAAAGACAAACCCAGCAAAGACATTACCAAGCTATGTAATTACACACTGGTTATGCATATACATAATGAAGGTAATTTTCAAGAGGCTTCTTTGTTCATATTTTTGCCAAGTTAAAACCCAAATTTATTGAAAACATAAATCAAATAGGGTAGGAAATTATATATATATATATATATATATATATATATATATATATATATATAATGAATTGACGTTTGTTAGTCTCACAAAAACTTGAGAGTGGCTGAACCGATTTGCTTAATTTTGGTTTTGAAATATTTGTATAAGCCCAAGGAAGGTTTAAAAAGCGAGGGGAAAAAAAGAAAAGAAAAAAAGAATCTGAAGTAATGATAGACCAAATTAACAAAATATGCATGAACACACGCAAACCCTTAGAGAATACAAGAATACATACACATTTTATTTTTGACAAACAAAAGCATTACAAAGTACAAAGATATTCCACTCCTTGCAAAAGTCTTCAAAGCTATTTCACTTACCATATCTACATAATAAAAATGAATTTGTGAATCTTCGTAACTGCAGAACTTCAAAATAGCTGGACCAATATGTCTAATTCTTTTTTTCAAATATTTGTTTTAAGTGCGAGGAAAGTTCTTATGAAGAAAAACCGGTAAAATTGTGCAGAAAAACATTTTCTTTTTTGAAATTGATATGTAGTCCGAGGAAAGTTTTTATGAAGGTTAAAACAAAAGGGAATCAAATCATGAAAACAAAAGAGAACCAAATAAGAATATGAAGAAAGAACAGTTGAAATTTAGTTATACTCTATCTCACGCTAGTTTAATCCTGGTGTAAACAACAAAGCGGAGCTGACTCAACTCGCCACGTGCTAGACACTACATGTAGGCACATAAGTTTCGCAATACTAGCAGTATATATAGCAGTGCTAACTTCTAGATAATAAATAGAGGTGGGGTACACATTAGCTTATTAAATCTACGAGTTGGTTCATTTCTGAAAAATTAATTATGAACTTTACTGTGTATAGCACTTCGTAAAATCGTTGTATTTCTCCACATGCTGTTCGCATTTATGTAATTTTCCCGATGTTCTTAAGAGTTTCGGATGCTGGCTGTTCCATTCTAACATGTACACTACTTGTGGAAACACCATGGAGATTACCAATTTCTTTCTCAATGTTTTTTATTGACAATTCCGGGTTTCTTTCTTTAAGCACCACGAAACAATGCACGATCATTCTCCCCTCGCCACTTTTTAAAGGTTTGCCTCGACTGTGTTTTATTTCAGCTTAAGCACCAGCCTACTCTATGATGAAAAGCTTATTGGTTTTAAATTACATATACGTAAGTGTTCTTGGGCTAGTGAGGTACGCGAAATGTACAGGAAATACAGTGTTAAATATCAGAAGCAACTCCATACTATAAACAATAACATTTTAATCTGCATTCAACTCGATACAGACCTCGTTGTGAGAGAGCTGCCTGGTATAGGAATGCAAAAAGATTACCTATATAATAGCAGTATCCTTTTGTAATTGTAAAATAAAATGCAGCTTAATTTAATAGTAATAGTGTGTAAAACTCTATGTATATATGTCACCCCTCTTCTGTCTAATCTGGATATATTATACAGAACACATCTATGTAGTATGTGAAGCAGAAAGATAAAATGTGGGCCATACGCTCACTTTCTTCTCGGGCAGCCAGCCAGGTGAAAAGATGATTAGATATCAACGTTTCGGGAGTGTGCATCTCTCACACCATCAGGATATTTATAAAATGTTTAACAAACATTGTGGTTATAACATTTTATAAATATCCTGATGATGGGAGCGAGGCACATTCCCGAAACGTTGATATCATCTTTTCACCTGGCTGGCTGCCCGAGAAGAGAGTGAGTGTATTCGTCGTCAGGAAAGCTTCAGGTCTTATTTTGTGGGCTATTACGTTTAAGAGAATCGAAACATTTGCATACTTTTTTTTCTCTCTGAAATTAGCTTGCACAGAGCAGTGATCAGAAAACTACTTACAGTACTGTACTTAAAGGAGAGGTTTATCATATGCAGGCAAATAAAATAAAATGCCCATTAACTTCACTAAACCAATCAACAGCTTAATCGTTTTTTGTCCCAATATCTCTGTCTCTCTTCCCGCCCAGGTGCTTACAGCAGGACCAAACTAGGTTGAGACAGATTATAGGAACCTTATAATTTATGAGGGTAACTTTAAAGTTAACATAAACAACTTGAATGCATCTGAAATTCTGACACTTTCTTTTTCAACGGCATTAAGTTTAACTGTTTGAGAGATCTCAATTAGTGTGTGTTATTTCAAAGTTCCTATATTTAACTCTTTTTGATTGGTTTATTATGTGTTTATACAGTACGCGCACAATAAGTTGAGCGCTGGATTTATGGTGTGGTGCAGGCAGAGGGGAAGAAGCGAGAGCTAACGCTCTTTGTTTCTGCAGTATGGTCAACCTTGAAAAACACAGTTCAGCAAAATAACGTGTAAGATAAGCGAAGATATCACAAGTAACGTTGCATCCTCTGAAAACATTCCTTAGTTTTGCCCACACCAGCTCAACTGCATTCATATCACAGTTATACAGAGGTAGACGAATAATAATGTGTCCCCAGTTGAGAGCGATAACATCCACAAATGTTCATACAAATATAAATCATTTTCAAGTAAATGCTGATGTACATTACCACCACACTCGTAACAAGGATAAACTGGCAATTCGAGCGCACCAAACGAGTCTTTATCCCTTTAACTACAAAGGGATAATGTTATATAATAAACTTCCAAATTCATTTAAACAAGCTGCCTCATTAAAACATGTTAACAAGGTTAAGAGATTTTTGCATGCACACTGTTTTTATACAGTTAATGAATTTTTAGAACTATAACCATGTAAATGAGCACTGGGAGCATAGTACATTCACAAACCTGTAATATTTATATTTTGACATTTCTTGTAGTAAATTAGTCTATGCAAATACCACATGACACCACAGAAAAGCTGCTTACTATGTATATTGCACGTAATCAATTTGACTTTATGTATATACTATACTTATACATTTTAACGTGTCTCATAACAGTATATGTTGCCAAGGACGAACTAAAATTCTAATTTTAATTCTAAAATACGTTTGTTGTAAACTGGTTAGCTAATTAACCTCGAAATTGATCAAAATGAAATAAGGCAGACATGATAAAGCTTAGCGTATTAGCCACTAGATGTCAGTGTATAGCCCATTTCAAATTTCAAAGTTGTCATCTATGTTTACAGAGTTAAATGAAACTTACTGAATGAGGACTTGGAACCTGATCGCTCTTCTTATTGCACACATATAAGATTCATGCCGCCTGTAAGACGTGGGCAGAACAATTTAGGCCAAAGAACACAAAATGCTATAAAGCAAGCTAATTTCCGATCTAATCGGACTGCACAACAACATGAAGAGTGCAATGAAAATGAAAGGACTAGGATATCACAAACACATGATTCAACTAATAATCTTGCAGGTTTGAAACAAGCTATCAGTGCCTACCAATGTGTTATCGTATCTGTGTTTTAGGGCCCGTCGACAAAAAAAAAAAAAAAAAAAAAAAAAAAAAAAAAAAAAAAAAAAAAAAAAAAAAAAAAAAAAACACACACTCACTCTATGAACTGTTTGCCAATATTGTAAGGCACTGAAATACAAAAATGAAGCTACTGGATTGTGTTGTGTAAAAGGCAAAGTGAAATTAGTGCCATTGGTTCCGCCACCAGAGCCATTGTACTCATTGATTACACATTTCCTTACAAATATACAAAAATATAACTGCTTCCAAATGACTTCATTTGGGGTAACACATAACACATGTAGTTTGGGACAATTTCATGCTAACTTTCAGGGTAACATGTAACAGGCTTATCCCCTGCATTGCTTTGATTATTCGAATTATTTGGAACTTAAGCAATAAAGCTGTATTTTTAATTTACAGATACGAGGCCAAATATATCACCAAGCACGCTCACTGTTGCCAGTGCCAGATGGAGACTACAAATTACTGCAAATGTATTTCATGGGAATTCGAAACAAGAAATTGATCTGACAAATCAGCTGATTTTGCTACAAATCAAGGTGAATCCACTCAAATTTTTGAACTCTTTGCTAGGATTGTCACCTCACAATCTTCAATTAAAGGTCTGCTTGGTGATCATAATGTTGCAAAATATCAACCAACCATGTCTTTGTAACGGCATATGGCTACTGGTGAAAAAATTACTGAACAACTTGACTGAAGCAACCATTCTAATAGGAAAGTATAAAGATGTTTTGATACCACGCAATCCAATGATTCCAACTGACATACCATTAGAATTAAACAGCCACAGTTTCCAATGCAGCTTGCTTTCACTATGACCATAAATAAATCACAGGGGCAGTCATTAAGTGTTTGCAGGGTTAATCTTGAAAACCAACGTTTCTCATATGTTGCATGTTGTCCTGTTCCCATGTTGAAAACCATTAAATTTGTTTGTTTACATGCCCGGTAAACAAAGTAAAAACATTGTATACCTTAAAGCATTACAATGAAAATATGTAAGATAGTATTACTAAAGTATTACAGTGTGTGAATAAACATAACAGAATTTTGTAAGTAGTTGCTTATGATTATTACATTAAAAATACATAGAAAAGTATGTGTGTTTGGAGGAATTTAGTAACAGTGATGTCAAAATTAATTGTAAAAACTATTTGTAATTGGTTTATTGACACTCGTCACTATAAAAAAGTAAGTGATGAGTGTCAATAAACAAACTACAAATATATCGAGATTTAACTGTATTGGAACACCACAGTGAAGTGAAATAATTATTAATTTTTAGATGAGTCGTATTTATTACACATCTAAAAATTAATAAAACTACAAATAGTTTTTACAATAGAAAATTATATTAACATTATGCAAATGTATTGTTGATATCATGGTAATTATTTGATGGTCAACAAATTGATCGCTCTGATATTGTTTATATTCAATTTTTTGTTTACATTACATATTTCTGACTGTATATTATCTGTTCTGGTGACCATTAATGAAAACTAAAGATGTCATCACTATATGTGCACTTTATAAGCGACACAATCACAGGAACTTAATAAAAGAATATAAGTTTGTGGAATTGCCACAGTGCAATGGCTTTTGACAGAACGACGTCTGTTGGGTCAGCTAGTAAAAAAATAAGTAATACAAAAATAAGTAAGTTTGAAGTAATGGATTAAATTGTGTTTCCTTAAGGTACCTCAATTAATCAAAAGATTTTGTATACCAACATTGTTAATTTGAACCAAATTCCATTGTAACAAACTTCTAACTGGATGAGGTGATGGTGTCCAGTTAACTCCTCCAAATTCACTTAAATATTTGCTCTCTGCTTCATATCATGAATGTTTTTTATGATATTATAAGAAATGGAATTATGTTTTAAAACTGACTTCATTGCTCTCAGTGAATAATATTTTGCAAACATGTGATTTACAGGAAAAAAAAAATTAACACATTAACTGCTTACCCTCCTTCTGATGAAGTCTGAAGACTTGCTCTGATATCGGAGACAACACAGAAGTCTAGGCCACAAGATATGCGCCTTTGTGTGTTGGCCATCTTCATTAGTCTGAAAAGAAATTATTAACAAGAGGCTCTCATGTCAGACTTCTTGGTAATATTTTTATAACATCTAGAAGAACATACTACATAAACAAATAATGGACATATCAAGCTTTAACTATAATATATTTTTTTGGGCAATTTTTACTGATTGGTAGTTTTAATGGAACTAAAAGTATAATTTTCAGGAAACAGCATATGAAAGAAATAACCCATATAAAATAATAATGCTCATTACAATTCCATTTAAACACTTTGGGACTCCTAACAGATCACTCAAAATGGAGAAGAGAGGTATGATACCACATTGTATTACAGCATATATCAACTATTCCGCAACATGCTGAAAAGCAAACATCTTGTATGAAGCTTTAATAAGACTGATATGGTTAGTGCTAGAATCATAAACTAAACACAAGGTAATTCAACGCCCACCTCAGTAGTATAGATGGTAGCATGACTACCTCACGTTCAAGAGGTCCCGAGTTCGAATCTCGGTCAGGGTGAGTTACCTGGATAAGGGTTTTTTCGGGCTTTTCCCTTATCCTGACTGACGAATTTTGGTTAACTCTGAGCTCTATGGGCCCCGGGCTCATTTGAGCATCATTTTATCCATTCCATTCATCTTCCGATATGACTTAACATTAGAGGATGTAAAATTAAAAAAAAAAAAGTTAATTCAACAACAAACTGTAAATGTGAAAATAACAGAAATACACAAAACTAAACCACGTTACATGTGTTTGGAGGAATTTAGTAACAGTGACAACCTAATTAATTGATAAACTATGTTCACTCAGTTTTTCATATTAGGTAGATCACTTACTTACATGTTAATTTTTTGAAATTCCACCAATCAACAGAACCAGAAAATACCTAATAATTTGTAAGGGCTGTGAAAAATTCTACATTAGGCAAACTAAAAGAAACCTAAAAACGAGAGTCAAAAAACATTTTAGAAACATAAAATTGAAAAAAGGAAGTAGTGTTTTACTTTTGGAACGAAAACCATAACCTTGACCAAAATAACAAATTATTAAAATGTGTGATAAACCATACCAAACTATACTTATTTGGCAAGTGTAGGATTTCACATTTTAAAACTGGAGAAAAAATTAAACGGAACAAGGATAGATCAAGCACATCATGGCTTCAAAGTATGAAATACAATTCGAGTTAAAATTCAGTTCAAAAACATTATAGTTAAATTAACCTTAGCCCATGTTGGTTTCACATTTCATTTTCTATTTAATAAGCTTAAAAAATTGCCGATAATTTCACTAAATTGCAATAAGTTTGCTAATACCCAGATAAGAAAAATAGGTACCTCATTACACAGCTGCTACTTAGGTCCATTTACATACAAAATAGGAACAATGTACTTCAATGAAAATAATATTAAAACACAAATTTTAAAGTTTACTCGCCAAATCGATAAAACGCTATTCTTTAAGTTTCGAAAACAGCTCCGACTGCACATAACAATATTATTACGAATAATAGTTTACATTGATCTATTAAAAAGTTACATTGAAAGCCATAATATACACATAAGGTACCCTTCATTGAAGAGGCAAACATTTTACAGATGTAAATCCTGCTCTTCTACATACTGCCGGTCCCTGTTCAATCACCCGTCCTCTGTGAAACCATGCAGTCAAATACAAGTGAAACTACAGTTATACATAAAATGTGATAGGAAAACGTGGTTATATCATTACTGTGAATCACAGAACTTGAAAAAATACATGCAAAGCTATAAAGTTTACTACGAAATAACAAAGCTACCATCCCTTTCTTACCTAACATGATCACAGAGGTTAGAAATGGCAGCACAAACAAACATATATTATAACTTTTAAAATACAAATAAAGCATACTTACTACATTTTATGATCATAACTTATATGAAATAACGTACCTTTGAACAAAAACTGATATAATTTGCTAGCGTTTAAATAAAATTTTGCCATAAAAGTTAACAATAATTATGGCGCCATTTCACAAAGACTATAGCTGGCAGAATAGCCAACCATTCAGGGATAAAAATGTTTAACACGTGGTTTAAGGGATTAAGGCTGGTTCCTGGTTCCAAGTGTGGAAAAATCACAGAGTACGAATTATAGATCATCAAGCATCCACATTAATATCCTTACTAATGATAGGATGAGCTGGAAAGCTGTTTATGTTGCTTCTTTTTACATCGCATGTTAGGATTGTGGTGTTGCACTTTAATGTAATAACTAAGAAGTATAGTTCACAATTAAACTTTTATTGATTAATTGCTGATAAGGCCCCGGTAATGTAAGTAGTATAGTTCACCATCAAACCTTTATTGATTAATTGTTGATAGGGCCTGGAGTTTTCACGTGCTAAAAGCTTAAACATGTTCATCTTTATGTGAAGGTTAAAAATATGCAATTTTTGAGAATTAAACAAACATTTAACATGACATAAAAAAGTTAACTCACCAATTGCTCCTAATCATCAGATGTGGAACACTTGGAACACGGATTAGAAGCGCAGTGAATGACTAAAGTCTTCTCCAAATTTTCCATCAGAAATCTATGCCTGTCAAGAAACAATGTCTTATATTGAGAAAATGATCATTCTAAGTAGCACGATGTTAACCTCACATATTTGAAGCGGGGTATATCACAAACACCCACACCATCAATTTTAACCACCTGCGGTGCCGTATGTAGTAAAAGCGGGCGTTAAACACTACACATTTCATTTCATCAATTTTATTTGTTCCTTGGTCTCCAAAAGTAGTGCTACTTTGCCAAAGATTTTGTAATCTGTATTTTTGTCAAACAAGTATTTAGTTTTTTCTTCAAGCCTTTGATTTTAGAACTGGAAAGAGTGTCCAGTTGTCCTTCAGCGCATTCTGTTTCTTTAACTGCATTACTCAATAAAGCCCCCTAAGTCTCTAATTTCTTTACAGAATGAGTCATGAATCCAAAATTGGCGGATATGAAAGCCAAATAACATTTTAAATTGCGGTCTCTCACTAACTTTTGAACAACATCAACTGAAATTAAATGTATAGTGTTTAACGCCCACCTTTACTACATACGGTACTGCAGGCGGTGACACTGATGATACATGAGATGAAGATGGAGCACCGGTGGAATGAGATGGCGGGGAAACCGGAGGTCCCGGAGAAAACCCGCTCCAGCGCCGTGTTGTCCACTGCAAATATCACTTTGCGGTCGCCTGGGATCGAACCCGGGCTACCTTGGTGAGAGCCAAGCGGTCTAACCACTGAGCCACAGCGCGGCCTTACATCAACTGAAGAAGTATCGTCTGGGTCCAGTTCACTTACTAGTTACTGCAGATGTAAATTCTTCAAAATGTTCTGTGTAACACATTACTGCACGTAGTCATGTGCTCCAACGCGTGGTTATTAGGAGTTAGGGAAGATCATAAGTTCTTTCTTGTTGGTAATAGTACTTCAATACTATCTTATAGTATTCGGATTTGCTACATCCGCACAGCGCATGTATGATACGTGTTATATGAATTAATTTAGGACAACTTACACAAGGACCACTAGCCTTCTTTATACATGTATAGCGCACCATCGTTTATGAAAAGCAAAACATTGTCGTACTTCACACCATTTGGCCGTAAGATATGCAAAGCTTCATTGAACAGACTAGCAATTGACACATGATTTGTAACTGACAGTTACTTAGAAGCTAACAGTGGCGTGTGGTGAATGCGTAGGCCAGGGTAAGCAATTTCACTGTAAGTGGTGAAACGAATATATACTGCAGATATATGTTACAATGAATTAAACAATAATATTACTGTTTACCTGTTCATTACATTACAACAAAATACTATGTTTTCATCTTTTCTTATGTGAAGCGGAGTTAGATTCTCCTCCCTTTCTTGGCGAAATCATTCGTAAATTTGGAGTCAAGGTGAAGATTTCTTAGAAGATCCTTCTCAAGTGCCAACATAGCTTTGAAAGCCTTTGCTGTCCCTGACTGTTGCGTGCATAGTTATTTGTATTTTAGTTTAGAGAAACTACGTTCAACAGCAGCACTACTTGCTGGAATAGTTAATACCAATTCACAGGTTTTTGTTACTTCACTGTATGCTCTGTTCAGCTAATTTGTTTGGATGAAGGCTAGGCCATTCACGGATTTATGATGCATGTGTAATGACAAGTAGGGAGGTTACAAAGAGTTGTGACAAAGTAAGAAAATCAGAGACTTCACCATGTGACTCTTTTACTGATTGTAAAGCTGATCCTGGAAAATATGACTTGTGCTTGTGGCAGTTCTTAACATTTAACTATTACAGAAAAATGCGAAGAGTCAATATTCCCAAAACTTTTTCTCAGATGTAGTAAAAATTTATGCAGAACCTCAGCAACTTTCTAGCCAAAGCTTCGCTTCCCATATGACGTTGTCTAGGGGATTCTTCATCATCAATATCCTCATGAACTCTATCCCATACTTCATTGGAGGTATTGCGCTTCTCTTCTAAGGCCATATGAAATTCGTTAGTTTTCAACAGGCCAATATCAGATTACTTTGCCTGGAGAGTAGCGCCCTTTAAAAAATTAGTCATGGCAAAGCCAGATATAAAACTTTCAAAAAACTATACAAGTTTAACAAAACCCATTACAAATACACGTACATAAAACATCAATCAAAACCTAGTAAAAATTTCGTTCACTAAATCCTAAACTGTAAACTAGACAAGAATCTAATATCCTTCTCCACGGGTCTCCATACACGGCCTACACGTGGGTGGGCCTGTTGACCGTCTCCCTCAAGCACGAAAAGGAGCCCACACGAGGGAGACTGTTGGCTCGGGACCCCGGGTGCGTCAAACCCCTACCTACTGAAGTAGGCCCTTGGGGGGGGGGGTGCTGGAGAGTGTCATATGGAGTGTCAGTGATGGGGAACATCATAGCAAACATATGTAAAAGAGATCTGAAGTTGTAGTTTTCCATTGTACTCACGAAACCTTTTGCAGAGGTGTAAGTCTCTTGAACCTACTTTTTAATCTATATTGGCAATAGTTTAAAACAATGAAAAAAGGTATTTTCTGTACTCATAAATTCTTTACACCAAACGAGAGCAGTAGCTCCAGCGAGCTTGAGAAACACACGGTGATCGTTATGTATCTCATTGTCTAGGGCTTCAGTTCTTATACAAGACTTTGAAAAAATGCGGTTATCCCCTTAACGGCTGTGAAGAATGTCCTACATTCTCGAATGTGTGAAACCGCCTGTGATAGAATAAGATTTAATCTGTGTGCAAAACAGTACACAAATAGGTCCTGGGGAAATGATCCTCTTACTTTTGCTTGAAGTCCGTTTGAATGACCCACCATAACAGACACACCATCGTAAGTCTGAGCAACTAGCTTTTTCCCACAATCAAATTCATCCATGACATCGTTTACAATTTTGTACTACGCATCAGTTGACTGATAATACTGATCAATTCTTTGATTCTATTCTTTTTTTATGGCATTGATTTGATTAAAAATGTTCATAAAATGGAGAAATCCTTCTTGTACATGCCTTAAGCTCCAACGAATCTCATTGTTGCAAAAAGTTGGGATAAATTGGCAACATCTAAACTAATCGCAAAAAAGCTGGTCTCTTGGATTTCTTTTTTTATTTCCATCATTAGAACATTACTTATTGATTCAATTAAGTCATTCTGGATCTGATATGACAGCCCAGTAAACACTGTCCCCTGTTCCGTGAGTGTTCTCAAGTTATCGTCATACAGACAAAGCAGGTTTACAACTTCTACGTAATTTCACCTGTTGCTAGATTCTGATGATCCAATAACAACGCAAACAATATCAATTTGATGTTTCATTACTTCTCTATTTCTTCTCATTGGTTCGTTGTGCCGATTTTCCTCACTTTCTTCTAAGTATCCAGCAAGTGGTTTATTCTGGATCTTCCAAATCTGTTGGCAGAAAGATCGTTTGGAGATGAGTATTGGTCAAACTGTTTTTAATTGCTTTATAGATATTCCTCATGTCACTGAACCCGACACTAAGTTATACATTCTTGTCGTTAGCAAATAAGAGACTACACCAATAGTAAAGTTTTGGTTTCTGTAGACAACTAGTAAACCATTCATTAGTGATATGTAAATTGTGAATTCAATTTTCGTAAACAGTTTTTCAGTGCAGTAGTGATGTTAAGGTTAGGGGTTGGTCTTCCTTCTTGCACATGTTGAGAGAAGGTTGTTTACACTGTTATACCCACTCAGTTCTTTGTTGGTACTAAAAAGGGCAGTTGGCGTTACTGAAATACAGACAGTATTTTGTTATAATTTTTTTAACAATGTGTGTGTTCCTTATGTGTGAATGAACAGTGTGTTAATGAATAATGTAGAACTTTTTAAACAATTCTACAACATTTCACAACAATTCACAACAGATTATGGACCCAGAACATGCTGGAGCTAAAGTAAATAATAAAATGAAAACTAAGAACTGTGTGAATACAGCGGATGCGGTAAAATAAGGTGCTCGCAAGAGAAAAACGAAGAAACAGATAGAAAAGAAACCATGGCGTCTGCAAATAAAGTCGAAAGTGATGACCTTGCTAGTATTCAAAAGTTAAAATACAACAACACTTTTGCTATGTGCCATTTTGAGGATAAAATTCTATTTCAAGCAAAGGAACTGATAGACGTCGTAGATTGATCAACGCTACTCGCGTCATGTGGAATTGACGAAGAAAAGAAAGCCAAGTGGAAAGCAAAGGATGCTGCAGCCCAACATGCTACCCTAAGTACGGTGGATAATATAGTGAAGGAACATCTAATGACATAGGAGAGTGCAAAAAATATGTATGACACACTTCTTCGCATCTACAATAAAGCAGAACAAGAAAAATGCCTGCTATTTCAGGAATTTTATAATTACAAATTTGATAAAAGCAAAGATGTTCATACAAACATTAGTCAAGTTCAAAACTTGGTGTTTAAATTAAAAGTTCTAAATGAAGAAATTTCAGAAACTATGCTCATCTCAAAAATATTGACCATCTTACCTGAAAAATTCAAGCACTTTAGTAGTGCATGGGATTCTACATCACAAAAGGATGTGGTAGTTCCAAGGAGCTACAACAGTGCAGCGGGCAGGGTCCGTACATTTTACTTAGAAACCTACCCCGGTAGGCCAGGACAACGGACGTTCCCACCTACTGTGGTTCATAAAATATTTGTCAGTATCTTTCAAAGCAGAGACCATAGAAAAACGAAATAATGATGTTACATCATACGGATGTGGTCAGCGAGGGCATGTAAAGAAACAATGTAAGAAAAGGATTTGCGTAATTAGCAAGAAAACCAGTCATGATGAACAAGACTATTTCCTTAAAGGTAAAGCTTGTGTATACTGCAAGAAATTAAATCATAAATCGGAAGCCTTTTTTCAAAGATCACCATGAAGAGAAAAATAAAAATAACAGATACGTGAAGAATGCATATGTAATGATCAACAAATCAAAACAAGTAAATTTGCATTCTTTTCTCATCACAGTGAGTCAACAAATGAATCAGGATCAAACCATGTTTTTAATATGGTGGTTGATAGTGTATGCAATTAAATGTTGACTAAAGAAGAAGATATTCTATCAGATATAAAATAATACTCAGGCAAGTTAAAATTGCAAAGAAAGAGCAATCCATATCAATAAATGGTTTTGGAATTTTAGAGTCTGACAACTGTACTGTGACTTTGTGGGTTCGTGAAATGATAAAACGAGGTTACAAAACACAAAAACTACACTTTATTCTCCTCGAAATACACTGTTCACCATTACAAAATTTCTAGAACCTCAAAAACTGTTTATTTTCTCTCACTCTACCCTCAACTGTCTGTCGCTACCGGTAACGATTGGTTCCAAAGTTTTCCGAATCTCCACCGACTTCGGCTTCGCGAGTCTACCGCCAGGGCGACAATGCTCCCTCCTCAAGGCTGGTCGTCCCGAACAGCGCCTTCGTAGCGGGCCAGGCGATCCAGGTGTACCACCAACACGTTTCCTCGGGGCACCTTCTGGATGCGGTAGACCACGTCGTTAATCCTCTTCACCACATGGTAGGTCCTTGCCATGACTGCTGAAGCTTCGGGCAGCGTCCCTTGGTCCGGGTCGGGCGGTACAACCAGACAAGGTCACCTTGCTGGAACCCTTGGCTGTTGGCTTGCCTGTCGTATCGGGTTTTCATGCGGTCGCTCGCCTTCTGAATGTTCTGGCGAGCCATCTCGTGCATGTCGTGGAGGTGGTCCACCAGGTTCTCCACATCCCTCAAGAGTGGCCCCAAGTCTGCGTCCGCCAGCTGCTCCCTCGTCAGGCCTGCGCTATCCCAGCCATCCGCAGGCATTGCCGTGACTACTCTAACTGCTGCGGCACGCTCCTTCTCCTCCACCCTTGTGCATTGGCTGCACTCTTCTGGACAGGGTCTTCGGGACATAGCGCCCGCGTTACCGTGACTCTTCCCTCTGCGATGTTCCGAGGTGAAGTCGTACTCCTGCTGCCTCTGGACCCCACCTGCTCTTTGGCCTTCCGGTCGCGCCGTCACTATCACTTCGCTCCTCGCGGGGACAACCACGTATTCGTTCAAGATAACCCTACCGATTCCAAGGCGCTCTTCAGTTTGACGGAGTATAACCTCTTCTCCGTTGAGCCGTAGGACCTTCCTGCCGACGTCGACCGTCACCTCGTGGCTCCTGAGGGCATCCAGTCCCAGAATCACCTCCTCAGCCACCTTCGCGACGAACACCCACAGACGCACGGCACTCCGTCCCAAGTTCAGCTCCAGCAGGGCCTCCTTCTCCACAGGCATGGTGTCGCCCTATGCCGTCACAAGCTCGTATGGTCGGCTCGACTTCCTCGTCGGCAAACCCTTCGCCACGTCAGGTCTGATGATGGTCACGGCCGCCCCGGTGTCCACCAGCACGCGGCACGGCTTTCCTCTTACCCAGCCGTCCGCGATGAGGTTGTCATCCATCCGCCGGCTGACGGCGCGGATTGCCACTCGAGGGGATGGTGGTAATGGCGCCGACGTACCCCTCTCCACGCCGGGCCTTACTCGATCTTCGCTGCCCTTCCTGGTGTGGACAGTCTCTCTGCAGGTGTCCGGGCTGTCCACACCCCCCAACACAGGCCACTAGGTGTTCGCTGGCGTCCCTCAGCTGGTCTTCTGTCTCCCGCGTAGCGGACACCTCGTTCTCGACGTCGGGATAGATGCTGCCTTGGCCGCCTCCATCCTTAATGCCGCTGTCAGTGTCTCGTGGATGTTTTTATAATCGCCGAGCATTAGGCGCTGACGAATCTCCGTGTCCCGTACCCCGTCGACAAAATGGTAGGCGGCTTCCCGGGATACGAACTCCAGTGGCAGATCAACCAAGGCCTTGTTAGCCAGCTGCTCGATCGCTATGGCGAACTCCTGCAGCGTCTCCCCCGGCTGCTGCGACCTTGCCTTTAGCTGGCTGCGGTATGCTGCGGCTAAGCGGTGGTTCCCGAAGCGATTCTCCAGGGCCTCCCAGATGTCCTTGGGCGCCGCCGTCTTCTCCACCGCGGTTAGGATTTCCGCGGCCCGTCCCTAGTGGCTGGCTATTAACTGTGTGGCCTCCTCCGGTGACCATCTGTTGTGCTTGGCCACTATGTCGAACTGGCGGCGGAAGACCTCGAATGTTGACGCGCCGTCATACTTAGGAGGTTTGACGCACGCCGATGTTGTGTCGCGTCCCGGTGCGTCAGCCTTCAAATTCTTCAGTCTCCTGCCGACGACGTCCTCCACCATGGCGTTCAGGGACTTGACGCTGCTGTCGGCCTTTCCCTCCAGGTTATTTACGCGGTTCGCGAAGTCTTCGACGTCTTCAACCATGGCGTTCATGGACTTGGCGTTATTGTCGGCCTTTTCCTCTAGGTCATTGAAGTGGTTCGCCAGGTCCTCAACGTGCTCGTCGAGTTGGCCCATCCGCTTGCCCAGCTCCGTCACGTGAATCCTCACGCCGGCCAACTGTTCCTCAAATTTGGCGGCGAGGACCTCGTTCGCCTCCTTCATTTCCGTGGCCAGACTGTCGTTCGCTGCCTTCATTTCTGTGGTCAATTCGGTCTTTATTTCTTTCAACTCTGCTGCCAGGTTGTTATTTGCCACTTCTGTTTTTGTAGTTAACTCGTTCATCTTCGCGGCCAAGTTGTTATTTGCCGCTTCCGACTTCGCTGTTAATTCGTTCATCTTCTGCAAAAGCATTTTCAATGCCGATTCCATGGCCATAATGTTCGGTGATGTAGTTATCCCACTCCTGACACCAGTTGTGACTTTGTGGGTACGTGAAATGATAAATAGAGGCTACAAAACACAAAAACTACACTTTATTCTTCTCGAAATACACTGTTCAACATTACAAAATTGCTAGAACCTCAAACTGTTTATTTTTCCAACTCTACATTCAACTGTCTGTCGCTACCGGTAACGATTGGTTCCGAAGTTTTCCAAATCTCCACCGGCTTCGGCTTCGGCTGCGCGAGTCTACCGCCAGGGCGACAGTGCATTAAATGAAGTATATTATGTGCCTGATTTGACACGAGACCTGTTACCAGTAAATCGTGAGACAAAAAGTAATGGCACAGTGTACTTTGACGATAAAAAGTATACATCCTAAAAACAAAATAAAAATATCAAGGACAGTGTTGTAATACAAGGAGAAAAATTAGAATATGAACTTTATGTTGTGAACTTGAGGTAAACCTCTGAAAATGTTTTAATTGCTGAAAAAGAAAGAACAGAATTAGAAGGCCACTTCAGTTATAATCAGCTGATAAAGATCCTTAAATTGTGTAATGGAGTATCTTTCAAGACTGATAAATGCAAGCCTGCAAATTGTGCTGTTTGTGCAAATGCTAAAACAGTGAGAGAAAGAGCCAGTCGTCCCCTCGAAATTATACACACTGAGATCTGTGGGTCAATAGATCCCCGAACATATGATAGGAAGAATTATTTCATCACATTACTGGATGATTACACCCATTTTTGCAAGGTGTATCTTCTAGAAACAAAAACAGCAAATGCAGATTTGTGATGGAAGGAGAAAGGAATTTTAATGCGAAAACCTGCAAAATAAGATGTGCCAATGGTGGAGAATTTAAAAGCGAACTACTCAATACATGGTGTCATGAAAATGATATTGTATTGGACTAAACCTTCCCTCATTCCCCTCAAGTAATTGGAAAAAGTGAACGTTTAAACCTGACACTAACGAATAAGGCCAGAGCATTTATCTTTGATGCTAAGTGTAAGAACATCTGTGGGGTGAAGCATTGCAAAATGTAGCCTATCTCACAAATCGAAGTCCAACCAAAGGAATGACTCACACCCCAGCTGAAAACTTGTATAAAAAGAGACCTGAACTGAGTAACCTACACATTTCTGGACAGAAGGCATATGCAAAACTATTAAAAGCTCTGAAGGAATTAGATAGCAGAAGTGAAGAAACTATTGCTCCAGACGGTTACCGCTTGTAAAATGAAAGTGAAAAGAAATTTTTGTAAGTAGAGATGTTATATTTGCATGTTATTTCTTTCCTCTGAATAAAAACCAGATGAAGAGATCAACATTTAAATTTATGAAGAAAATCAATAAAATCAATACCAAAAAGAAGAGAATGAAAGCCAAGAACAAGAAAATAAAAACCAAGATAATAACAGACCAATTTGAAAAGAGAGAATGACTATAAAATTTCTGACTACATCATTGATCTCCATACAAGTGAAGATGAAGCACTCTTGACCTCTGATGAAGCTGTAAGTTGTGAAGAGAAACAAGAATGAATAAAAGCCATAAAAGATGAAATTCATTCACTGATGAAGAATAAAACGTGGACTTATGTTGATGAAGATGAAGCACAAGGGAAAGAGATTCTTACAAGCAGATGGGTATTTAGAGTAAAGGAAAATGGAAAATTTAAAGCTAGATTAGTAGCAAGAGGATGCTCTCAAAACAAGAAAAATATAGACTATGCAAATATTTTTACTCTTGTGGTGGACACTACCTCCTTGAGACTATTGTTTGCCTTAGCAGCCAAGAACAACTGGGACAGTCACACCCTGGATATGAAGACAGCCTTTCTTAGCGGTGGCTTAGAAGAACCAAACTACATGCAAGTACCAGAAGGTTTTTATCAGTCAGGAAAAATCTGTCTATTGCAAAAATATTTCTATGGGCTTCGAGAAGTACGATGTCAAAGGAATAAGAAATTTACTGCATCACTCAAAGAATTAAATGTGATTCAATTAAAACAGACCAGCGTATCTTCAAATTCAAAGAGGGATATATAATGGGAAAGGAAAAAGGAAAGACTAAACAACTAAACAACTGCAAGATAAACTGAAGAAAAATTTGAAGTAATTGAAAAAGAACCAAAAAGCCTAAATAAGAATGGACATAGTCAAGACTGATAAAAGAATCGTCATCTCTCAGGAAAAAATATAGAAACCACATATTAAAGAGATATGGCATGGAATATTCAGAATCAATGAATTCACCAATTACTCCTAATATCAAGATAGATGAAATATATGAAGATGATGAGCGCCCTGAAAAGAACGCCAAGTTCAAATACAGAGAATCAATTGGAAGCCTTCTGTATCTGCCCTGCAAGGCACGACCTGATTTAAGTTTTGAAGTGAATTACGAAAGTAGGTCAATGAAAAGTTAATAGTAATAAAAAAAACAACACTATGTGAAAGTCAAGAGAACCCTCAGATATCTAAAGGGTATAACTAATGCTGCTATTCTTTACAATGGTGATAATAATTCTAACGAAATTCTTGATTGAATGGCATATTGTGACTCGGATTATGCAGGTGAAGTCACGAGAGAAAAGGACATTAAAAAGACATTCGGTGCAGGAGCACTTCAGGTTTTGTCATAACGTTTAATGGTGGGCCTATTTCGTGGTGTTCTAGACGACAAACGCATACATCTTCGGTCTTAGTCCAACAAAACAATAAATGATTTTTCCATTGGCTTCATCTTTACATTTCCCAACACTTTCTTGTTTTTTGTAGAATGGCATATGTGGTCGCTAGGATAATCAGCAGTATCCAGATGTTCCAGAAAACGTAACTCATCCTGGTATATATCTCTGGTAGTCACACGATGGATGAAAGAGTCAGTATCCATGTACATGAGCTTCAGATTTTCAAGCCCGTAATACGGCATTAGCACATCATAATGATACGGATACATCAAGGTCTTCGAGATATCTAGCACACACACCCCAATGTATATAGGCTTGTTGAAGACTATCTCCCGCAACGCCATGTGTACTGCAGCCAGATTAGGTCCCTATATAGTTCTATCAATAAATGTAGGCTTAGCAACCAGTTTTTCCAATGTCTTCCATTCGGTGACAAGTCGTAGATTCAGTCGGGTTCTGATGTTTTCTATAGTTTTGCCAAACATGGAATTGTTAAAAAGTTTGTAAAGATCCTTCTCGAAATCATTTCTCGATCCTTGTCGTAGCCGGTTATTGAATTCCACATAAGGCTTTAACCAACACGACTGTTGAAATTGTAGCACCCGATGGATTTTAATCAGTTGTAACCCATGACTAAGGGCCTGCTTCAAGGTTCTGTAATGCACCACATACCTAGTTCGTGATCCAAGGTGAGGAATTAGTTTCTTTGTAGAAGAACCCGTGGGCTTGATACACTCAGATAGGAACGGTAAATCATTGTGCAGGCCATGGAGTTCTGTAGGATATTGAAGGTACACTTCTAAAATGTATCCGAGAGGGTCATCTTCTCGTAATATATCTAGGCTGATATCTTCAGGAGAAACCCACTTTAAACCCCCGTAAGGAAGGGCACGGCACATTGCCCACCCATATTGGTTATTCGAATCCTCGTACGTTATATATTGTGAGGGCTTACTTGAGTCATACTCCTTCATGTAGTGGTTGTTCACCTCTGTATACCGATGAGAAACTTGGCATAATCCTCCTCTTATACCTGCTTCAACCATAATCCTGTAGTAATTCCAGTTCAATTCCTGTGTAAAAGAGCATTGCTTCCCACGTGAGTCCGGGTGATGTATAATAATGTGCAGGATCAACTTTATGGGTTCTCAGGGTCTGCTCTCTGAATGTCTCAAACACATCTGCAAGGAGAAGGACATCCGAAGTTAAGTAGAGGTCGCTGTAGTCGCCTAGTGTTCTGATGTTGAAGTGACTCCATACGGTTTTTGCACGCTGATACTCTGCATCACTAATTTGTTCTTTGTTTAACTTACTGTAGAATGCTTCTCTCGGAGGAAGTTCTGTTTCACTCAAAACATCCCATGATGCAACGTGATCATAGGGAAACACACCCTTACGCGTCATCAATTCGATCTTCTCTGCTCCAAAGTACTTCTGGATTTCAGGATATGATGTTAGATTTTTTGCTAGTTTATCCAAGCTGGCACTAAGAAAGCGATAGGTATCCACAAAGCGGAGTTTAATGTCACCAGCATACTTGGAAAATGATATATAACTTTCCTCTGAGCTAGGAATAACTTCTACTCTCTCGCTAGTACATCCTAACTCCTTAACAATGAAATGGGAGTCATATCCACTCAGGTTATGCATGAAGACAGGAATATAATTAGGTGTTTTACAGTTTAGATTACACTTATTATGTAGACTTCCTCGATATTCACCGCTTATATGGTCATGATCACGTACTTTCCAGTTCTCTCCAGTAAATTCTTTACAACATAAGTAACATTCTGTAAAGCATTCGAAATATTTTTGCTGCTCATTTGTTAGTGTTAATGGAGCATCAGTTTTGTATATACCATTAATCTTCTTTGCAAGAGAAGTTAAATACTCCATAAACTTCACCGCTGCATCATAACCACGATATACGTATGGTTCAGTAGGAAGATCGGTCTGTAGGCCTTCCATTGAGGCCGACGGTTTGACATATACACAGAAACTCATAGGGATATGATTCTGATATGGAACTGTATAGGACGTTTCGGGATTAGAAGAACAGTTGTGATAAGGTGTAAGAGTGCTTTCAAAGTCGGCGTAGAGGACATAAGGCAATTTCAGCATCCTTTCAATGTTCTTGAAACTAACGATGGATTTCTCCACCGTTAGCATAAAAATCCTGGCAACTCCATGCTGATTGTATATTTTTCTATGCTCATTCAACTTCTCAACTCCTCCATATCGATCATCAAAGTGCGTAAAACTGCGCTTACAGATGTAGATCTTTCCCTGACGTTTAGTTTTTTGCTGAATGCTGACCACATACCAGCTCATGTCTCTTTTATTGTAGTTTTTCAGGAAACTCTTTTCACATTTGCTACACTTTTTTCAGGTATAGTGTCTGACAGAGCTTCCATCGCTTTAGCACACCACATCCTAGCACTATGCAGGCTACTTCTCGGGGAATATGTTGCTCAGTAAGTGTTTTGATACACATTTCACTTCTCTTCCACGCCTTGATAACTTATAAACGCTACTGATGATGAGTTTCACTGCAGGAGCTGATCCGCTAAGCTATAAACACACTAGCGTAATTAAAACCTAAGATCAATCAAGCTCTATTTACACAATTAGCACAAACCTAAAAGAAAACTTCATCATTCCCACCAATACCGGGGTTCGAAGGTGGCGCTCCTATCGGAGAAAACCTAAAAGAAAACTATTATCTTGCTACCACAGGGGTTCGAAGATGGTTCTACTATCGGAGAAAACCTCAAAGAAAACTCTATTCAGTTTTGCAGTTTACGATTTTTCTTTATCTAGTATACAAAGCACATGAGAGCCTACAGCTCTCAACCATACAGACCAACAGACTTCACCTGTGAAAACTCTTAAACCTAGAGCCTCAGATCATTCCACAAGAGCTAACCATTCAATCCTACAGCTATTAACCTCCCATACCTGCAGCCCTACCTGTTAAAAAACCTGCAACTCTTAACCCTAGAGTCCCAGATCATACCTCAGGACCTAGCCTCTAAATCCTACAGCTCTCAACCATCCAGACCAACCGACCTCACCAGTGAAAACTCTTAACCCTAGAGCCTCATATCATACCACGAGAGCTAACCATTAAATCCTACAGCTATTAACCTCCCATACCTGCATCCCTACCTGTTAAAAACCTGCAACTCTTAACCCTAGAGTCCCAGATCATACCTCAGGACCTAGCCTCTAAATCTTACAGCTCTCAACCATCCAGACCAACAGACTTCACCTGTGAAAACTCTTAACCCTAGAGCCTCAGATCATACCACAAGAGCTAACCATTAAATCATACAGTTATTAACCTCCCATACCTGCAGCCTCACCTGTTAAAAACCTGCAACTCTTAACCCTAGGGTCCCAGATCATACCTCAGGACCTAGCTTCTAAATCCTACAGCTCTCAGCCATCCAGACCAACAGACTTCACCTGCTAAACACTGTCTAAATCCGCTAAACATACAGATTGCGCATGGCCGCCATCCTGCTCTTTTGGGTCTGCGCTGGAACACTCCCTTATACCCTACTCAGATTGCGCATGGCCGCCATCTTGCTCTTTTGGGTCTGCGCTGGAACACTCCCTTATACCTACTGTCTAAATCCGCTAAACATACAGATTGCGCATGGCCGCCATCTTGCTCTTTGGGGTCTGCGCTGGAACACTTCCTTATACCCTACTTGTGTATTCCTTATGTGTGATTAAATAGTGTGTTAATGAGTAGGATAGAACTCTATTAACAATTCTACAACATTTTAAAACAGCACAATTTTTAACTTTTCTTCACAGTTTTGAGAAAAGAAACTTTACGATATAACATTGCACTCTATATAGTAATCCGCATCCGCAGTTCTGTTCAAGCGAAGATTCCATATTTCCTCACCCCCCGTCCACTATTCAGGCACTGGTGTACGCACGTGTTGAAAATGCTTACCTTACCGAGAATAATTTTGCTCTGGCGAAGCGGGACATTTTATAAAACCAAAGAGTAAGATGTCAGTGATCTCATACTTTCACCAATTAATAACTCTGTGTATAAAATAGCTCGTTGCTTATATTCGTCTGACTACATTGCTGTTACACTGTAAGCTCATTCGCCTAGTCCCGCAAAACGTAGAACTGCTTCTCGAAGCCGATGACGACTGAGCGCAGCCGAAAAGTAGCCGAAAGGCTACGAAAATTCAGCAACGGCGGATAGAGCACGTGGAACTAATAAATCGTAACGTTTTACAATAAAATGGAAAGGCCACTAAAGTAGCCAAGCCTAAACATAAAAACAGGTACTGCAAGATAAATTAATTATTTAATTTTGTAAATTTTACTTTGTGTACATGGACCACACGCCACTGGAAACTAACAAGAGGCGTTGTTTGGAAATCTCTTTGATCATTTTCCAACACACCTACTAAAATATTTCCCGCTTTTCTAACGCTAGCAGAATCGCTAGTTTCGCTAATGCTCACCCAGATCATCTTATTTTCACATACTGACCTAATATAATTTAACTTTTCATCATAGCCCTTCTGAAGATAATTTTTCCGAAGAGTTGATTTATCAGGAGTGTTTATGTCCGTATGTTTGGAAAAACAATCCTTTCTGAAGATTATATTGAGAAATACAGAAAAAATAACTTTTAAAATGTTTTTTTTTTATTGTTAGACCCGGGCTTATCAACCGACCATCATATATCTGTAAAGTAACATCAGCAGTTTAGATGCTGTCAAAAAAGATTTGAATCACTAAGTATAAGTATTTGGTTTGAAGCATATAAGTTATCATTAAACTATGATGAACAAGATTTATTTTAATTTATAACAAAGCTTAAACGGGTAATGGAATTAACAATTGGATACAACGGTCACACTATAAGTAAATATCTTGATATTAAGTTTCTTGCGCTCCAAATAGATGAAGAGCTCAATTGGAAAAACCAAAGATCACGCTACAAAAGCTTTGCTCTGCTTGCGTTACATTAAGAAACTTAAAGGAATCTGTTTAACCAGAATTCCTTAAAAGCAGCATATTTAGCATATATAGCATGTTTTCACTCCATGTTGCGATTTTATGGGGTAATTTAGCATACAGTAGTCAAGTTTTCATATGAAAAAAAAATTCGCTATACGTATTATATGTGGCAATGGACTCCGTCATTCCTGTAGGTCTTTATTAAAACCCTTAAAAATGTTTATTTATGCTGGTTCTCTTTTGAGCTATATTACAGATTAATTATAATATCTTCACAACAAACCTTGCTGTGCGAGGAATTCAGGAATTTGCATAGCCAGCAAATAGCTTAAACTGTTCCAGAAAGGAGTTACTATTCTGAAATAGGAGTTTTTAGTAAGCTTTCATACTACTTGTAAATATGTAATCCTAACGAATGAATATAAATTTACAAGAAAGGTTTGAATTCATTTGATATACTCACTCTCCATATTATGTGGAGAAATTCTTTATTACCCCATTCAACAGGTAAATGTTCAATACTTGGAGCACACTGCATGGAAAAGTGATTTTATTTATATTATTGTTAATCTATCGTGATGCATGTTCTGCTGTTGATCCTGGAATGGTGATGCCTAATAGCCTTAGCTACACTGTCTTACTAATTACTTACCCTAAAAACGGAAGTTAGCTAGTCACATTTCCTCAAGACAAAATGTAATGCTCTGCTACTTCATTACATACTAATTTTAACACATGAAAATTATTTATTGTTATTGTTTCTCCCTCTCTCAGTCTTCTTTATATAATTATTAATGTTACTTATCAATAATCTCAATATCAACAAACGCAACTTAACCGATTTAGTACAGCATGTAGTATAAATAAGTACTGCTGCAATCAAGATGGATGTTGCATTATGAGTACCACACATTTCCTGTTACAAAATGATACGGTGTCATGCCCTATATGATGTTTTACGACACATAACTGTCTCAGCTAATACTTCAAAGATAGCTTTAAAATTCCCAATTTTAGGTCAGTTGGTTTGAAAAGTTAATAGAACAATCACGGTTAAGCATTAATGCTAAGGGAAAGCTGTAGCGGGAATTCTATGTTGGAGATGGGATGCACGTTGACTGTTTCGAAGACCCAATTCGAGAAGCCAAATATAACAGGATTAATTCGTTGTATTTTGAGTTGTTTCTTGATGATTGTGTTTGATTAAATAAGAATCAGGAGACATCTGTTTTTCAGGTGTGGTTCGGAATAAAGTTTCGGAGAAGTATTAGCCAATAAACCTACTCAAACCTACCCAAGCATACCCCAGATCTCACAGTTGAACACCGGGGTAGCTGGCAGTACTGTATGCCCACGACAAGAAGGCTAGAGGGGTACGAAGGGCAGAGGAGCTTGAACTGTAGATCTACTCCGGTAGCGGATCTGTTTACTGGGAAATGAGTGAATGAGAGTGCATATGTGTAACCCATGCTGCCAGATGTATTGTTTGTTGCAACGATAGGTATTATGTATAGGTGAGCTATGTGCAAGCACTTGTGTATTTTAAACGAGTCTTCCATCCTTGTCATACTCGGAAGGCAGCAAAAGTGATTACGTTGCAGCTTGCCTTCTTGTCTTGGGCAATCAGTACATTTATCGAGGACCGAGATATAGGAGCCGGAATCAAATTGCCGCATGAGGGAACTGTAGTATGTTATTTTTATAAAGAGGGAGAAGTTATGAAGATAAATTTGGCAAAACATGAAAAATGAAGAAAAAGTCCCAAAACAGCACGAGAAAGTCGAATTATCTTACTTTAAGAAATTAGAGTAGATATACTTCACTGGTTTAAAAAAATAGCTTTTTTTGTATTTTGTTCATGTTTAATAATAAAATATAACATGAAATGGACGATTTTATAAATTTTTATAATTGTGAAATCCTTAAACCCAAAAACAGATAAATAGAAGACATTATTTACTTTATCCTTGCTGAAATCTAATAACAGTACCCCACTAAAAGCGCCGACTATTGAAAAACAAAAGCTCTTCAAGAAGAGAGGTCCTTTAATTGCACACCATGACTACATAAAGCAAAGGCACTGTACATGGCACTGTTGAGAGAGTGGTTTGTACATGTGTTTCAAAGAAAACTGCTTTGTAGAGTGTATAAAGCGTTGTTCGTTGTTAGCGGAAATTATAAAGCAAAAATGGAAAATCTTACAAAATGTGAAAAATTCTGAGAATTTTCATAAAATGTTATGGTGCAACTATAGGCCTTTCTTATCGGATATAAGGCATCAAACAACTTACCGACTGGCCGGTTATGTCACTCTCACCCAACATAAACACCATCGAGGGATAAGATAAAACCTTCGTTCTCCCTTCCTTCCGAATATTCTAGAATTCTTTTGAAAATACCAGCAGTTCTATAAGCGAGCGAACTCACGAATTAGATAGTGGATGCATCTCTGATGCGACAAGAAAGGTTGTTCTATGAGAGAGTTTGTGAACTACATCAAAAGCTGCTACTCTGCAAGAATTTAGATAGCTCTTGCGTTCGGCTTCCCAGCGAGTGAAGCGGCTGCTTTAACGCATATTGCGTCGTAAGCACCCAGTGAAGTGACAGTGAAAAAAGAAATATCGCATCAGTGAAGCGACAGTGACAACTAGATAAAGTGACAAGGTGAAGGTTTTCACCATAATATTATGAAATGAAAACATAGTTACTGCTAATCTCACTTTGTCTTCTAAGCGGTTAGCGCAGCGCTAACGTTTCACTTTAATCACTGTTGCATGCACACAGAACAAACCAAACTGATCCATGAAGTGGAATAACAACTGAACTACCACTACTGAACTATCACTTCTGAAATACACTCGGCGCTTCTCATTGTCATCGTCTATTGAAGTCTCACTAAGCTTTTGTCCTCTCTTATTATGTTTGTCAAGTGGAAGAGTTCTGGACTGCAGCGAATAAGATGCGTTTGCGTCCTCAGCTTTGCCACCTCGATATAGGGGTTATTTTCATATTTCCCTCTCTCTCGCACATTATTCTAGAGCAAAGTAAGTTTCCTTCACGCTATACGTAAGGAACTCAAACTGAATTTTGCAAACTTTTATAATAATAGAGTTGTCAGAATAAAAATTGGTAAAAGCACATTCAAATGTTTTAAAAGTTATAATTACAGTTAACTATTTACCTATTTTTCTGTTACAATGTAAGTGCCAGTGTCTCGTCCATATAGCTGTGAATATACAGTCAAGTGACAACTCGTCATTGTCACAGTCTTTTTCAGCTTAGTCTTGCAAATTTATTATGTTAGGCTCCAAAATCTCGTCACGTGCTATTTCTTTCCAAAGGTCGTCTTTTTCCGCGTTTTCCTGTCTTACGGTGTTACTTTGTCAATATATTCGAGAGTAAGTCTTTTTATGTCATTCCCCCCCCAGGGGCCTACTTCGGTAGGTACGGGTTTGGCGCACCCGGGGTCTCGAGCCAACAGTCTCCCTCGTGTGGGCTCCTCTTCGTGGTTGAGGGAGACGGTCAACAGGCCCACCCACGTGTAGGCCGTGCGTGGAGACCCGTGGAGAAGGTTTTTAGATTCTTGTCGAGTTTAGAGTTTAGGATTTAGTGAACGAAATTTTTAGTAGGTTTTGATTGATGTTTTTTATGTACGTGTATTTTTAATAGGTTTCGTTACACTTGTATAGATTTTAGAAAGTTTTTGCCATGACTAATTCTTTAAAGGGCGCTGATGAACGCCGTAGTTGATCGCCCTTATATATATCATCACCATCTTTGTGTCAGTCAGTTTAAAAGTATTGTTTTTGTTTGGAAACCCCTGTTTTATTTTAACCTACACAAACTCATTTGAACTGACTGTATTGGCAGTGGTAAGGAGGAAGGCAGATTACCTTGTGTCCCATTTCAATTGTAGGTTGAACCAGCTGATACTCCTTTTCATGTTTTTTAAACAGAGGAGCAGCCAAATAATGCTGATTTGAACTCTGTAGGGTAAATAAACTTGCAATCATAAACATATGTGATAGCTCACGTTCTGCAGATGCAGCATTCCACAGGCTAACAGGAAGTGTACTGTTTGCTCTTTCTGAATTTAACAAAGATCTTGGCGTGTTCAAAGCAATTCTTATTGCACATGTCAATAGTTTACATTTCGGTTTTAAGTAATTATAAATATACGTACACACACCGTAAGTACGAATATACCAACCAATAATAAAGTTCATTACAGTGCTTACGTCGCGATGAATCGTTATAATATATTGGTATCTCATTTATTTGTATTAGGGAAATTAGTTGAGCTAAAAAAATGTGGAGCTTTTACGGTTGTGTTAGAAACACAAGTGTCGTGGGACACTTTTGCAAAAACGTAGCGCCCAGGACAAGAAGGCAAGCTAGAAGAATGTGTTTAAGCTAGCCTTCCGGGTATGACAGGGATTTTTTTAAAGAAGACATAGTCAAGTTATTAAAAGTGAGATATTTCTTGTATAGAAAATGAGTAGTTGTCAAACATTTTTATGATTACTCACTCAGATGAGATGTTCTTCATATCCCCAAAAGCGCTTTTCGATCAGGTTTTGATCATCTTCAGTGTGTGTTGACCAGCTACTGAGGTGGAGACGAGCCGAACCTTCCAAGAAACTTCTGCTCCTGTGACTGTCATTTGGTTATCTCCTGATTTGTGCTGCCAACTTCTGGGACTGGAACCCTGTGGCCGGACACAGGTGGCTGATGGTCATCTGTGGTGTTGACTGGTTGTAACTGTTTTACCTCTGGATGTGGGTTAATTGAACTGTCGACCTGTGGTGGCGGATGAAATTCCATTTTTTCTTTTTCCCCCTCGTTCTCTGGACCAATATTTAAGTTACTGGTTGTTTTTGAGAGATGTGCTTCCTCACTCATATGTTCCTGAAGTAAACTAGATTGGTTGACATATGGGTTAATTTCAACTGGGTCTAAGTTCTTTAAATTTGTTTCAACGACATCAATGTTGGATTTTTTAATTTTTTTAATAAGTTGTAAAACACTGTTTAATGGTGGTATCTCAAAATTCAAAAGGTTTTTTGTTTCACTATTTAGGATATAAATTTTTTCCCAAATATCTAATTCATTAACTGTTTGTACATGTTTCAATAGTTGTATACTTTGGCCAATTTCATGGTTGTGTTTCCAGAAATGGTTGGCAACTGCAGACTTTTCTATTTGTTTAAGTTTTATATTCCTCAGGTGTTCCGTTTGATGGGTTTTTAAATTTCTCTTAGTTCTTCCAATATAATATGCTTCACAATTGTCACATGGTATTTTATATATTCCAGATAATTTCAATTTATCAATAGTGTTGCTTAAAGGTTTTTTGAGCAGATTCTTGAGGTTGAAATTATTCTTTGGGGCTAATTTTATATTATAATTATGAAAAATTCTTTTAAATTTGTTGAATGCCCAAGGATGATAGGTAAACTTCTTGTAGATAACAGTATTTTCTGGTTTCTTTAAAGTAGTAAATGAACTTATGTGGTTTTTGTATATATGTTCATTAATTATTTTAAATATAGTTGATTCTTTAAAGCCATTGATCTTTGCAACATGCAAGATGTGTTGGTATTCTAATTGATATTCCTGTTCAAGCATAGGTACATTTATAAGTCTGTGGATTAAACAATGGAATACTGCAAGTTGATGTGATGTTGGATTATAGTTATTAGCTTTGATGTAATTGTCCACATGTGTATTTTTCCTATGAATACCAAAATTCAATTTATTATGGTACTTGGAAATTTTTAAATCCAAAAAAGGTAAGAGTCCTTGGAAATAGAAGATCAAGGACTCTTACCTTTTTTGGATTTAAAAATTTCCAAGTACCATAATAAATTGAATTTTGGTATTCATAGGAAAAATACACATGTGGACAATTACATCAAAGCTAATAACTATAATCCAACATCACATCAACTTGCAGTATTCCATTGTTTAATCCACAGACTTATAAATGTACCTATGCTTGAACAGGAATATCAATTAGAATACCAACACATCTTGCATGTTGCAAAGATCAATGGCTTTAAAGAATCAACTATATTTAAAATAATTAATGAACATATATACAAAAACCACATAAGTTCATTTACTACTTTAAAGAAACCAGAAAATACTGTTATCTACAAGAAGTTTACCTATCATCCTTGGGCATTCAACAAATTTAAAAGAATTTTTCATAATTATAATATAAAATTAGCCCCAAAGAATAATTTCAACCTCAAGAATCTGCTCAAAAAACCTTTAAGCAACACTATTGATAAATTGAAATTATCTGGAATATATAAAATACCATGTGACAATTGTGAAGCATATTATATTGGAAGAACTAAGAGAAATTTAAAAACCCATCAAACGGAACACCTGAGGAATATAAAACTTAAACAAATAGAAAAGTCTGCAGTTGCCAACCATTTCTGGAAACACAACCATGAAATTGGCCAAAGTATACAACTATTGAAACATGTACAAACAGTTAATGAATTAGATATTTGGGAAAAAATTTATATCCTAAATAGTGAAACAAAAAACCTTTTGAATTTTGAGATACCACCATTAAACAGTGTTTTACAACTTATTAAAAAAATTAAAAAATCCAACATTGATGTCGTTGAAACAAATTTAAAGAACTTAGACCCAGTTGAAATTAACCCATATGTCAACCAATCTAGTTTACTTCAGGAACATATGAGTGAGGAAGCACATCTCTCAAAAACAACCAGTAACTTAAATATTGGTCCAGAGAACGAGGGGGAAAAAGAAAAAATGGAATTTCATCCGCCACCACAGGTCGACAGTTCAATTAACCCACATCCAGAGGTAAAACAGTTACAACCAGTCAACACCACAGATGACCATCAGCCACCTGTGTCCGGCCACAGGGTTCCAGTCCCAGAAGTTGGCAGCACAAATCAGGAGATAACCAAATGACAGTCACAGGAGCAGAAGTTTCTTGGAAGGTTCGGCTCGTCTCCACCTCAGTAGCTGGTCAACACACACTGAAGATGATCAAAACCTGATCGAAAAGCGCTTTTGGGGATATGAAGAACATCTCATCTGAGTGAGTAATCATAAAAATGTTTGACAACTACTCATTTTCTATATATGACAGGGATACTTGGTTTGTTTAAATTACACAAGTGTTACCACATTACTCACCCACACACAATACCTATCACTGCATTTGCTGCAATGAACATTAGATCTGGCAACATGGGTGACTCATATGCACCTCATACACTCATTTCGTAGTAAACAGATCCACTAACAGAGTAGCTTAACATTTTAAATCCCTTTGCTCTTCATTCGTCTCTTGCCTTTTTGTGGTGGATATTTATTAGAGATGGATTCATTTAGGAATACATTATGACAGTACTGCAGGACTCCGATTGATTGCTAACCTAGTGACGCTCAAGAACAAACATCGTCCCACTTGAATGCCACTCTAATTAACTCACTGACTCACTGGTCCTGCCCAGGGACGGCCGACGGCCCAAACACTGGGCGGAAAGTTCTCGAAAGGAAAATTTCTGAATCTTACAGAAAGGAATTCTCTAGAGTTGTAATACCGCACGTAATTATTAATGTTTTGCCCGGTATTCTTCAATCACGAAGACCGACCATTAACAGAGGTAGCGTAGTTTCTGCGAGGCAGTTAAGCCTTGAGACCGTAGTGACAATGCTTTTTTCCCTTATTTTGTGTAAGTTGATTGCTTAATTTAAAATCACTCTTAGATAAAAATATCTTACTTGAATGCTGTAAAGTTAATAGAAGAACCACTTTTATCTGGATACTAACCGAGCGGGATGGCTCAGGCGGTATCTTCTGTGGCACACATTCGGGAGGTGCGGGTTCGTTTCCCATGGATGACCTACCTGATCCATGGTTATTTCGGGGCTTTTCCCGGGTTGCCAGGTGAATGCTAGGTAGTTTAATTACATCCCCCGAATATCCTGTCCCTCCATTTCATCTCCATTGTCATTTCACACCATCTCTCATCTGGTGTATCTTTCAGGGTAGAAGCGTTGGAGGGAGTATCGGCGCTGCATGGCAGGGTGATATATTCCTGGTAAACACTTCCTCCTTCGGTAAGATGGACCATCTCCGGACCGACCTGGTGGGCCGATTCAGGACCACGGTCGGTGGGATGCCAGTTGTACTGGCCTGCTGAAGGGTTTCCAACGGGTCAGTTGTAAGTACCCTGCCCTCTGATCTGTCGTGGCTCCTTGGGACGGCCGCCCTCTGTCTCCTCTCGTCTTATCTTTCCTCCCAGGGATGCTCCATTTGAGGGCATAGGTACAATAGATCAAGACTGGTCGCAGTACAGAATCCTCTCCGAACGATTTTATCCGATATGTGAATAGTACGATACATAACAGATACAATTCGAATTTACCTTGGGTAGAGAAGACCGCATAAGGTTCACATATTTTCACTGATGACCTTGCAGTTGAGTGCCCTTAAAATGATCATTCACACACACATACACACACACACACACACACACACACACACACACACACACACACACACATATAATCTCTTAGGGTTATTAGAAATGCCTGTCTAGTGATTCTTAAATTGTTCAGTTATTTACTGAGGTTTTAATTGTAACTCATACCATAGTTTCAAAAATCACTTAACATCAATAACTGAGCATCAATGACAATATAACAGTAGATATTGTGTTTCCATTTAGTCAAAAATTAAATAATTCCGCCAATACAAAGTTCCTTGGTGTTCATCTTGAAGGACGGCTTGAATGGAATACTCATATCGATTATTTGGCAAGTAAATTAAACAATGCAATATTTATATTAAGAATTACCAAAAGTACTTTACCGACAACAAGTATGGTTATGGTATACTATGGTGTGATATATAGTTACCTAATTTATGGGATCTATTGTGGGGAAATTATTTATGAACATCCAGATTATTAATACTTCAAAAAAGAGCTGTGAGGATTATTTATGGTGTCCCAACTAGAGTTTACCGTAAACCACCTTTTATTCAGCTATGAATACCTGTAAACTGCCAGCAATGTAACTTACATATTGGACTGGCATAACCAGTATATGTACATGAGCATCTCACTAGAAATAGATATAATATATATTTTAATAAGTGTAAATACAGCAACACAAAAACCAGTTTTGTTCGTATTTCATTCATATTGTATAATAGTCTATCATTGCATATTCTAAGTATAAAAGAAACCGTATCTGCACCTTGAATGGCAAAGAGGCAATAAATAAATATCAAATATCATTCAATAATGATAATGCTGATGATGATGATGTTGATGATGATGATGATGATAATAATAATAATAATAATAATAATAATAATAATAATAATAATAATAATAATAATAATAATAATAATAATAATAATAATAATAATAATAATAATAATAATAATAATAATAATAATAATAATAATAATAATAATAATAATAATAATAATAATAATAATAATAATAATAATAATAATAATAATAATAATAATAATAATAATAATAATAATAATAATAATAATAATAATAATAATAATAATAATAATAATAATAATAATAATAATAATAATAATAATAATAATAATAATAATAATAATAATAATAATAATAATAATAATAATAATAATAATAATAATAATAATAATAATAATAATAATAATAATAATAATAATAATAATAATAATAATAATAATAATAATAATAATAATAATAATAATAATAATAATAATAATAATAATAATAATAATAATAATAATAATAATAATAATAATAATAATAATAATAATAATAATAATAATAATAATAATAATAATAATAATAATAATAATAATAATAATAATAATAATAATAATAATAATAATAATAATAATAATAATAATAATAATAATAATAATAATAATAATAATAATAATAATAATAATAATAATAATAATAATAATAATAATAATAATAATAATAATAATAATAATAATAATAATAATAATAATAATAATAATAATAATAATAATAATAATAATAATAATAATAATAATAATAATAATAATAATAATAATAATAATAATAATAATAATAATAATAATAATAATAATAATAATAATAATAATAATAATAATAATAATAATAATAATAATAATAATAATAATAATAATAATAATAATACACATTTTAACAAAGAGTAGTGTTAAAGGAATAATGACAATTTTATAAACTACAGTACGCTTTCAAGCATAATTTTTGTCTCACTAAAGTTGGACTAGCTCTGTTAAATAAGCAATTATTTATTGAAGAAACATGCAGACAAAGACAGGGATGAGCTTTGAAGGTCTACTCACAATCCATTTTAGGTTACCAACTCATATGTGAACATTGTGTATTATAAATGGCTATAATGCTACTGAATATGTATTGATTTGAAGTTTATACACAACAAATATAGATGATTTTGTATTTATTTTGCCCAGAAGCCCATTTTCTGGGTCCTTGAAGGATGTTTATCCCGTTTTATTGTCTACAGTTTTTATAGGTCTGTTTATAAAAATTTTGAAATCAGCTCATTCTTCATCCCTTCCATTTTATTATACTCGTTCAAGAACTTGTCGTTGCATTGGGTGAATGAACTCTGGATTTAGCTAGTGACATACATCTTGACAATTTGCAACTTGAACCAAAGTACGTGTTGCTTGCTTGCTGGACAATCTGACATTCAAACTAACTCTTGAAAGAGAAAACTCAAGCAGCAGTTAATTCTTCTTGGAAAGTGTTAGCAATGTGGTGACTACAGACGCTTATTGCTTTTCTATTTTAAGATAATCTAAATAGTAGACATTTTAGCTAATTGATGGAAATTATCATTTCTTCACACTAGCCGTAAATAGGAGCGACTGGACGGAAACCAGGAGATCCGTGGTTCAAATTCCTGCCATGGCATTGAATTTTTCATGTTGACTCTATCTATTTGTAGAAATATTTTATTACACATTTCATTGTAGATGCAATAGGGTTAGGGGAGTACACTAGGCTTAAGCAATGGTCAGATCTTTTAAGGGCATGGACGCCATGTTATGACTTCGAAATTCCGTTCTCTTTTCATAGTCAAAAGGGGGAAAAGAGTAACGGTTTCGAATTTAAAAGAAATGTGGGTATTTAAAAATGAAAACCAATACCATGGAATATCATAGAAATGCACAAAATGCTCAGAGAATCACAGAAAGGCTCTTTCAACTTCCAAAACACATATTTATATCACTAATTATTATGAAAGTTGCTTTAAGGAGAACAATACGAAAAAATGTGTGAACAGTGATATCAGCATGGGTTGCAAGTGATGACGTCAGCATAGCTCAGGTAGTCCGTACATTGTTTCTGCTTAGGTAAGTGAACGCTCGCATCACCCTAGCTCATTCAATTGTTTTTTTTTCCCTTGGTTATTTACGTGTCATGGTCGGTACAAAAGAACCAGATTTTGAAGCGCTAGATAGTAGTGTTTAAAAAGTAACTATGTGAAGTTATGTAATTAGGGCGAATGTACAATAATGTAAATATAAGTGTAACGTTGCTGATGTGAAAATGATAGTATTAAATATATTACTACAGAAGCGTAACTTTTTGCAGTTTTTTCGAAAGTGTTGTTATACAGGAAGATATATAAATACTCTTAAGGTGATTCTGTGTTTGAAAAAAAAGTAGAAAATACAGACAAAACAAAACAATGTGATAATTAGCTTGTATATAATTCATTTAATGGATTAATTCTTAGAGTGCTATGAGAGGAAAAGATGGATGTGTCATAGCTTCTTGTGCACTAAGTAAATCAATAGCAATTTCAAGACCTAGATGCCAGCTGCTGCTAACCAAGCCTATAAATATTTCCATTAAAGTAAAAGGTAAGTACATTAGATGTTTATATTTTGTTCCATCCTGCATTTTGTTGATTCACATATTCTTAAAACCGATGAACTTCTTTCATCCTATTGATTAAACAAAGAGGCAGCAGTTTACTTTTTGCGGATGATCTAGAAACAGGCTGCAGAAACGATCACTATAAATAATATGCATGTTTTTCTAAGAATGGGTCTTAAAATAAATAAAATTAAAAGTGAATTTATGGTGGTAAAAACTGTTACAAACTAAAAATGGAGGGGATATGGTAGTTCGGTGCTTCAGAAAAAGATGTGGTCAAGAAAATCGAGTACCTACCAGTTAGATTTTCGAGCAATGGAAAATGGAGTGACTATAAGAGAAAAGTATTAGCATAAAAAATATCGGATATGAGCGTAGTTAGATCTTGTATAAATAAGGTAACAGACATGCAAGTAAAATAGCTAGAAAGGGTAAATGGCTCAATAATAGAAAACAAAGTCTTATAGAGAACAAAAATTTGGGGTCCAGATATAGGATGGTAAGCAATAATTATTTTGTAGACCTATCCTAGGATTCTAGTTCATCACCTATGGGTCAACCCAA
Source organism: Mantis religiosa (assembly GCA_030765055.1). NCBI lineage: Eukaryota > Metazoa > Arthropoda > Insecta > Mantodea > Mantidae > Mantis > Mantis religiosa. The sequence continues at coordinate 95,336,207 of CM060952.1, forward strand.
ATTGAAATAGGAGGATTAAGCTGTAAAAGTTAGGTGAGGAATGGGCATTGATATATTGACATAGAATGTGGAAGTTGGAGGAGAATACAATCAATGCTTCGAAAATACAAACGAAAATGAGAGGAAAAGAACTTGGACACACATAATTTAAAACATTTTGCAGGAAATGGTATGTAATCAAGATAGACGAACAGGGAAAGTTTGGAAGAGGGATTCTGAGACACAAATAATAATGGACATAGAAATACAGGAACTATTTACTGGTCCTGATCACAAAAGACCTTTGAAGTTATACAAAACACTGAAAAGCGATTGGGAAAAATACATGAAATTTCTGATAAATTAGGAAGGGAAGGGTTGGCATAATTTAGAAGTAGTAGTACACTTATGTGGGAGAAGAAATTGACAAACTAAGGGAAAATGTTCCATGTGCGAAATGGCATTTTATTCTGGATTATAAACAAACAAAACTAGAGAGATGAATTCCTTCTACAAAAATAGGGAAACTTATTAAACATAAGAGGGCAGAATAGTTTTGAATCCAAGATCAAAGTAAAATATAAAAAGATAGGAAGTTCATTACTAGGGTGAGGCAGAAATAGTGCTGTAAAGTAGGTAGGTAATTCGATGATGAAATTAATGATAACATTATGTGAGGATAACATAGGATATGGAAGGAAAACCAAACCTTGAAGATTTCAGGACTTCATAGTCCCGTTATATATACAATCTGATGTTAATTATAATCGGAAAGATAAGAATGTAACTCTAGAGTGGGGAGGATAAACTGACAAATAAAAGATCAGTACTTGATTAGTAATAGTTGAAATAAGTATTCCTTATAATTGAATAGACGTATGGAAAGTTGAAAAAAGTGTTCTTCATTCATGATACGTGTTATTTCTTTCAATAAGTTCTTCCGCCATTCATCACTTTTAATTTCATACATTGATGCAGTGCCCCATTTCTTAGCTGGCTTCTTAGTTCATTACCAGCCACATTTTATCGTGGTCTGTGTTGTAGGCAAAAGAATTCTCATTCGAAAATGAAATGAGTTCCTTTGGGTTTATATTTTAATGCAATATTATGAAAAGATTCCAAAATTATAGTGTTTCAATAACCGTAGGTGTGAGTTAAATCCTCCTTAAACATTAATTTATTTCTGAAGTTTACAATCAATCATATGAGATCATACAATGAAGTATAATAATTTATTACGAACTTCACTTAGGTTTCTAAGAAATTATAAATTCTTCACAGAATATAGAACTAGCTTCGGAAATGTATTATCTGCATCTTTAGCTAAGTATTTATTTAAGATGTATGAAGATTCAGATAATATATTTGTGAAGCTAGTCCTGTGAAGAATTTATTATTTCCTAAAAATATAAGTGAAGTTTGTAACAAATTATTATATTTTATTGTAATATTTGTATTGCTTCACTGTTACTAGCTTCAGTTTTTATGTAATATACGAGATCTTTCTTATCCAATTTGGGTTTTTAAATCTGGGCCTCTGTGAAGTTATCGTTACAGATCAGCAGTGAATATTCCAGACGTGAATCAATGATTCAAAATAGATTTGAATTTTAGATGAGTAATAATATTTTGTTTCCATTCATGTGCGAGTTGTGGTTCACTTTCAATTGTTTTTATCCATCTATTTTTGTGGATAGAGCTACGTGCCATATGTCAAACTTAAGTACTATGTCAGTAAATCACATCAGCTGTTCGCCAGGCATGCAGTGTTCCTCAGAGTGATGTGATTGTGAGTGCTAATACGAAAGTGCTTAGTGAAAGTGTAATTGAAAAGTCTACTAAAACCAAAGACGATTCACATAAGCATATTGCCAACAATTCAATAGTAGGCAATAAATCTTCTACCCTCTTAACCCGTGTTAAAAAGCATAGTTTCATCTTGGAAGACTAAAAGGCGATACCACCAGTGAACACATATTAGTCTTTCTAAAGAAAGCTTTCCCTGATATTAATATAACTGTGGAAAAACTTGAATCTAAAGGTTTAAACAGTAGTTTTAAACTGGACGGTTTATTTAAGGATAGGTTAATGGAGGCCGATGTGTGACCATGCAATGTCGCTATCCATCGTTTTTTATTCATACGCCATAAAGGTCATTTCCCTTCAAAAGAATAAATCATGGGAAATTTTCAAATTCAAGTACTAATTACGAGAGATAATTTTAATCTTTTGCATATTAATGTTCAAAGTCTTAGAAATAAAATTTCAGTTTTCGAAAATGAAATTGAAAATCTTAAGTTGAACGTAATCTGTATAAACGAACTCTGGCTAACTGTTCAAGAAATACAGTATTATATTCCTTCTAATTATGTCTTGGGTAGTGCATGCTGTAGCACATTGTTTCAGAATGGCGGTAGTTGTATACTTTTAAAACATAACGTCAAATTTATTCCACTTGATGTTTCCAAATTCTGTTTGGAAAAATGTTGTGAACCTTGTGCTGTTATTTTAGATGGTACAAACGTAGTCATTATTTCTTTATATCGATCTCCTAGTGGTGATATTTTGAACTTCTTCTCTATTTTTGAAACTCTTTTGAATTACCTATCAAAATTTAGCACAAATATCATAATTGCCACTTATCTGAATTTAGATTTTAATTTGGATTCTAATAATGTTATGTACAGCCGGAATATATTACGATCTTTTAATCTTCATTTCACGTCCTTGGTTGCTACTCGGCAGGGATTGGGATTGGGATTTAATTACGGAGGGGTTTCGGTATTTGGCCACCATGCTGGGTCCTTTGTTCCCTTTACCCCCAAGTGGGGACACCCCCGGGAGGAAGGATGAGGCGAAGGAGACAGAGGGTGGCCGACCAAAGGAGCCACGACAGTACAGAGGGCAGGGTCCCTAAATTTTACTTGGATAGAGACCTCTCCCGACAGGCCAGGACAACGAACCCACTCCCCTCCAACGAGAAGGCAACGAGCCCAGCAGCCGAGCCCTAATGGTCCCAGGCAGGCGATCCGAGCCCCACAGGTCCCTGACTGGCGGCCCCGAAATGGTCCCAGCAGAGGAGCCTACCCTGAAAGAGACCACCAGATGAGAGATGATATGAAATGATATGAAGATGAAATGGAGGGACAGGGAATTTGGGGGATGTAATTAACCTACCCAGCATTCACCTAGCGACCCAGGGAAAACCTCCGAAAAACCCATGGGCCAGGTAGGTTGGCCACGGGAATCGAACCTGGGTCTCCAGAATGCGGACCACAGACTAAACCGCCTGAGCCATCCCGCTCGGTCTACTCGGCAGGGCACTTGTCTCGATTATATTTTAACTGACCTTGACCAGAGTCTTTATAGAGCGGTGTAATCAATCTTTATATAGCTGATCATTTTGCCCTGTTTTTTAATTTAATGTGTGATTATTTTAAAACATGAGGAGCCCACTTATACTCTTTCTAGCGTCTATTCTGCAAATAATTATGACACTTTCATTTGGGCTATATCGTCCATTAATTGGAACCTTGTACTTGATCTTTCAAAGAACTTACATTTAATATTTTTGTATTTTTTAAATGTTTTCACTGATTTGTTTAATTTATTTTCCCTTTGAGGTCAGTAAGGAATAAGCTCACAACCAAGAACATTAATTGCTTTTTTCTTATATATTTTAATTTACGTCCGCCCCAACGTTAAGTTATATCGGACGGTGAATGAATTGGGTTAAATGATGCTCAAATAAGTCCAGGGTCCATGGAGCTTAGAGTTACTCGACATTCGTCTTGAAGGATAAGGGAAAATCCCGGAAAAACCCGTATCTAGGTAACTCTCCCTGACCGAGATTCGAACTCGGGACCTCTTGAACGTGAGGCAGACATGCTACCATCTACGCTACCGAGGCGGGCAAAATTAATTGGTATAATGCTGACTTAAAATCATTAAAGGGTAAAATTATGTTATATTATAATATGTACAAGCACACTCAGAATAAAGACATTAAGTGTAAATACTTATTACTAAATAGTGAATACGAAAAGCAAGTGAAATTGGCCAAAGGCAGAGCATACTCTCATAATATTGAATCAGCTAATAACAAATCCAAAGCTACTTGGGCATTAATTAATACTAAGAGATCGAAACAGAATAATATACCTTTAGATATTTCCCCCAATGAGTTTAATGAATTCTGTATAAACTCTGTGGAGGATATTGCAAAATCTGTACCTCATAATAGTGTAGAAGCTATGACTTTTTGTAAAAATGTTCATAATGCTAATCCTGACCAATTCCACTGGAAGACTATCTCTACTGAAGTTGTCTTGAGTGCTGTTGGCAGGTTATCTATGTCACCTAACTGTGATGCGTATGGTATTTCTAATTATTTTATCAAACAAGCTATTACATTTATTGTTCAACCATTAACAATTTTATATAATTTATGCTTAACTCAAGGTACTTTCCCAAAGTGTTTAAAGATTTCAAGAGTAACTCTTATACATAAAAAGGTGATGTTAAGGACTTAAAGAATTAGCTCGGTACCCATACCCTCTATAATTTTTGAATACATAATTTAAGGCCAAATTTACCCTTTTTTGAGAATAATCAGTTAATATCTCCATTGCAATTCGGCTTTAGATCTGGTAAATCCTCTTGAACATGTCAAATATGTGATTCAAGCTTTCGAAGAAAAAATGTTTGTGTCACTTATTCTCTGTCATTTATCTAAGGCTTTCGACTGCGTTGTACCTGAGTTACTGGTTCGTAAATTAGAGTATTTGGCCTCTGAAGTAATTATCTTGAGCTATTTAAGTCATACTTGTCAAATAAGCAGCAATTTGTATACAATACTTCTCTTTGCTTGGATATTAAATATGGAGTTCCTCAGGTTCCGTTCTTGGTCCTTTTATATTTTTGATTATGATTAATGATCTTCCCAGTCATTTTTCTGACTCGCCATTATTGTATGCTGATGACACCACGCTTCGAGCTAGACATGCTAATTTAAGTGAACTTGCCCGCCTCGGTAGCGTAGATGGTAGCATGTCTGCCTCACGTTCAAGAGGTCCGAGTTCGAATCTCGGTCAGGGTGGGTTACCTGGATAAGGTTTTTCCGGGGTTTTCCCTTATCCTGAGAGACGAATGTCGGATAACTCTAAGCTCCATGGATCCTGGACACATTTGAGCATCATTTCACCAAATTAATTTACCGTCCGATATAACTTAACGTTGGAGGACGTAAAGTTACAAAAAAAAAGTGAACTTGACTTGACCTTTTCCCCAGCTTAATCATTAACAGAGCTCAACACTGGTTATCAATTAATGGCTTTTTATTGAATCAAAACAATACTCAAATTATGTACCTTGGGTTAAGAGAAATGTCTAACAGTACTTCTCAGCACGTTAATTTACTAGGTTGTAAGCTCCATACCAAGCTCACATGGAGAAACCATGTTTTTGAAGTATGTAATAAAATTACTCGCACTACAGTTTTACTTTGTAAACTAAGATCTGCGCTTCCACTTGATGGTTTGATAAATATTTATTTTAGTCTTATTCAGTCTCATAAATCATACGGTATACACTTATGGGGACCCTCCCCTCACATTAAGGATGTTTTAATTTGCGAGAAAAGGGTATTAAGAATTATGTTGAATAAATGTTCAACCGAGCCATGTGAACCATTGTTTGTTCAACTGAAAATTTTAACTGTTGCTAATCTATATATCTATTCTGTCTTGCTGTATATACATAAAAGCAGACACGAGTACATACTGAGATTTAATGTTCACAGTATTTATACGAGAAACCATTTTAAATTACATATTCCTATTTGTAGATCATACTCGACAGCCAGTACTTGTTTTTACAATGGTGTTAATTTCTATAACAAACTTTGTTTTAATGCAAATAATGTACCTTTTAATTTGTTTAAAAGGAAAATTTATCACTGGTTTATATTAAGACCTTTTTATTCACTTAGTGAATTCACATCATATGTACCTGATGCCAATGTATTTTATTCATGACGATGTGTTATTCAATGTACTTGATCTGAGACAAGTAAATTATTATTATTATTATTATTATTATTATTATTATTATTATTATTATTATTATTATTATTATTATTATTATTATTATTATTATTATTATTATTATTATTATTATTATTATTATTATTATTATTATTATTATTATTATTATTATTATTATTATTATTATTATTATTATTATTATTATTATTATTATTATTATTATTATTATTATTATTATTATTATTATTATTATTATTATTATTATTATTATTATTATTATTATTATTATTATTATTATTATTATTATTATTATTATTATTATTATTATTATTATTATTATTATTATTATTATTATTATTATTATTATTATTATTATTATTATTATTATTATTATTATTATTATTATTATTATTATTATTATTATTATTATTATTATTATTATTATTATTATTATTATTATTATTATTATTATTATTATTATTATTATTATTATTATTATTATTATTATTATTATTATTATTATTATTATTATTATTATTATTATTATTATTATTATTATTATTATTATTATTATTATTATTATTATTATTATTATTATTATTATTATTATTATTATTATTATTATTATTATTATTATTATTATTATTATTATTATTATTATTATTAATATTATTATTATTATTATTATTATTATTATTATTATTATTATTATTATTATTATTATTATTATTATTATTATTATTATTATTATTATTATTATTATTATTATTATTAATGTGTATCAACCTTTTTATTCTATTCTGCTTTATCTGACAGAAACAACAGTATGTGTAGATTTTAAATAATATACGAGTGATCGAAGGTTTTACGCAACTGGTTTGTATTTTTTCATTAGCAATAACCTCCATTAAAACAACGATTTGTAATTATTTTTCTCTACCATGTAGGGAAAGTACATATTACATTCCGCCCAAAAACCAGATACCGAGATTTCACCAAAAATATACACTCTTTAAGACTAACCCCATAAAAATAATTTTTAGAAAACAGTGTGTGTGTGTGTGTGTGTGTGTGTGTGTGTGTGTGTGTGTGTGTGTGTGTGTGTGTGTGTGTGTGTGTGTCTGAAGAGCATAACTCCAAAATAGTTAAATACCATATTTGGCATTTAAGTTCAGCAACTTACAAGTGTGCGACACGAAGAATTTAAAAAGTATAATCTCACCCTAAGCCTCCTTTTGAATGCAAAACTTTCCGGAAGTTTTCATTTTCTCAAAAATGATTCTAATTTTTTTGATTATAATATCGTATCTTTAAGATATTTTCATTGAAAAATAAAATTATATCTTGAGTTTTGTGGGAATAGCCTCTGAAGTACTCTTCATTTTGGATAATTTTTGTATAACTGGTAAATCGTAAAACAAAGGGAAAATCTTACGGCATAAAAACTTTAGGTCTCGTTAAGGCGCACATGTCAAATGCATTTTTTTTGAGGAATAATACTTCTCAAGTTGTTCCTTTTTATTGATTTGAATTTTTAAACGATTACACTTTTCTCAGATTGGAAAGTCTTATGAGTTCTTTTTTTCTCGTCCTGGTCATGAAAAGAGAGCAGTATTTAAAAGCCCCCAATGGGAATCACCACCCAAAAGATTATCCCTTAAAGCTTACTGTACTTGCCTATTCCCACTGTATCTAAGAAATATCTATAAATAATCTCTGCAAATACTTATTTTGATTAACATTAACTAATGGAAATTAATTGTCCTTTCACACTGGCCGTGTGTAGTCTAAGGTATGGAAAGATAGAGTCAGACTGAACAATTCAATGCCATATCCGGGATTTGAACCACGGATCTTCTGGTTGCCGTCCAGCCGTTCTAACCCTTGAGCTACTATGGCCAACATGCCGACATGACATTAAATTCTTCAACTGACTCGTATTTTCCCGGTAAACCACTTAGGAGTTCTCATAAACACATGAGACAACTACCTCAATGGCGACTTACAATGTGTAAGTACTTTTAAGGCCCGGGCTTTATAGTTAGCCACTATTAGGTCAATGGAAATTAATTGTTCTTTCACACTGGCCGTGTGTAGGCTAAAATATGGAAAGATGGAATCAGACTAAAAAATTCAATGCCATAGCCGGGATTTGAACCACCGATCATCTGGTCGCCATTCAGCCGCTCTAACCCTAGAGCTACTATGGCCAGCGTGCCGACATGACATTAAATTCTCCAACTGACTCGTGTATTTCCCGGTAAACCACTTAGGAGTTGTCATAAACACATGAGACATCTACCTTAATGGCGACTTACAATGTGTAAGTACTTTTAAGGCCCGGGGTCACTATTAGGTCAATGGAAATTAATTGTTCTTTAACACTGGCTGTGTAGGCTAAAGTATAGAAAAATAGAGTCGTTATCCAACCTTTAATGCAAGTTTTCACACACACACACACACACACACACACACACACACACACACACACACACACACACACACACACACACACACACACACACACACACAAAGAAAGAAAAATATCTGGGGCGCTACAGTCCATATCGGACCAGGGCCTGCCAATCCGAATGCCGGCCTCACGCCTACATATGCAAGGTAGAGGTGGGCGATACAGGAATGAGATAAGATGTGGTCAGCATCTCAACATCCCGAGCCGGAAAGTTGACTTTCTAGGCCAGGGCCGCTTACATATCGCAAACTCCTCAATTTCCTCACGATGCTGAGTCGTATACGTGGGACTTAAAATCCGCACCCACAGGAGTGGGATCGATCGCAGGTCGCTTTCCGTGGTAGGGAACCAAGGCATGATGCCTTAGCTCAGTACGCCACGGCGCAGAACTTTCACAATTAAAACAACACATTTATTCTAAATAAACATAAATAACACGCAGCACACTGGTCAAGGAAATTACTTGCTACTTGCGTCATCTGCATCTCTGTAATATGAGATGGAAGTTGGCCTCTTCTTGACGGGAGTTCTAAGCTCACCAACTGTGGATTTTTCTTTGCGTACGCTGTAAATACTTGAAACTGTCACATCGACAAACTCTGGATGTTAATTTCGCCACTTCATCGATAGAAAGTTCTGGATATTTCTCACAGAACACGTTTAATGTTATTGTCTTTTCACCACTTCGTAACGGTTTTCTGCGCTTATGTTTAAACACACTCACTCGTTCCGCTGATGCATTTATGCCACTGAATGCATGATGTATACTGTTTTTTTTTCTTGTTGCCCCGTGTGCCAGCTTCCAATTACGATGTATTAGTTAGGCTAGTCAAGAATTCATTAGTGTTCGGATTATAACTGAACTATGCTTAAGTACTCAATAGTTTGTGCTTTAGAAGAAATGAACCTCAGTAGTACTACTTTCTCGAGGAACTATTTGAGGGCAAAAGCGTTAATCAAACCGCGAAGAAGGAGCCTTGCGGTCAACGTGGTTTTACGTCCTGCTTTGACATTCTGATGTACATAGTATAGGTTATTAACATGAAATTAATTACTTAATATACACTTAGTCACAACTTATTAGGAGTCTTACAATGTTGAGGATGTAATACTGGTTTGATGTACGTGTTTTCAGAGCTTGAAATAATATTTAGAACTTCCTATAACTTTTAGCACACAGAGGTAAAAAGTAACTCACTTTTTTTTTTAGCTACGACGTTTTGCCACTTGATACTTTTATATAGATTCGAAAGTGTCCAGATTTTATTTTATGTTAAAACACCTGAAGTATCTTAGTAATTAATTACTCTGTTAAAACGCTTCTGATGGACGATAGCACGTGTTTATTTTATTTTAAAATCGCCTTTCATGAACATATGTTCGATATAACAAAATATATATTCCTTGACAACCACAAGCGGAACCGGAAATAAATCACTAGCGGAACCAGATATAACTGGGACACTCAGGTTAGTTTTACTATCGTGACTTTGTGGGTTCGTGGAATTAAAAGACCGAGTTGCAGAAATTAAAAACCTCCTTTATTTTCGTAGTAATACTCTTAAGATTACAGCAGCATTACGTTACATACACCATCAGTCTACCAAGGTCGATGCCAATAACAAACAGTGACAGTTGATTATTACATTAGCTCTCGTTACAACAACACTCTTTTTACACAACTACTGCTTACTCACTCTTGTTTACAGCAACTGTTTCACAACTGCCCTGCTGGCGTGTCACAATCCTTTTTATAGGTCCATTCACAACTCGAGAACATTCTCGAACAAACAAGAAAAACAACCATTTTCCGTCAATCGAGATATCTCTAGAAACTTCGAGACGTGAAATCCTACCTGTGGCGGCGAGTCCTTTATCTAAGATAACATTGTTTTCCACCTTTGTGATCACTCGCCGCGTTATCGTTAACTGCTCATGCAAGCTCGTGAAACATTATCCGCCGTCTATTATCTATTTGTGCCGAAACGTTTATGCCCAGAGCCGCAACATTATTATGTCAATTTCTTTGGCACACTTCTGGAACCATCTAAAAGGTTTAAAATGTTAATGATTAGTTGGTTACATAATTAGTTGCTATTCTATTCAATCTACATGGCATGATGGCGAATCTGACAACTAATGACCCGGTTGCTGGATTATTCGTGAACTACTGTTGGGTTTACTTGACTAGTTTCCCAACTCAGTGTGCCCCAGTATATTAACTATTCCACCGCTGAACTGCAGACGTTGCAGCAACTTTAAAGAAGAAATAACTTTGACTCTTAAGATGTATTTTTTGTGACTTTCTTTACTTCTCGAATGGCGGAAACCAGCTTTAGTAGCTGTAACAGAAAAATTAGGTTAGTCCATAACACGATATTAAAGCACATTTGTTATAACGCAGAATATGAAAGAGAACAGCTGTGTTTGGCACGATGCATCATGTCCACCTGCTGTAACAAGAAGGCTATGTATGAAACGGACTGAGAAACCTGGGAAAAGTGCTGGCAATAGGCCAAGAGTAATTACTAAAACTCACCTAAATGCTTTAAAACGCAGTTGCTTATCTACTTAGAACTATTTAAGAACATTACAACCTTACAATCTATATTTATCTGTAGCAGATGTATAGAAGTGATATAATGTGATCTTTTCAAATTTCTTTGCGCATAATACCATTCTCCCATTTAGGAATCGATGTTTCTTCTTGTTTTCTATTTTGCTCTCCTCATGTTTTGGAATTTTAAGTATAATTCAAATTTTCTTTAAAATTTCAATATAAATATTAAAGATTAAAAAGGAAAAATATACATTTGGTAGCGATTTTTCTGTATTGTTTACTTATATTAATGCATTAATTATTATATTCAATTATCATCCAATACTTACCTCAACTTTTTCATAAACTTTTTATTTTTTCCCTGGATCTAAACAGAGACAGAAATTTATTATCCATGATGTACTGTGATTTGGGTTCTCCTGATTGAGAGTGACTCCTAAATACTTAGAATGTGCTCGTGCAGTCGTGGCAGATGAACCCTCAATTTCTCTCCTGAATATTAGGAAACAATACGTCACCCTGATATTTCGTTATGAAAGGTAATTTGAAATAATCTAACTGTTGAATACGTCATTGCATATTCAGCAAGCTCACCTCAGTAGTGTGTCTGCATCACATTCAAGAGGTCCCGAGTTCAAATCTCGGTGAAAGTGAATTATCTGGATAAGGTTTTTACGTGGGTTTCCCTTATACTGAAAGAAGAACGTCAGGTAATTCTAAACTCTATGGAATTTGAGTTCATTTGAGCATCGTTTCACACATTTCATTCATCGTCCTATAAGACTTAATGCTGTAGGACGTAAATTAAAAAAAGGTTCGGCTAATTACTATACCAGAAATTCTTTGAGAATATGGTGTCATTTTCGTATCATATACTCTATAGTTTATTCTATTATAATAACGAAAGAAAAAAAATACAGTTTAATTCTTAAACCATTATTTCAATGAAAACAAACGTTTTGACCACTTTTCTTCTAATTATTCTTCACATATGCAATAATTAAGACAGGACGTTATTTATGTATATAATGTAACTCTAATTAGCCTAGATTTTGCCTTTACTCCTTTCTTTAAGTGCATCATTTCGCCACAATTTAGCACTATTATTATTTTGAAAACGTCTTTTTTTTTTTTTTATTTTGGCGCAGCCGCGATTTGAATAACTGACCATACACACTCATATATTTATGTCATCTGTCGCCCGCCTTCTCGATATCTTGGATATATATCAGTACCACGGTCTTTACCATCACTCATTTATCTTTGCCTTATGTTTACGTTAAAATAATATAAATTTATTTTTGATCACCTATATTAATTCAGTAAATAAAGCAAGTTAATTTATTTTATTGAATTTATAAACATTAAATGGTATGCTAATTTCACTTTTGGCCTTAATAACTACTTAGGTAAACATAGCTTTTTTGTATATGACAGTTATAATGTATTGTAGCTCTTTTATGTTAAGAAAATGAATAATACGTAAATTTAAGTTGAAATATGTATTTGCCCTTATTATTACGTTTAAAACTAGCGTGTTTCGGTTTTATCTGGTTTGATTTAATATTAAACATTTCACTGAAAATATTCCAACGATTATTAGGAAATTGAATATCATTTTATAAAGCAATAAGAAATTTGAGCGGCATCAAAGGAAGCGCGCAGTTTAACCATATACATTAATTTGTTTACTAATTTAATTTAATTTACTGTAAGAACTATCATTCACATTTAAGTCTATACTAAAATCCTCTGCTACTATAATATTTTTATGTTTTTCAGATAATTTTGATAAAAGTTCATCTAACTGTGTAATAAATAACTCTTTTTCTGAGCTGGGAGACCTGTAAATCCCTAGAACTACTATGCTCTGTTTGTGAGCTTTTAGCTTTAAGGCTGCAACCTAAATAATTTCTCACACTGAAAATCACTCACATCCATGACTGAGGCACTCAACGATCCTTGAACTAACATAGCTACCCCACCTCCCTTGTGTAGGGACCTAGTAATAGTAGATAATAGTAGTAATTCATTTCCTTTTACATCAGCAAATGGAAATACAAAATCAAGATTACAATTATAAAATCCATACTGAAATATGTCATATATTCCTAATCCTGAAAATCCTATCATGTTAACATGTTGCCCACCATTGAATAGTAATTCAGTCCCCATACACCTAACCCTAGGTTTTTGTGTATTGGAGGCCCTCTGCTCCTTTTTACACTTTTTGCCATTTCACCTATCCCACTCTACATTTTTCTCTTAATTGTTCTTAGCCATCTCTCTGTAACTTTCCCTAAATAATTCCTTATATTTCTCCTGTTCTTTTCTCCTTTTACTGACAACATTTTTCTAATTACTACTTCACCCCCCCCCAAACTGTCCCATTTACGTAGCCAAGCCTGCTCTCTCCATATCTTTGTTTGACTACAATTTAATATACAATGGAAATCTGCATTCTCTTCTCCACACAATGGACATTTATCTAGCTCCCTCTCTTGACCTATATCTTTCAAGTTTCTCAGTCCTGTTCTCGCCCAAGCAAAACCTTCTCGCCCTAACTTACTACATATATCTATATATCCTTCCCTCCCCCAGGTTGTTTTTATTTCTCTATATAATCTCAGTGAGCTTTTGTCACTTGTATTGGCAAAAATGTCTTGTCTGTCAATAGCTTCTAATCTTAGCTTAACTTCTTTCCAGAAGCCTCTATACCCATACTCTGCATTTATCTAAGAATGCTTCAACAAGTCATACATTTTATATGCCCAAGACCCACCCCAGTTACTTCTCTTTTGAATATGAAAACATTCTTTAATTATATTGCCATCTTCCAAGTTAGTGATTCTGTATAAATATTTAATTTCCCTTGACAAGATTTTAATTGTAGTAGAATGCCTGCCTAGTTCTAATTGTGCTGCCCCATTAGGTGATGCTATTGGTAATCCCAATATGTATTTACAAAAGGATCTATGCACTCTATCAGTCTCTCTCCAAGCCTCATCTATTCCCCAAACCTCTGATCCATGTAACATTCTATTTTCTACTACTGCCGTATAAATCCTCTCCAACCATTTGACATTTATATCTGGCAGTTTACTGTAGCACGATCTTATCACTCTCATGGCCATTTTACCTTTTGCCACACACATCCTTTTTTGTTCTTTCCAGCTGCCATCTGAACTCAACCTTGTACCCAAATAATCAAATCTCCTTACTACCTCTAGTTCTCTTCTATTAACCTCCCATTTATCATCCTTACGCAACCTGTATCCTTTTTTGAAGACCATAATCTTTGTTTTGTTTTCATTCACTTTCAAAACCCATTTATTGCAATAAGAATTGGCTGCCTCGATTGCTCTTCTCAGCCCTCCACTTGATATGGACCCAACTACTAGGTCATCTGCAAACAGTAGCCCCGGCATTTATTTATTATTAATAACTGGTGAATGTGCCCTACAACTTGATATCTCCTCTAAAATTCCATCAATATAAAGATTAAATAATACTGGATTAAGTTTACATCTCTGCCGTACTCCTGCCATGCTCAATATAGATTTAGTTTACTTTGTTGCTTGGTAGTTTTATACACAACTCATTCTCTTGGTATATCATTTTAATTACTTCTTTAAATGCCTGACTTATCCCCTTACTGCTTAATTTTATCCACAATGCATCTCTATTAATAGAATCAAATGCATTTTCTAGATCAATAAATATCATATATACCCTTCCCCTTTTATTGCTCAGATATTTGTGTACAATTGTTTTAATAATAAAGATGATGTCCGATGTCCTCCTGCCTAGTCTAAAACCTGCTTGGAACTCCGATAGTTTATTCTCCTTTTCAACCCAATTTTGCAACCTATTTGCTAGAATTCCAGTGAAAATATTCCCTAGAATAGACAATAAACTAATCCCTCTGTAGTTAGCTGGGTTATTTTCATCTCCCTTTCCCTTGTAAATTGGGAATACCATGCTTGTCCTCAATTTCCTAGGAATTTTCTTTTCTTCCATTATTTTATTGAATAAATTTGTTTACTAAGAACTGCAAGTGATAATTATCAGGTCGTGGTTATCCAATTATTTTTTTGCAAAAATTGAAAAAATTAGCAAAAAATCAATAATACATAAAAATTGCTACAATTCTGTTCAGTATTACGTCATTTCCTATTGGTACCGTAAGCATCGAGAACTAGGACTATAAGTAGTATTTACTTGTTTCATCGTTGTGGCTACGGCAATTGACAAATGTATTGTACATTTAGCTTACATAACCAAATATGTGTTCGCAATGATTAACTTACAAACCAAGTACTGCTAGAATATGTTCCCCCCATCCATCTGAAAAGGAAAGCGCGCTGTGGAAAAATGTCTCTGGTTTTGGAAGTGTTTTTTTCACACATTTACGTGAAATAAGCTAGAGGTTCGTAATCTTTATCAATACAGACGTCAAGGTATTTTCAGCTCCAGCTTACTGACTATGAACGGTTATCTGATGGGATGTTTGAGAGTTGGCGATTCTCTTTCCTACGAAAGCGTTCTGAAGAGTTTTAGAAATTTTTGAACGTATTCCCCACACAACGTTTAAATGAGATTTTCGCATGTTGTCTTTTACTAACCATTTTATGTAAAACATTTATCGTGTATAACATAACGTGGA
>CM060952.1:95352928-95425148 GCA_030765055.1 Mantis religiosa
GTTGCGTGCCTGTCTCACGTTCAAGAGGTCCCGAGTTCAAATCTTGGTTAGGGTGAGTTACCTGAATAAGGTTTTTTCGGGGTTTTCCCTTGTCCTGAGAGACGAATATTGGGTAACTCTAAGTTCAGTGGGCTTTGAGCTCATTTGAGTGCCATTTCCCCAATTCATTGTCTAATATGACTTAACGTTGGAGCACGTAAATTAAAAGGACAAATCACCGTAAGTTGTTATTCAAACTATACCAACAATTAAAATGACTAGCCAACAACGATTCTCTGATATTAGGTGTTAGCTAACAATGTTTGTGACACACATCCAACAAGCCTTGCTATAAATAGTTCTATACTTCAGAGTTGTTTATTTAATTACAAATAATTCAGCGGTTTTATCATAATTTAATTTAAATGTAATACACCTTTTTAATGGCTGGGTAAGTGATGGATAAAATTTGTATTGCACTTGTGAATCAATATTTATTTACATACATTCACGAAAATTTAACAAATCTTACACTCGTGGATAAAATACATCCTGATTCACTAGAATCATAAGTAACTATATCAATTTTTGTGGCTTTCATTTGATTTTAGAAATCTTTATCGAAATGAGGCCCATTTGGTGACAAATTGCCGCAGTTGCGCACCATCCTAAGCAGAACCGCTAAAACAATTTATTCAATAACATGAATTAATATTAAAACTTAATTCACTGTTTTAATTATTTACAGTGCAATTCCAGTAAATCTCTGCTTACATTTCACAAATGTTTAGTAAGAGACTTTAAAGACACATGTGTTATCTACACACTAGTTACCTATGCTTAGACATGTTTATCATAGATATGTATTATTAGATACCTAATTCATCAGATAAGATTTTAATTTCATTTTCGAAAACGTTTTTACTTTTTTCCCCTCTATAGCCCACCGATTTCTGTTTTAACAGGTAATATTACAAGTTTTTGTATTCGAATAAGTATATTAGTTCCGTGCTTTACACTTAGTATTCGTCAAGCCCAATAATTTGTCCACGAGGACGGGGATTTCATTTTTTTGACATATCTTCGCAGTTAACTATCAGCACATTTTCTGAGAATAAAGTTCCATTTTATTCTTATTTGTCATCTCCAAGATATGATTTATTAATGTTTTGCATTTTTAAATAGTTCTTTCTTAAGTGCTAGTTGTTTCTCTTGTGCTCATCCAAAAAGAATGCAATTTCAAAGATATTACATAGTGATCGGATGTTTAAAAATGTGACTATCGTCTTTGTATGCTTTTTACACTTACCACAAAATGTGTTAATGTGGAATAAAAGTAAGTATATATCGTTTAACAAGAAGTAGATACAAGAATAAGTTTAGTAGGTAGGTATATTTTGCAGAAGAGCGAGTAAATGCAAATGATTCGATTTTTATGGTGTACAAAGTTGGTAATGTAGAGATCGATTGTGCCTTGTTTGAAGTTGGAATATCGATATCACGGTCGTTTCCTTTTCAGTTGGATGCTACTTCTAAATCTTATTACCTTAAGATGAAGGCAACACGATTGTATCACTGCAATGTAATATGGAACAGCATTAAACAAACAGTAGATAGAACTCTGGCATGCTGTAACCTATTTGATAGGAAATAAAAGAAAGAAAATGGGCCAGGCCGAGCACATTCCTTCCAGAAAGAAATGCTTAAATACGCAATGAAGACAGAACTAAGAATGGTATGAACAGGCCATTTTTCTTTCTGCGCTTCACGGTTCTATGCCCCGCGGAACAAGTTGATTGGCTCAGGGGAAACAAAATGGCGGCGAAGCAGCGAGGGAGAAAAAAAAAGTGGAAGAACGGAGCCCCGAAAGTAATGTTACAACAGCATCACTTATATTGCAGATGTTCTTACATAAAACCCGAAAGCAAGAAGAATTGGAGAGGCAAAGGGGCAGGAGTAATGGTTATAAATGCAATGCAAAAACCTGGAGAAAGGAGAAAGGTCGTTCTCTCTTTTTCCAAACACATGCGAGCGGAGGAGTACAGCTACAGAGAGGAAGTTATTTGTTGGAATTCTGTAACAATGGAAATAGATGTGCGATTGGGGAATTGACTCATGGCGCTCCACATCTTACCGTTCGAGAGCAAGAAAACCCCTTATCTACCTACAGTCAGGTATGAATCAGAGATAGACTTCTTTAGTTTCTAGTTTTAAAATAACATAATTTAATTAAGAGTTTACAGCAACATAAAACATGAAATCCAAGAGTAAACTTATTAGGCCCTTGCATTACTTGTACAGAGAACTTTGGTTTGATTTCCGGTGCTGGCGTGGGGATTTTCTCCACTGGGACACGTAGTCTGGGGTCCACTCAGCCTCGTGATCAGTTCCTAGGTGATCAGTTAAGAGGATAGGCGGGTTCAGGTTGCGAATACGCATTCAATCGGGACGTTCTAACCTCCATTACTGCACCCTATTCATGACGCCTGTTGTGCGGCTACAGTGCTTCAAGCTCTCATTGAGTTACATTACTATAATACCTTATCATAAGAGATGTCCTTTCCAAATATTGCTGGCATCTTTTTAGAAAGCTTACATTTACAATCGAGCGTTCATTATCGGAAACCGAGGGAATGAATAACATCACCTGATGTTTTCTTTTAGTTATTTCATTATACATGGTTCACTCATAAATTAAAAAAAAAAAAACGCATACTGTCACCCGAATGTTGGAACACCCTATAGAACCAGCTGAGAGCGGGCAAGCAGGGGAGGTCGGAGTTAGCCACGCCCCCCCTCGTTTGTCTTATAGTGGTGACAAGGGGTAGCTGGGAGAAAAAACATCACTGCGCCGTCTCTTTCTGTTCCACCTGTGTTCTCGAACTTACGGGATATTTCATCTAATCTAGAACATTCTCGATCCCCCAGCTGACCCTATATAAGCAGCACGCCGGGCAGTGAGTCAGTCAGAGTTCGTGGTAATCAGCGTAACAGTGCAGTGCTAGTGTAAGGACGAGAAGACTGTATGTGCAACGGAAGAATTTACGTAATTGTGACCGTACAGTGGAATTGTAACGGACGAACTGGTGAATCGTAATTGTGTGCATTACGTAATTCCGTGTAATTGGCAAGTGTTTAACTGTAAGTCGGTGGAAATAAAGAACATTTTTGAGTGGTGTAATTGGACTTTTCATTTCACGAACCCACAAAGTCACAATACAGTTAGAAGAATGCAACATTGAACATTTCATTTTCCACAGTTTTTAACCAATGTAACTGAGCATTTATTTTTCAATTTTGTCCTATGTCAAAATAGCTTTATATATCACTTCAATATCTCTTTTATTTTACCCACGAGTTATTACATTTTAAATCTGGATTGTATGATCCTAGTTATATTAAATGTTCAACATGATACCATTTTCGAAATAACCACTTTTTAGACTCCTGTGTGACATAATTTCGTTTTACTAGCCTTAATTCAAAAGAAAATAATTTTTAAACTCTTTTGTTTTAAATATCTCAATATTATTTAAGGTTTATACTTAAGGCTTTGAAAACTATAGCTTCGAAACCGTACGGAAGAGAAAATAATGATAAGACAGACAAATGTTTGACAGTATACATGATACATTTCAGAAGAATTTTATACAAATTGCAGCACGTGGAACATTTTCAAAAAGTAAATAGGCTAAAAAGAGTTTTCAGAAATCTAAAATTTGAAAATAAAATATCTTTTGATTATATATTTTCAACCTGCATTATATATAACACAAACGGTAAAAGTATTTAAAATTCATAGCCTGTAAATATTTTTGAAGTAATGGAACACTATTGTGAATTATCAAAATTTTTGCTAAATTTCAGTGGTTGATCGCGAGGGCAATAATCCTTTGCTAAGTTTTCCATATTGACATTTTTTCCTGAACTGAATTTAGCGACTCAGTGGTATGTGCGGTAGCACAGTCTCGCTGGAAAATGCACTCTGTCATTCAACGTCAACCAGGAGCTCAAAAACTGCTGTGTGACATTCCTGTACCTCTATGCATTCATTATTTGTCAAAACTATATGTCGTATTACTACAAAACACACGCCAAATTTACTGTCATGCACGTGAACTTCGTGTGAAAAAGCAAGTTTCTCTGTGCTCCAATATTTGCTATACTACGATGAAACGTAATCTTGTAAATGAAACCATACTTCGCTCAGAGAAAAATAGGCGTGGGTCAATTCCTCTATCATTGACATTTCGCAAAATCCGGTTATATGAATTTATTCCACTCTAATGGATCTGCAGCAGTAATTCCTGGATCACAGTGACCCTAATTGGCTTCAGTTTTAAGCAAGTTGTACTTCACAGTGGTGAATTCATCGAAATACCTATTTCCTGTGCAAGCAGCATTAGGAATTTTCGAAGAAAATGTTCTATACGTTCTTCAATTTATTTAGCGCCTACTCAATACGAACTCGCTCTTTTACTCTTTGCTTTCGGTACAGAAGAGATTTCGTTCCTCTAAACGTGTTCAGAACTCTTCATACGGTTTCTCCTTTGTGGTTGGAAATCATTTTTCAAATCCAGAAAGCCTACAAGAGTCCGTCATCACATTGCGTGGTACAAAAATGTCTTATACAGGATGTTACAAAAAGGTAAGGCGAAACTTTCAGGAAACATTCCTCACACACAAAGAAAGAAAATATGTTATGTGGACATGTGACCGGAAACGCTAAATTTCCATGTTAGAGCTCATTTTAGTATTTCTCTTGAAATGTAAATTGAAATCATTCGTGCAGACAAATGTCAAAATACCCATTGTGGTTCATGCACGATGGAGCTCCTGCCCATTTCAGTCGAAGTGTTCGTACGCTTCTCAACAACAGATTCGGTGACCAATAGATTGGTAGAGGCGGACCAATTCCATGGCCTCCACGCTCTCCTGACCTCAACCCTCTTGACTTTCATTTATGGGGGCATTTGAAAGCTCTTGTCTACACAACCCAGCTACCAAATGTAGAGACTCTTCGTGCTCGTATTGTGGACGGCTGTGATACAATACGCCATTCTCCAGGGCTGCATCAGCGCATCAGGGATTCCATGCGACGGAGGATGAATGCATGTATCCTCGCTAACGGAGGACATTTTGAACATTTCCTGTAACAAGGTGTTTGAAGTCACGCTGGTACGTTCTGTGTTTCCATTCCATGATTAATGTGATTTGAAGAGAAGTAATAAAATGAGCTCTAACATGGAAATTAAGCGTTTCTGGACACATGTCCGCATAACATATTTCCTTTCTTTGTGTGTGAGGAATGTTTCCTGAAAGTTTGGCCGTACCTTTTTGTAACATCCTGTATAGGTAGTGGAAATGTGTAATCGTTTCGAGGCATTATGGAAAATTGCGCAATCACAATTCGTAACTTATCACGTCGTAAATTTAATCACCTCATAAACCTCGTAAATTTCCTAAATTCCCTGGTATTAAGCGAACTAGACAATGATAACTTAATTATCCATTACAACTCGTAAATTTATATGATCTGGTATGAAGCAAACTAGATACTGATAACTTAAAAGATACTGATACTTCAAACTTGTAAATTGATAGACATGAAACATAAACAAAATATAGCAGATAAGGGCTACAATAAAACTGCTGTTCACTTACATCATGCTGTTGTGAGTCACAAAACAAGCGCAGTTCGTTGTGAGCGGGCGACGTGATTCTTAGGTATATCTGCTCACGTGAACGTGGTGTGAGGGTAAGTAGCTACACTCACGTTATTGTACTTAAATTCTTAAAAACCGTGTGAGCGCGCGCGCACGCGCGCACACACGCACGCGCACACCACCCATGCACGTATAGGTAGAAAGAGAAAAACAGGTGTATAACCTAGGTATATGTAATTTCCAACATTTCTCTCTCTTTCCCTTCATTATCAACCTCTCACTCCTTTACACCCAGCCTTTCTTCTCTGTGCAACTAAAATCCCATTTGATGTTTCAGAAAAAACAATAAAACTGGAGTTAATGAAACTAATATACCGATAAAATGTTCAACAATACACACATTTGTGCCTCCTTTGTATAGTATACAAACAGGTGCAAAACGAAAATGGTATAATGGAAATTGATTGTTTTTTCACACTAGCCGTGTGTACAACGCACTATGAAATGGTAGAGCCAGACTCAAAAATTCAATGCCATAGCCGGGATTTGAGCCACGGATCTTCTGGTTTCCGTCCAGCCGCTCTAACCATTTGAGCTACTGAGGCCAACATGCCGACATGACATTAAATTCTCCAACTGACTCGCGTTTCTCTCGGTAAACCACTAGAAGTTCTCATAAACACATTAGACAACTACCTTAATGAAGGCTTACTATGCTGTAAGTACTTTAAGGCCCGGACTTTATAGTTTGGACCACTATTAGGTACAATTAATGGAAATTAATTGTTCTTTCACACTAGCCGTGTGTAGGACGCACTATGAAAGAACAAAGAAAAATTGTGTGAAAGAACAATTAATTTCCATTAATTGTACCTAATAGTGGTCCGAACTATAAAGACCGGGCCTTAAAGTACTTACAGCATAGTAAGTCGCCATTAAGGGGGTTGTCTCATGTGTTTATGAGAACTCCTAGTGGTTTACCGGGAGAAATGTGAGTCAGTTGGAGAATTTAATGTCATGTCGGCATGTTGGCCACAGTAGCTCAAATGGTTAGAGCGGCTGGACGTAAACCGGAAGATCCGTGGTTCAAATTCCGGCTATGGCATTGAATTTTTCACTCTGGGTCTACCCTTTCACGAAAATGGTATAACTCACAAAATATTCACTCTAACGAAATTTTGTAAATATCGAAACAGTTACAGGATATTTCAGCACTAAAACCAGTGCGGAAGGAAACAAAGTTGAAATATTACTGAAATTTAGACGGGGACGTCGCAAACTACCTTCCTATATTGATTTGGCGTGTGCAAATATCAATTTCTCTTTATCAATTATTCTTGGATGACGTTGATTTTCGTTATTTGTCTTGATAAGGGTGAGTGAGATAAGATGAAATTAATACTAAAAATAACTATAAAAAGCCCTGGCGCGAGAGCCCTATGACGGCCAAGACCTACCAACCCAAATGCCGGCCTAACGTCCACTTATACACGGCAGAGGGGGGCGATCATCCAACCGATACGGGGAGGAGATGTGGTCAGCATCTCGGCATCCCCCAGCCGGAACGTTGGTTTCCGTGACCAGAGCCGCTTACCTAGCGTAAGCTCCTCACTTTCCTCACGATACTGAGTGGACACCGGTCCTATACCCGAGACTTAAATTCCGCACCCCATGGGTGGGATTCGGCCCAGGCCGCTTTCCGTGGCTAGGGACTAAAGCATGCTGCCTTAGCCCGCTACGACACGGCGCAGAACGCTAAAAACACATATGCCTGCATATTAATACCATTACACTTAAAATGTTTTCTATATACATTTTTAAAAATATTAAATAATGAGAACTATTTGTAATTAAGGCTTCACGGGTTATCAGCCGGCTGATAACCCGTGAAGCCTTAATTAGTAATCACCGCCGTGAAAGCTTGAAGTCTTATGAGAACTATTTGTATATTATTATATTGTTTCATCCCTTCATCTTCTATGATGGTATTAGAGACAATGACCTGAGGAGCAATTATTGATGGTATTATTACCCGCTGAACTGCAGGTTATCCTTATTCACACGGCCAGTGTGAAAGAATAATTAATTTCCATTAATTAACCTAATAGTGGTTAACTATAAAGCCCGGGCCTTAAAGTACTTACATGTAGTAAGTCGCCATTAAGGTAGTTGTCTCATTTGTTTATGAGAACTCCTAACTGGTTTACCGGGAAAATACGAGTCAGTTGGAGAATTTAATGTCATATCGGCACGTTGGCCATAGTAGCACAATGGTAGTGCGGCTGGACGGAAACCAGAAGATCCGTGGTTCAAATCCCGGCTATGGCATTGAATTTTTCAGTCTGACTCAACGTTTCCACTATCCTTATTTTATTTGTATTTTACTGTTATAAGAACAATTACATGCACTCCACCTTGCCCGCCTTGGTAGCATAGATGATAGCGTGTGTGCCTCACGTTCGAAAAGTCCCGCGTTCCAATCTTCATCAGGGTGAATTATCTGAATAAGGTTGTTTCCGGGACTGTTCCTTATTGTGAAAGATGATTGTCAGGTAACTCTAACCTCTAAGGACCATGGGCGCATTTCAGCCTCATTTCACCGTTTCATTCATCGTACCATATGGCTTAACGTTGGAGGACGTAAATTAAAAAGAAAGTACACTCCCATATTTATGCTTCCTATTCTCTTCAGACGTAACAATTAGTCTGTGCTAAAATTTCGTATAGCCGTGGCAGTTATCTAAGATAGCGTAGATTAGGAAACGGAGGGAAAGCATTTGCCTCATTTCTATATACACTTTCGGGAGGAACAGATGTAATAAAGAGAGCACAGGAGACGTATGGACTGAAGAAACGGATAAGGTAATTGGCAGACACGCAAAGCTCCCTCATATGTACTGGCTTAACTACAAACTGGATGGGGGGTGGGCAATTGCGGCGACCTGTCCAGGCCACTGGAGGAGACTCACGATCCTCCTCTGGGAAAGCCCAGGTCAGAAAGCCTGACCCAGTTGTGGAGACGTGAACGCTGCCATGTGATGGAGTCGAGAGGTAGTTCATAAATCGCAAGTTTCTGCACCATTTGTCCGCCGTCGACCTACACATAGCTCCTGTAACGTGGAAAAGATAAAATGAGAAGAAACAGGAGAGAGGGCATCCGTGGTAGGAAACGCAACCCCAGCATTGTTTTGTCGATCAGGGAAAACCACAAAAATTCATGGTCAGAGTGGGCGGCTACTAGGAATAAAATGCCGCACTTCATGGATGCAAACCTCACACGTTATCGCGAAACCACCTCGCTCGGTGATAATCATTTAAATTTACTATACATTATCATTTACCTTCTTAAATACTGAACTCGCCTGACTGGCAGTAGAGACATTGAATAATACAGTCGTATATACAGTTTAAATACTGTAACAAATATGACAACACGAAGTTGCACCAAACTCACTCTGTTACTACAATCTTTAGCCTAATGATAATTTACAGTCATTTTCACTTTTTACAAATGCACAGAGTAAATACATTAGTGTATCGATGCACACAGAACGTTCTCCTTATACACTGCCCTGCTTGGCGACTCTGACACAACTCCCATACTCACTAATTAACTCACAACTAGCAACTGAGCTTGCAAACAGACTCACGACGTACTCAGGCTGACTTTTGCACCTCTTTTCATGTTCTAGAAGTCAACATTTCTCGAATGGAAGGAATGCAATATTGTCGAAGTGGAATCTTTTAGCTCCGCCGAAATCGAACGATCTGTAAACATCCAGCGCGGTAACACTTCTGGCTTCGTAACGTCAGCCAGTGGCTGTCCTTGAATGTTCCCTTTTTTTTTTACTTCTTCCGATGGCAACAACAAAAATGGTGGAATGGGATTATTCACACAATCATTTATTTTTTTTGCGGTACGTACACCTCCAAGAAACATTTATTTATTTAAATTTGCTGTTACAGGGAATTGCCACAGTTATCACAGCGTATGCAGTTGATTACATCCAATACATGAATAAAAAATTAAAACCTATATTATAAATAAAAAAAAACATAAAGATAAAATATATACCAAACAACAACACATCAAGTGATATAACATAGAGAATTGTTAATTGAAAAGCAACTAGCAACTGACAAGCATAACAGAAATGTAATTATGAACCATTTAAGAACTACAAATAACCATAAGAAAAAAAGAACGTACAACCATTGAAATATAAGTAACAAACTGGAAGTGTACCTCCATCAGAGGTATCAGGGTTTTTTAAATCGAACATTAGGTATATGTTGTACAACAAAGGGACAAACCACGTACGCAGCAATGTGCATAGATGTATTGTTTGCCCCATACAAAGGATGAAATGAAGGAACCACAGAAGGCTGCAGAGACGTGCGGAAGTCTCTAACAGTTCCAGATTCATTGACCCAGCGCTGGAGTTACTTAAAGAGGGCGATCTATTTCCTTTGAATTCCATGCTATCTGTCCGGCACTGCCATGTGCCACGAAACCTAGAAGCACATCTTACAGATGAAAAAAAATAGTGGAAAGAAAATTGTGGCAGCCCTAATATTTGCCTTACGACTAGGGAAAACCACCAGAAAACGCAAGAACTGAACCCAGGACCATCCGAAAGTGAACCTAATAAGTTATCGCGGAACAGTCTCATTCTTTAAGAGCTATATTTTATAAACAACTTATTTGACGAATCTTCATATATTCAAAGAATAGGAGCTAAGAGCCATTCCCTTAGTCAGTTCAGTATTAATATTAGTTAATAACCCCGGGAGAAAACCTTATCCAGGTAACTCACCCTGAGCGAGATTCGAACTCGGTCAGGGTGAGTTACCTGGATAAGGGTTTTCCCGCGGTTTTCCCTTATCCAGAAAGACGAATACCGGGTAACTCTAGGCTCTATGGACCCTGGGCTCATTTGAGCATCATTTCATCCATTCCATTCATCGTCCGATATGACTTAACGTTGGAGGACGTAAAATTACAAAAAAAAAAAAAAAAAAAAGTTTATCTCTACTATCCATTTAAAAGCAACATCTTAGAAGATTTAAAAGACCTAAGGAAAAATATTACTGATTTTAAAACAGAAACAGGAATGAATAGCAGATCTGAGAAGTGGAAGAGAGGTGCAACAACCTGGAAAACAGACTACACAAATTAGACAGTGCCTTAGAAGAGAAGACCGAAAATACAAAGAACAAATTGAGTACCAAACACCAATCACGTGTGTATCACATGGGTTAGAGGCCATATGGGTATACGTGGCAATGAGGGGGCAGATAAAATTGCTAAAGGTTACGCACTATCCCAAAAGTAATTCAGTTTTAAAGATACTACAATCACATTCGTTAAAAAAACAATGAAGCATTTTTGAAACGTGGAACAGCACTTGAATAAACAGTGATAAAGAGAAAATTACCCGAAATTTATTTTTCTTCTGTTAAGGATCCTGTAAACTGCAAGTACCTTTCACCTAATTTTATTTTGACCCAGTTTGCTACTGGACATGGGAAATTTAAAACTTACTTTCGAAGATTCCATATAGACTCTCCTGATGGATACCCATGTAAATGTGAAAGCGTTCATGAAAGTGCTGAACACTTAATATTTAGATGTGATCTTCATTCCAAAAAGAGGTGTAATCTTATTCAACATCTTTCATATTGTAATACAGATTGATTAATGTATTCTTTGAAACATGTTGCACTTCAGTCTTTGACCACTTTATTGGCCAAATTTTTAAAACGTTATAACTATTATCATGTTCAATTATATTGATCTTTGTGTTTATGTGCTTTTGTAACTAGTGCCCTAACATACCTTACTGGTAAAATAGGGTTACTTCATTTGGAGAATAAATTAATAATAATAATAATAATAATAATAATAATAATAATAATAATAATAATAATAATAATAATAATAATAATAATAATAATAATAATAATAATAATAATAATAATAATAATAATAATAATAATAATAATAATAATAATAATAATAATAATAATAATAATAATAATAATAATAATAATAATAATAATAATAATAATAATAATAATAATAATAATAATAATAATAATAATAATAATAATAATAATAATAATAATAATAATAATAATAATAATAATAATAATAATAATAATAATAATAATAATAATAATAATAATAATAATAATAATAATAATAATAATAATAATAATAATAATAATAATAATAATAATAATAATAATAATAAATGATGATGATGATGATGATGATGATGATGATAATGATAATGATAGCGATAGCGATAACGATAACGATAATAACAACAACAACAACAACAACAATAATAATAATAATAATAATAATAATAATAATAATAATAATAATAATAATAATAATAATAATAATAATAATAATAATAATAATAATAATAATAATAATAATAATAATAATAATAATAATAATAATAATAATAATAATAATAATAATAATAATAATAATAATAATAATAATAATAATAATAATAATAATAATAATAATAATAATAATAATAATAATAATAATAATAATAATAATAATAATAATAATAATAATAATAATAATAATAATAATAATAATAATAATAATAATAATAATAATAATAATAATAATAATAATAATAATAATAATAATAATAATAATAATAATAATAATAATAATAATAATAATAATAATAATAATAATAATAATAATAATAATAATAATAATAATAATAATAATAATAATAATAATAATAATAATAATAATAATAATAATAATAATAATAATAATAATAATAATAATAATAATAATAATAATAATAATAATAATAATAATAATAATAATAATAATAATAATAATAATAATAATAATAATAATAATAATAATAATAATAATAATAATAATAATAATAATAATAATAATAATAATAATAATAATAATAATAATAATAATAATAATAATAATAATAATAATAATAATAATAATAATAATAATAATAATAATAATAATAATAATAATAATAATAATAATAATAATAATAATAATAATAATAATAATAATAATAATAATAATAATAATAATAATAATAATAATAATAATAATAATAATAATAATAATAATAATAATAATAATAATAATAATAATAATAATAATAATAATAATAATAATAATAATAATAATAATAATAATAATAATAATAATAATAATAATAATAATACATTGTGGACCTAGCAGAAGCGGAAGCGAAGAGAAAGAGCGGAGAGAGAAGACACAACATAATTAAAAACAAAGGCATACAAGCAGATATGTATGAACAAATGACCGGCATAGTAAAAGAAATACAAACCCAAGTGAATTTAAAAAATCATACAATAGGCTCATGTACATATGCAAGGATTTGTGAGACAGAGAAGTAGTCAGAGTCGAATAATCCTGCATGGACAAAATAAATATAAAACAAGCACAAACTAGCTGGAGAGGAAAGCTACATTGATGATGATAGGACACAATAAGATAGCGACACACATGGTCAACTACGGAAGATAGCAAAAGAGGAGAGATCTTAAGGCAGCAACGCAAAATTAGGACACCAGAAAATCATGATCAACGACCAGTGGGTAAACTGAAATGTGCCACCTCGATCAAAAAACCCGCAACGATCTCATCAACTACACAACATCCCCTCAAATCCAGGAACAAGTACGATGGGCGTACTCCTTCAGGAAAATGGCAGGTCCACACTGGTGCAGAATAGCTGGGAGCAGTGATGAATGGGGAATTCTACAGAGCCCAGCACCTGCAAATGTGATGAGTGGAAATTAAAAAGACCAAAGTGGAACAAAATCATTTTCATGCGGACTAGCTCACCGTATGAATTAATTAATATATACGTACATTCATTCGTTCGTTCATTCATTTAAAGCGAAAAGGGAAAGTGCTGTATTCGACACCAAGATTTCATCGGTAGATAAGTGCATGTTTTGAGCTTATTTACAAAATCGTCTAGTTTGTCCAGTCACTTCAGAAACAAAACACCAGAGTGCTAGGAATTGCATCCTATTCTTTCATTCCCAAGGTACTATTACAGTAGCCTTACAATTTAATACCAACCTAAAAACCCACAAGTCACCCTACAACAACCCGAACAAACCTTACCTGCGGTTAAACCCAAAAAACGGGTGGGCACGCAGCAAAAACCTTCTGGCTAAATACAGCCAGCCAGCATGACGAGCGAGCGAGCGAGTGTCTAATCAGGCGTGTGCACTTCGGTCGCCTCCTTTGAAGAACATTCTTAATCGATTTACAACATTTCCTTCGAAGTTGCAACCTCAGAAAATGAACGTTTGCAGCTAATTAAACACAAAGAATTGCAATTCGGAAATTAAACAGCTGAGATTGCGTCAACATCTGACTGTCACTTCCATTAAATCAGGGCTGCTGTTGGTCTTCAAGAACAGGTATTGAAGTTTCACTTTTATGGAGCGTAGAGATGGACTAATGATGGTACCTAATGAATTGTGGAAAAGGTGTATTTCCTTTGTGAGGCAACTACACCCAGGTTCACTAAAAGACTGTGTGTGCGTGCGTGCGTGTGTGTGAACAGCAGAACTCAAAAACAAAAACTCGGCTGGTTACCAAAATTTTTATTGAAATTCAACATTTTCCAAGGTACGACATGATTATTTTCAAGAAATTATATCTGTGCAGATTACGCTTTTTCAAAAGTTTTGATTTTCTAAACCATTTTGTCTAAGATATCTACCGTATGTTTAAGGTATTTTGATGGTAAATAAAAAGTCTATATTGAATTTTCCGGATATGTTCTCGGAAGTGCTGTTCATTCTAGATGACTTTTGCCCAACTGGTAAACTGTAAGAGATAGACAAAACCTTAATATATTAGTGTTAGTGGAGTGAACCATTCCAGAGATATTCCTGTTATTTGTTTGAATCTTTCAATACTTATATTTTTCTCCCCTGGGTAAGGTTATTTTTTTCATCTCATGGCCATGCAGTTAGAATTGAACTTTAAAGGTTTCACATAGCGACCGTCTCTTAAAACATATGACTATCTTTAAAGCCTACCGTATTCCAATATTCACAATGTAATTATAAGCAAATTGGCAATACGATAACCTCTGCAAATGTTTATCCGGCTTTATCCGGCTTAAGACCACCACCACCACCACCACCACCACCACCACCACCACCACCACCACCACCACCACCACCACCACCACCACCACCACCACCACCACCACCACCACCACCACCACCACCACCACCACCACCACCACCACCACCACCACCACCACCACCACCACCACCACCACCACCACCACCACCACCACCACCACCACCACCACCACCACCACCACCACCACCACCACCACCACCACCACCACCACCACCACCGCCGCCGCCGCCGCCGCCGCCGCCACCACCACCACCACCACCACCACCACCGCCGCCGCCACCGCCACCACCGCCACCACCATCACCACCACCGCCACCACCACCACCGCCACCACCACCACCACCACCACCGCCGCCGCCGCCACCGCCGCCGCCACCATCACCACCACCGCCACCACCACCACCGCTGCCACCACCACCACCACCACCACCACCACCACCACCACCACCACCACCACCGCCGCCGCCGCCACCACCACCGCCACCACCACCACCACCACCACCACCGCCACCACCACCACCACCACCACCGCCGCCGCCGCCACCGCCGCCGCCACCATCACCACCACCGCCACCACCACCACCGCCACCACCACCACCACCACCACCCTGACTGTATGGGTGTTTCAAGATGTAGCAAATCCAACAAAAGTTGTTTGCACTCGAAGCACTTCGAAGCAGAAGGTCGCCTGCTTTTTCAGCAAAACTGGCCATGTGGCAACAGTGCCTTTAGAGGAACGTAAAATGGTCAATGCCAAATGGTACACAACTATTTGTTAGCCGGAAGTCTTCGGTGAAGTAAGGAATACCAACAAGAACCGTAAGATCGTTCTTCATCAAGACAATGCGAGCACACACGTATCTTATCTAACAACAGAATCGAATTGATGGGACTTCCGCCATACAGTCCTGATTTGGCACCCAATGACTTCTTTTTCTTCCCAAACACCAAGAATAAATTGCATGAACAACGATTTTTGTCGGCAGAAGAAGCCGTTGATGCCTTCAAAAACTTGTTTTAGGTGTCTCAAGAAGACTGGAATAAATGCTTTGACAAATGGTTCAAACGGATGAATATTTTGAATATTTTCATAACGGAGAATATTTTGAAAACAATAAAGCAGTTTTTAATCATTAATTACTTTGTTTTAATTATTAGGCTCAAAATATAGTGTCCCTTGTAGCAGACAGAGGAAGTACTGTACTCCATCCCGATATTGAAACGAATGTTACTCAGAAACACACCTTGCCTATTACTTCGGAAGAAGAGCAGTTAAAAGTGTACTGGTTCACTCTGTATAATTACTCTTACAATTAAACAATTTGGAGTAACTGTTTTATTATGGAATGATAAGAGTTAATGCAATTTATATTTTAATTAAGGATCGGCACAGCAATATTTTCCTTTACCCTGACTGTGGTCTTACCAAGAGGTACAAGCAATAACAAAAGAGTGGGAGAGGTGTGAAGAGAAACGGTTCTGAAAGTGAAGAGGATCGGTACAGTAGTAATGCAGTGCTGATCAAAGCAGGCCGCCACTCGCCACCCTTTCCACTCTTGTCAGGGCTGACTGCTGAAGTACCCACTTAGTGAGCCCCTGTCGCGGACGAGAATTGGCTCAGAAATTGAATTATCCCCATGGTTAGCCTGTTTTCACCAGGTCGAGCTGCACGAGAGATCTCTCGTTCTGTGTACCTTCAACAATGCTGGTCACTCATTGTCGGTAAGCTGACCGAAACATATTATTTCAACAATAAAACACATCTCTTGGACCTAAAACTGCAACGAGACGAATATGTCATCGCCGATGGCTAATCCTCTTTCACTGATCAGCATTAAGCTTTCAAATGACTGAAGTAAGTAGTTGGCGCTGATTATCCGCCAGTTCTTTTTATAATATAGTTTTATGCTATCATTAGTTCACACAAAACTTACACACAACCTTTCCATCCGGTATTACTCGAACTACTGGTATACATTTGGATATACACTCAAGGGCATTCAAATGGCTGTCCATTGACCATTTTATATTTTGTACATAATTGTTACAAGCTATTCTTCAGAATGAAAACTACATTGTTTTTTCACATCAGCCGTGTGCAGGCCAAATTTTGGACAGGTGGAATAAGACTGAAAAAATTCAATGCCATAGTTGGGATTTGAACCCGGATCTTCCGGCCTCCGTCCGATTGCTCTAACCATTGAGCTACCATAGCCAATGTGCCAGTGTGATATTAATTCTCCATCTGACTCGTATTATCCCGGAAATCCATTAAGAATTCTCATATACATATGAGACAACTCCTTAATGGTGACTTACAATACGTAAGTACTGTGACTTTGTGGGTTCGTAATATTAAAAGTCCAATTTGCCGAAATTCTTTTGCTTAGAAACACTCTGCGTCGCTGCAGAATTACATCACATATCACAATCTGCAGCACCAAGGTCGATGCCATAACAAACAGCTCTCATTACAACACCAACACAGCTGACTCTTGTTGCATAACTCACTGTTTTACAACTCCTCTTGTTTCACAACTTGCAACTCCTCTTGGTGAGTCGTCGACTCTTTAAATACCTCACTGATAATTTCTAGATTATTCGAAAATAAACCAGAACCCGAACAGTCTCTATCAGTCAAGAAATAACTAGAAATTTCCATTTATCTCAGTTTGTTTGTTTCGGCAGACCTTTATCTGCATGTTATCTTTGTGTGCCGGCTCTTGGTTTTCACACTGCCCGCCTATCAGTTCCTTTTGTGTAAAAAAGCCGCGCGATCGTACATATGGGTTCCGACAGTACCTACCTTAAGTCCTGCTTTATATTTCAATGGAAATCAAATGTTTCTTTCATACCAGTCGTATGTAGGCCAAATTTTGGAGAGGTGGAGTCAGAATGAAAAATCCAATGCCATAGCTGGGATTTGAACACGGATCTCATGGTCTCCATCCAGTTGCTCTAACCATTGAGCAACCATAGCCAACGTTCCATAAGGAGTTGTCTCATGTGTATATGAGAATTCCTAGTGGTTTATCGGAAAAATGCGAGTCAATTAATTAGAGAATTAATGTCATACTGGCACGTTGCCATGGTAGATCAATGGTTAGAGTAACCGGATGGAGACCGGAAGATCTGTGTTCAAATTCCGGCTATGGCACTGAATTATTTAGTCTGACTCCACCTATTCTTACAAAAGCTTAACATCACAGATGAGAGAACTTAACAGCACCTCTACCAATGAAATATTTTTTCCCATGTCCCACCAGGGAAGGAGGGGTCAGATAGGAGGGTATTATGGGTGGTTGGAGGGAGGAGATATAAAAGTAGAGCGCAGGGTTACAAACAACTGCAGATTTTAACTCTTTGGGATTTACAGAGAGTAATGCACTTGTTATGTACTCGAAACTTCCTGAATACTGAAAATCACGACAAAAGGTGAAGGGAAATCAGGAGTAAGCTGAAATGAAGGGGTAGGTATTTCGAGGGAATGTATTGTTCTTTTCATAATTCATCTAGCGACTTGGATTAGGAAGTTTGGTCGCGAAAATCAAAACAGCGATCTTCCAAATAGGGCTTCAGACGTTCTGTAGAACCATCTCACTCGATTAATGAGGCTAAGGGAGGATAACACTTTCTTAAAATTTCCTGTCCGTCCATTTCACGACACCTCTCGTTTCACTTTATCTTTCTAATGTGTTGGCGATGGCTGGCTTTCAAGCAAATTCATAGAAGTAGTTCGAACGGTTACGCTAGTCTGAGGGGAAGGTTGTCAAATTAAGATGGCAGAATAGCTTGGGATTCTCGGAATGTGATACAGAATTCCTTAGAAATTTACAGACGAATTTTGAGTTCTAAAGCAATGAATATCAGAAAAGTAGAAAAGAGGTGGTAGCGTCGGTTAAGAAGGCCATTAGGAGAATTTTGAAGCTTAGAAGCACGTCTTGGGCATAATCTAAGACACTGCTAGTGAGACAAAACGTAGCTGGTACACGGATTAGACGATATTCTTGCCTCAGTAGCAAAACCTGATAGCGTAATACAATACTTTAACACCGGGCATTCATACAGTAGTTTCCATTGGTTGGGAACTTCTCTGCTAAGGTATAGACGGTTCATTAAAATTTTCGAAACCAGAACCAGTCTCATCGTTTCTATGAATAATACACAGTCATACATACCATGCGATATATTTCTCCGCTAAAGCACGGAAGAAAAACATCCGCTTCAATGTGTTTTATTGACCGTGTTGGTTAGGGAACAGAACAGAACGCAATAAACATCTTGTGGAACAAAAGTTCACGCTGCGTTGAGAAGCTTTACAGTGCTCAATTACAATCGATTAGCAGCTTGTGGCTTGTTTGAAGCGTGAAGGGTTTAACAGAGCATCTCTCCAAGTTCTGAAACCAGCCAATAACTGAAGCGATGTTGTCATGGGATAGCTTGCCTCTAAACTCTTTAATGATATTCCCCGCTAATAACGGTTAAGCCATTGCACGCTGCTATCCAACAGGATCTATAGATCCATGATACAGCATAGTATGGTTGTCTTAATGCTGATTTCTCTTGGGGGTGGGTCGACATTTCAAATCTATAACGTGACATGTGTTATAGCGGGATCACCGGGCTACACACTGGCCAGTGGCGGATCTCCTCAACTTGCTAGCTATAACAAGGCATTTTCTGTAGTCCCATAGTGAAATTTTACTATCATCTTAAGTAATCCATGCACAGATTCGGTATAGATATTACACAGGAGATTTAGATTTTGAGTTCCCCTTAATAAACACGGTTCACATGTGTAAACCGTATAAGTCGAAACTGGTCTATGGAACTGCAAAATCAAACTTGTTATTTAAGTTCACATCTTCGGAAGATGGATCACGAAGATTTTGAAGGATGTCTTACCAACCCAGATATACTTTATACAGAAACTGATGAAGATAATGGATGCGTATCAACTTTGACACCGTCGCCGATGTATATTTTGCCAGATGCTCAGTGGTGAACTGTGAGATCTTTCTTTATCCCAGTGTATGTGTGTGACAATAAATGATAGAATTAGTTAAATTGGTGATACATTTATTAAGGCAAATAATGATCTATTTGAAGTAATTACCATCGTTAAGAGTAAAAAATTAAGCTGTTTTTTAAATCTATAATTTAATGATAAATACTGAAATGTATTTATTTTCTGACGAGCTAGACCTTACGCTTTAAAAATAACAGTATTCTGCCGCAATAATAATAATAATAATAATAATAATAATAATAATAATAATAATAATAATAATAATAATAATAATAATAATAATAATAATAATAATAATAATAATAATAATAATAATAATAATAATAATAATAATAATAATAATAATAATAATGATAATGATAATGATAATGATAATGATAATGATAATGATAATGATAATGATAATGATAATGATAATGATAATGATAATGATAATGATAATGATAATGATAATGATAATGATAATGATAATGATAATGATAATGATAATGATAATGATAATGATAATGATAATGATAATGATAATGATAATGATAATGATAATGATAATGATAATGATAATGATAATGATAATGATAATGATAATGATAATGATAATGATAATAATAATAATAATAATAATAATAATAATAATAATAATAATAATAATAATAATAATAATAATAATAATAATAATAATAATAATAATAATAATAATAATAATTAATAATTAATAATTAATAATAATTAATGATGATGATTATGATGATAATAATTGAGAAACCTATAATCTTAGAAATGTTAAGCTTAAGTTGTCCTACTGAATGCCGTCCCTGAGAGCTGGGGGAATGCAGACAATCGGTCATAGCAGACACGTCTGCACAATTCGATGTAAAAGAAGCAAATGCTGGCCATACATACTCTTTTATTCAATTAAATCGCACCTACAAGCATTACTCCCATCTACGTTGTAATGTTGGCAATCCTAGAGTCGAAGCTTCTTACTTGCATGTGGAACATTCCGATACTACGGTACTTCCTAGAAGTTCAAGAATTTCCTTTCCTCTATAATTCTCAGAATTATATCTGCTAGCAGCTTACGGAAATGTGATTTCCAGGTTCAGTGGTGTGCTAGTTGATACCCTAATTACCTAACTACAGCCTAATTACCTTTATCTGACCATGAAATTTAAATGATTAGAGTTCTGAGCTGGAACTATTACATGATGCACTGATTCTAACACATGGAATATATTTATTGGCATTATTTATCTCCTTATTATATCTTTATAAGTTTATAATTTTGAACCATTAATACATTATAGTATCCAAGCTTTAATAAAAAGGGAAATTATTTTGATTAAAATCATTTATGTTTAAATTTTTCCTTTTCATTCTTGGTATAGACTTTTGCTAGTTCCAGCTTCATATTTTGTTGAAGACCTGGTTTTTGGAGTGTCCAATTGATTTTTGAGTTTTTAAAATGGAGTTAGTTTAGGTATTCTTTATTCAACTTAAATATTTAAGCAATGTCTACTTACAGCAATCATAAACCGTACTGTATTCCCACCAAAAACTCGATCAAGGAAATTAATATGTTTTGAAACTACCTGAACCCTAAAGAAGCAATTTTAGAAAAAGGTAAACCCCATAACTGAAAAAACAAAGATCGGTTGTATCCCAAACTTAGTATTTAGGTATTTAATTTTCCAGCAAGTGGGATATAATGGACAAAATTTAGCTTTTTGTCTATATAATGTCACATCCACAATCATACGCTCCCTGATCCTAAGAGTTTCCATTTTCGCGATACAATGTCTTATAATAAAAATTTTGTTTGTTATTGACGTTGTCATTATCTGCCAGGATCACATTATCGATGCCGGTGTTCCGGAATTTGGTCTCAGAAGAGTTCTTCGACATGCCGGTAAATGACTGATATGGGGTTTTCGCTTTTAAAAACCATTGATCTAGGCCAGGTTTGAAGCCGTGACCTTGGTATCGATAGTCCAGTAGGTATGTAACCAATTAACCACTAAACGACGCAACATATTACAGCTACTTTTAAGCTGGACAAAGTAACCAGTAACTTACATATATTATTATTATTATTATTATTATTATTATTATTATTATTATTATTATTATTATTATTATTATTATTATTATTATTATTATTATTATTATTATTATTATTATTATTATTATTATTATTATTATTATTATTATTATTATTATTATTATTATTATTATTATTATTATTATTATTATTATTATTATTATCATTATTATTATCATTATTATTATCATTATTATTATCATTATTATTATTATTATCATCATTATCATCATTATCATCATTATCATCATTATCATCATTATCATCATTATTATCATTATTATCATTATTATCATTATCATTATTATCATTATTATCATTATTATCATTATTATCATTATTATCATTATTATCATTATTATCATTATTATCATTATTATCATTATTATCATTATTATCATCATTATCATCATTATCATCATTATCATCATTATCATCATTATCATCATTATCATCATTATCATCATTATCATCATTATCATCATTATCATCATTATCATCATTATCATCATTATCATCATTATCATCATTATTATCATTATTATCATTATTATCATTATTATCATTATTATCATTATTATCATTATTATCATTATTATCATTATTATCATTATTATCATTATTATCATTATTATCATTATTATCATTATTATCATTATTATCATTATTATCATTATTATCATTATTATCATTATTATCATTATTATCATTATTATCATTATTATCATTATTATCATTATTATCATTATTATCATTATTATCATTATTATCATTATTATCATTATTATCATTATTATCATTATTATCATTATTATTATTATTATTATTATTATTATTATTATTATTATTATTATTATTATTATTATTATTATTATTATTATTATTATTATTATTATTATTATTATTATTATTATTATTATTATTATTATTATTATTATTATTATTATTATTATTATTATTATTATTATTATTATTATTATTATTATTATTATTATTATTATTATTATTATTATTATTATTATTATTATTATTATTATTATTATTATTATTATTATTATTATTATTATTATTATTATTATTATTATTATTATTATTATTATTATTATTATTATTATTATTATTATTATTATTATTATTATTATTATTATTATTATTATTATTATTTTTATTATTATTATTATTATTATTATTATTATTATTATTATTATTATTATTATTATTATTATTATTATTATTATTATTATTATTATTATTATTATTATTATTATTATTATTATTATTATTATTATTATTATTATTATTATTATTATTATTATTATTATTATTATTATTATTATTATTATTATTATTATTATTATTATTATTATTATTATTATTATTATTATTATTATTATTATTATTATTTTTATTATTATAAGTTTAAGAGCTTCAAAATGCTTACGTAAACGTCATGTAATTGTAGTATTTAATTTCATATCTTATTTTAAAATATGACGTAATGGAGTGAACCGACTCTAAACCCTTAAAGGTTTTGGCTTTATAATATATATTTCATATTATTTGGCATTTTTCTTCATGTTGCCAAAAAGTTTTTATAATTTGGCGAAAAGTTGTTTGTTCGTTTACTGTCTCTAGTTATTAGAAAAAATATCACAGGAACAAGAGGGTAATATGTTATATTAATATTTGTGAATTCGAATTTAGGCCCTATTTTTTCATCGAGCACGATTTTTGTTGCAGGAAAACATCGGAAATAACACTGTGCTGAAAACGAAATGGCTTGTTAAGTTCCTTTATAAAAAAGCTTGAAAGGTTTACAATTGTCCATTATTTTGACTCGTATTTGAGCTATTTTGCGTTAATTTTAAAGGGAAGTCGCTAAATCCGCGCTGTAGTCATTGGCTTTCATTACCTTGTGACATTCGCGCTACTGCGTTCAAAGTGATTCTGTTTGTTTTACACCAATTTTTGTTAATAACGTGACCCGAGCTAGGAACATTGGCTAGTATATATATTTTTTAAAACCAATTTGAATGCCAAAGGGTTTCTCTTTGTTATATGTGCATTGTGTGTTAGATTCTCCTTGTTACGACTTTTCCGTTTCAAACAATGACAATCCCTTTTTTTTAATCAGTGGAGTTAATTAATTGTGCCTCGTGACGTATCTGTCATTAGCAACAGGAGTACTTTATTTCTTTTTCATCAGTAAATTGGTACAAGCACTGGGATCAGCTGCTGGTCTTGTTTATTTACGCGTAGTGATAAACATAACAAACAACACAATCCGTCATGGAATGGCAACATAAATAAAAAACTGTACATCTGACCTTTTTCTCCCCACCTAGCGAAGGGTGGGACTTCCAGGGGGTGTGGGGGTGAAAACCGAAACGTATATTTGGAGCATTTTCATACAAATGGTGCACAGTACATTGATTGTTCTGAAACGCATTAATTTATGTTTGTTCAAATTTAGGAGCTGAAAGGAGAAAATCTTATGTATTTATTGCAATCAAATGACCTTTAGCGAATATATTTTATTTTTATAGAACAGATAAAACTCGGATGTATTGGCTCACATGGTTTTTTTATCTGCACATTCTTGTACACCAGTGATCATTTATTCTATCTACTGTAGAATGCTCTGCTCTCTGGAGGGTTATAAATAAGCCCTGTATCACATCCATTTCACGACGTTGTCATAAATGTATCTTCAATCTTCACTAAATGCATCACTAACGTTAGTATCCCATTAGTGCTAAGCAGCACAGAAGCACAAGTTTATAAGAGGTCTAAGTTTTGATGATATGCTGAAACTCTAGCCGTAATGTTTCTCAGAAGACGTTAGAGCTGCTGATGTACTTACAGTCACATTCTCACGATAGGAACACAGTACTCGGAGACAGCCCCTGATCCGGATGATGATGGTTTATAAGTAGTATATTTTGTGCCATGTAGCATTGGGACTTCCGGTCACATATACAATCCTGAAACAAACAACTAGGATGAAGGAGAAGTGAAATGGGAGGGACAGGAAAATCGGCATTCATTCGCCTAGCGATCTGGGGAACAGAGGTCAGGAAGGCCGGCCACGGGTATAGAGCATAGGTCCCGGAAATTACCCTGAACTTAGGCCTGAAACATTTTCTTTCCAGATTCCCTTTCTCAATTGTCAGTGTCTCCGCTTGTGGTGTAGTATGTAGTAACAATATTCAAAAACCACTAAAATTTAGAAGTGTTTAAACATATGTTGTAAAAGCTGCCGATATTGCGTATTTCGAGCGGACAAGAAATCATCATTTAAGAGCGAAGTTAACGATAATTTTAAGAACGTAGTGTTTCATGTTTTTAAATTTGTGGCAGAATATGAATGTGAATGTATTTCTATCATTAGAAAATTATGAGTGATACTGCAGAACTGACACGAAGACAATTATTGTTAGCCAGGATCATATCAGCGCCACCAGTGTGGCTGAATTTTGTCCCGTAGGAGTTCTCTTACATGTCAATAAATCTACTGACATGGGCTGTAGCTTCTAAACACATTTAAAAACCATAGGTCTAAGTTGGGTTTGAACCCCCGGTCTTGGGAGCAGTAGACCAGCACCTAACCAATGGAGCCACTTATGCCCAGTATAATTCTATAGCATGAACAACGCTCACACCGGGTTGTAACATGAAATCTGGTTCTAATTGCAGCACATATGTATTCCTTCAATTTTATTTAATGTTATACAATGTAAGGTAAAAGTTGTAAGAATTTGTTATACCTGATGTATTGAACTGAAGCTGCCTGTAATAGAGAAAGCGACCATATCGACGGAGAAGTAAAGAATCTCGAGGGTATGAGGTATATAATAAAGCAAGCTTTGAACTCAAAAGGACTCTGGTGGAGGATGATTTGATATAAATCTGTGAGTGTGAAGCGATAGACGCTTGCTTCTTGTGGATAATGGAAGGAAGTTTTTGCCAAGACACACACACACACACACACACACACACACACACACACACACACACACACACACACACACACACACACACACACACACACACACACAAACACACACAGACACACACACACAGATAAGACTAAAGAGAATTGGCCAACAAAATTAGACACCAAGTGAGGTGGTAATAGTTAGCTAATAAGAGCAGAATTAGAATGCTTAGGGAGTTTAAGACGTGTGTATAGATTCTGTCACAAAAGTGAGAATCGCAGTGTGTCGCAAAGTTACCCATTGATAACAATGTGAAAGTTGTGAAGTTAATCTACGCACACTGGCGGACACAGAGTGATACCGACTAATTCAGATAAAATTTTCTAGATATTAAATACTCGGGAGTTAGACAAGAGGCGTAAAGTCATAAAACGCATAGCAACAAGTATGCTGTAAGTTACATATGGATAGGCAAGTTAAGCATGACAGAATCTTATTTAAGATGATGAAGTGATAATAAATCGGCACTAGTTCAACTATTATATTTATAATCTGTTAACCTAAACTCCTTTCCAATACACCTTTAGCAGGGGACACAATCAACTCAATTTAGCTATTTGAGAATTACATATTCGTAGAGACACCAGAACAATAGGAGACTCAGTTTAAAGCTAACACAAGTCATTAAAATCATAGGTGACACGTATTTTGCCAAACACTGAACTGGAATATTAATGTGGTAGCGTGAATATCATAGACAGAAGAATAGGCTTCCGTACAAGTCATGTTTCTAAAGTACCATTGAAATATTAATTTTGCTGCTTCAGTGGGAGTTTGAGCTTGAGCAGTCACTTCCATCATTCACTAGAAAGCCATTTTTTGACCCACCGACTGTAAAGTAAGATCAGGGATTCGTTTTGTTTTAAATTTTGGGAATTTTACTTCAGTAATTACGTGTGTCGTCTATGAGTGACAATGTACATCCACACAGAGCCAAACGAATTCAAGTTTGGTTGGGGGCAATTGGACCATCTTCCCCAAAGTCCGTATTTGACAAAGCGATTTTCATCTATTTCTTCATCTGAAGTAGTTCTTCCGTGAAAAACATTTAAATGACAGTGAAACAAGAAGAAGACTTGGTTTTTATCACAGGCGTTATCATTCTTTGATAAAGGTATAAAACGTGGTTCTTGGTTCCGAAAAATAACTGAAAAGCGTTGTTGACTACGTGAAGAAGTAGTGTAAAGCAATGAATGATAAAGTGTTTATAAAGTAATATTGCTGTTTTAGATTTGCCAACGAATGTACTACTTGCAACCTCTAAAAGCTTCAACAAATGCTTCCTGAATTAAACAGACTGAACAAAGTAACAACACTATAAATGGACTTTAATAGGGTACAAAGGGACACTAAGGGACTGAATTTCACTATGTGGGTAAATATATCTTAGTGGAATTTATCAGCAAGATGGACAGAGAAATCAAAAGAACAGTAACTCTAGTTTGAAAAACCTTCTGGGCATTGACATACTATAGAGTGGTATCATTAAACAGGAAACCTCAACGCCTACCCTAACAGCCAAACAGCCAAACAGAAAAAGGCTCTAGAAGTATGTCAAAGAGGAATGGAGAGGACAGTACTGGGTCTATTATTGATGGACAGGATATCCATAAGATACTCCAAGAACATACTTCAAGTGACTAGAATAACTTGAACATGTGAGGATACGTTTGCAGCGGAACAGATGTGCATAATTAACAAGTTGGAATTCCTGCCCAGGAGAAGGAAGACCGGGAAGACCAAAGTCCGATGGGTTGATTGGGATTGGAATACACTGAAGCAGAGCGACAGAATGCGGAAGAGGGTGACGGGAGCTGGCAAGACCACTAGACAATGCAACTAGAAAAATAGTTACAACCTTCTTAAAGTACTAAACAACCTATTGTGTTAACTTGTATGTGTAAAAACAATTGAGTGTAAGCACCCAAATGACAAATGTGCTACATATTCGAATTAATAATCTAGTGTTAACCATGTGGACTACCTCAATGCGTGAGTAAAAGGGTTTAGCGTTGACAACGCAAGGCAATACCTCGCGCAATGCGATATAACACCTCCCCAGGAAGAAG
The DNA here is from genome assembly GCA_030765055.1 of Mantis religiosa. Classification (NCBI taxonomy): domain Eukaryota; kingdom Metazoa; phylum Arthropoda; class Insecta; order Mantodea; family Mantidae; genus Mantis; species Mantis religiosa. The sequence goes on from CM060952.1 coordinate 95,380,991, forward strand.
GAATTAAGGGGGGGGGGAAGGAACCACAAATCACAGTTTCGCAAGAAGACTGACCACAAAGAGGCACGGGAGTCGCCAGCAGGTACGAATGTTCTTCATCCTAACACCAGGACCTGCTGAGCAGCCACCAATACTCCAGTATTGAAAATAGTACTCCCTACGACTACAAAACTACTCCAGTGCCAGGAGCAGCATTCATAATGCGCAAGTATTTGCACCATCCACCAGCCTGAAAGTACACACCTGAAAGATGTTAACGAAGTGGAATGAAAGGAAATGATGCACAGAATACCGTGATATGAAAGTACCCCAGCATTAAAAAGCGAAACCGCGAAAAACCAAAATCCTCTCGAATCCTCGTATTGAACCGTTGACCTTTCTAATGCGGGTTATATACGAGGGCTGTTCAATAAAGAAGGATCATATTTTTTTACGTTCATAATTTTTCGCACTAAAATTCAATTCTTATATTCTGTTAGCTTAATGTGAAAGAAACACGCCATATTAGTTCCATTGTTTGTACTCCTGGTTCCCGCCTGTGAGAACCAGCCAACCTCAGCCATGTTCAGTATCGCCTACCGCTACAATGGAGGTAACATACAGCTAAAGTTGATGTTAGAGGAAGATCCGGAGTTTCTTTCAAACGTAATCACTGCTGATGAAACTTGGCTACATCATTTTCACCCGGAGAGCAAAAAGCAAAGCTCAGTGTGGAAATCTCCTTCATCACCAACCCCCCAAAAGCAAAAGTGGTTGCTTCTGCTGGGAAAGTTATGGTCATCTCACTTTTTGATATTCATGGAATGGTTTATCAGCATGTTGTACCTGCACACACATTAGTAACTGGGCAATACTACAGGGATGTCCTGAAAACATTGCAAGTCCATATCAGGCGCAAAACACCACATTTCCATGAAGCAGGTTGGATGCTGCACCACGATAATGCGCGGTCGTATATTACCAATGTTGTTGCTGAATATCTTGCATCCCTCACCCTCCCTATATCCGGATTTAGACCCATGTGACATTTTTCTATTCCGTAATTTGAAGAAACGCCTTAGTGAGAGGTATTATCCATCATCACAAGCAGTGGTGAAGGCTGCGGAGGCGATTTTGAAAGATATATCAAAAATGGTTTCCAGCATGTCTTTGAAGACTGCCAGAAACATGGGACAAGTGCATGGCATTCAAGGGAGACTATTTTGAGAAGGACCATCAAAATTATGAGCATGAGTAAAGGTACGTTGTCAAAAAAGATTTTGTTCATTCTTTATTTAACAACCCTCGTACATTATCGCTCTCTCTCGGTCAACGAGTGAGTAAAATGGAGTTAAGAGTTTTCCTTCTTGTAGAAGGAAAGCCGTCCGGGCTTAAACTGGGAAGGCAGATAAATATTGCGGTTTGTACTACTCCGCCAGCAAATACTGTTGACGTCCTCTGCCGTCAACTGTTTACGTCTGACACATCGAAGCCGTCATATCATTCACCGAGCAGTGTAGGGTTAAAAAAGCACTTGATTCGTATTTGCTAAATAAATAAATAAATCAATCAACAAATTATAGAAACTGCTAAAGAAAAGTTATGCTATATAATTTTGTGAGTAAAACTTTGTTAAAGCAAGTACCTTATCTATTGTAGGAGGCTCGTTGTTTAAAAAGCAACTATTTACATAAAAGTGAATGTCATTTTTAACAACATTATTCATTTGCTCTAAAACAATAGATGGAATTTCTCCTTTCTGTTTAGGGGTTCCTGTTTCTTTAATTTCGGTTCACACATATGAAAAGTTGTTCAGGGATACACCAGTTCAGACGTCAGTTCCGGTAAGTCTTTCACAGTCAAGGTGTCATAGCGTTGCAAGAAAACTTTAATCACATTTAATACAATAGCCTTTCTTAGAGGATTTCCACTCATATGGTTCCGTACAGTACTCAAACTGAGAACGTTGCCTTACTGACTTCACGCGCGAACACATAATACTAATAGCACGAATGGAAGGGTAATGCTTCACTGTAGTAAGCAATACAGTTCGGGAAACCATTAAGTACCATGTGACACTAAATGGAAGTAAAATGTTTAAGCTCATGTTTAAATGTTTTGAAAGTTTAATTACGGTATTTATTAACTCCGTTCATTATTTGAATGTATTAAATAAGCGATAATATACGCAATGTAGTTACGAACTATTTCCACTGGCGCTCTAAAGGCTGTGCTATAGCGTACTGTTGACATCACTACAAGTAGTAAGCTACTTCATTTCAGTTTTTACGACTGTCTCTAAACGCGCACCTTATGACAATAGTTTGCAGAAGAGTGAGGAGAGGATGTTACGTGAATGTATTATGCTAGATATGTTTTTGAAATAATAGTTCCATTCCAGCAGCGGTCGAGGGATTATTCGAAGCCTACGGGAATGGGAACGGACGCACCTAAAATTCTGCAGCAGGGTGTGTTGGAAGCGAATGTATTGTGAAGCAACAGCAGCAGCAAGTGGGGTGGTTGAAAATGTGCGCATCAGATGCGCATGGAAGACTTAATCGCATCAAGGAGGGAAGGATGAGTGGCAATGACAATGATTGATGGAGTGGATGAAGTTCCGAGATTAAATTTGCTGGCACGCGAATAGAAGAAACTGCTCGCGTGCTGCAAGAAGCCGCGAAGTCACGTGGAAAATGAAGAAACGTATGCAGCCCGCTTATAAAGTTTGGTACCGACAAGATAATGTATTGAGAGTGGAACTTACACACCGTAGAAAAACTCGACACACGTTTTTGCTGCTACAAGTTTTAGGATGGGAAATAGAATTTGAAAACTTTGAGTCACTTCGAACCACAAGTTTCCACTCATTGGTTGATAACGTCGACACATGGTTCAAATTCAAAGCATTAACATTTGCCATGTCGAAAATAGCTGGTAGAGAAAATAATGCATTCGAGAAAAAAATTGGATACTCATATTGAGATTAACTGAATACGTAAAAGGCATTTTTTACAAAAAGTTTCATCTGTCCATAACATAAGAATAAAAACTCAGCTAAATACCAAAATTTTAGTTTTCTGAAAATGGCTCTGAAGATTTTTATTAAAATACCATTTATTTAAAACATTTTCATTAAAATGAAATACATATCTTGAATTTTCTGAGAATAATTTGCCTGTGACGTCCTCTTCATGAATGACTTTTGTGTAATTGATAAATCCTACCAAAATATTGCCATAAAAAGAAAAGAAAAGAAAACCGTAGATCTCGTTTAAGCATACATTCGATGTCATTTTTGGTGGGCTAACAATTTCTGATGTATTTATTTTTATCGGTTCCAATGTTAAAACATTTATTTATTCTTAAAAGGGAAGTCGTTACTTACTTTTTTTCAAAGTCAAGTAAACAGAATGGAATGTGAAATACATAACATTTCTTCAGTTTCCTCTCACGAACTACTGAGACACTAAATCCTTGCATTCTGCTATAGCTTTCCCTCTCCAGCTTCAATGATTTGCCGTATTAAATCTGTAAGTACCTCTCGTTAATCGAATGAATCCGTAATTCAGAAGTTATAATTGGCTGTCGCTATGTTCAGTAATCAATGATTAGCGTAAGTCATACGCATGTAGTACATCTGATTTCTTAAAAATCTCACATATTCCAAATTACTGCATCTTTTTCTTGAAAGATGCGCAGGTAGCCTATCGCTAACATAGAGCTGGTATACGACTGCTGGCGGCATGTAACGTCTCCGAGATGATGCTAGCCGTTGATTCCCCACCGACGCGATTTCAAACCCGACGGAAGAAGATGGATTTTTTTTTTGGGCGAAAAACCATTAGTATAACTTACTTCGGAGGAGCAGAAAAGTCGGTGGTTCCGTGTCTAGAGTTACGACACACAAAAGGGCCAAGTTTGACAAGGAGGCCTCTGAGCACAATTATGTGTTCATTCACACCCAGTATAGAATGGGACACTGAGAACCATAGCAGTTAAAAAGCGTCCATAAATAGAAAATGAATTCCCCGTCTCAGATGATTTGAACCCTAAAATGCATTATTTATTTTGCTACTTATGCCACTTTTGCTGTAATTCATAAACCGGCATTCATACCTTTTTCTGAGGTATCTCAACGCAATCGATTCGAATAGCCATGGTCGTTAAAGCGATAGATAATGGACTGGCCATCCATTCAATACCAAACGTCGTGAGTTCGAATCTCGGCAACTACAGTCAAATGTGCCTGTGGTAAAGGACGGGGAGGTTCCACGTAAAATAATCGGTGTGATAGCGCACGTGAATGTTGAAGGGATATTGTTTGACAGCAGTTGCCTGGATTTTGTCTTTTTATACTAAAAACATTACAATGTAGGTGTAAAAATAGTAAAATACATAAAATTCAAAAGGCTCAAAATTTTTGTGTGTAACTGATAGAAGCCAGTACAATACTATGATAACAAAAAATCAGACTAAAACATTTATCGTTTATGTATTCCATAAACTTCATAAATAAATACTGAATTCTCCTCTCAGATGATTTTGAATGAAGAAAATGAATTTATTATTTTCTTTTATTATAAAACGTTTTCGAAGTAATGCTTCTCTACTTCTACAAAAGTCTCATACCTATTGAAAAAATTACTGAAAACTCCACGAATATGTACAGCCGAAATATTGGAAATCGTACATCTATAATATATTTTAATATGTGGATCATGAAGATTTGTTGTATGTATCCTAAAGCATTACCCTCAAATAATAGACACATTATAGCTAGAGAGTGAAGTTATACTGAAACATTTGTTAAACCACTGAAACAGACAGGTTAATAACAAAAAGATTTTAACTAATCTACATTATTGTTCTTGTGTCGTGTAAAGTCATAGAGCAGAACGGGAATATTGTGGGAGTCTGCATAATAAATGCCACTTTCAATTTAAATATGTAGTTATTCCTTGTTTTAATGCATCATTGGAGTGGACATGATGTCCATTTTATGATAATTAATCAGCCAGGTTGCACAAGTGAGACAATAGATTTCATTCCAAATTTCAGGTTTGTATACTCATTTCATTTGTTGAGTATAAGTATATAGCTTTTGATTAGTCTGATCTTTTTTTATTTGAACGAGCTAAAGGATTCTAAAATAAATTGGAGCGGAAATTACTGATGTAGTTATGAATATACCAAAAAAGTACAGGAACAGTGTAACACGAGAAATTTGGGCGAATATATAGTTCTGGGTGACTTCAGATCCACTCCCTACATACAGGTTTTTGAAACATTCAGAGACGTAACACTGAAAGTAATCTTCCGGACTTACGTGGTTGATGTGCCTCTATGTGCCGGAATTGAACCAGACCTATCAGGTTTATCATCGGTTTCTCATGGTGTTTGAAATAATTTCATATAACTTATAAAATCCAGAAGAAGGCAAACTAAAAAGCTATATTAAACTAAATATACCTGAATAAAACGCAAAAAACTCCCTCAAAGTTAGCTGTAACTATGCGTTCAATTAGCTATCTGCCTAAAAATTTGCTCAGAAGGATTATAACCATTATTTAAGCTCACTTCATATGTTTCTATCTAAACTATCGAAGTATTTATCAAAAAGGGTAAAGTTAGAATATTTTACGAAAACGATGCAAAGTATTAATAACGTAGCAGAATATTATATATTTATTAAAATGTAAAAAGTTACTCCCTACAGGATGAGGAAAATCAGAATAGGCTAGTTAGTTCAGTGGAGATCAGGCAGCCTATTATTTGTTTCAAATGGGAAGGGTTCGGGAGTCTAGCTAATCAGATGCCGTATCACACTCAGCGTTGCCAGCTTGTTACCCCACTCCTTTTATATTTCCCTCTCTCTCGCACACTCATACAACATGCAGACATATGGCGCAGACGTAAGGGCAAGCAAATTATATTTTACAAACTTTGACAATGATGCAGTTGCCAAAATAAAAATTTTAAAATGCATTTTCGCAAATTATGTATACTTTTAAATACTATAACTGTAATTACAGTTTATGAATTACCTGTTTTTCTGTTCCAATGGAACTGCCAGTGGCTCATCCATATCGCTGTCAATGTCACTTCCGTTAAGAGACAATTCGTTATTATCACTGTCTTACTGTCTTCATCGTCTGAGTCTTGCAAATTTATGATTATAGGTTCCAAAATCTCGTCACGCGTTATTTCTTTCTTAAAATCGTCTTCTTGAAGGCTTTCTGCATGACTTACGCAGCTTTCCCAGTCCTGTTGTGTTACCTTGTCAATTTCTTCGTGAACAAGTCGTTCAACGTCCGTCAGTTTCAAAGTATTATTTCTGTTTGCAACCCTCTTTTTATTTGAGCCCACACCAACTCAATTGGATTATATTGGCAATGGTAAGGTGGGAGGCGTATTACCTCGTGTCCCATTTCAATTGCAAGTTGATCCAGCTGATACACTTTTTTCCGTGTTTTTAAACGGAAACACTCTTTGCAATAACTCATTTTTAGTTTCTGTTTCCGAAAATTCAACCCCCCTCTTTTGTAACCATTCAACAATTTCGTTTTTTCTGCTGGCCGAATTTGGTATTTTATTTGCAATAACGGAATGATACGGTGCGTTATCCATTATAATAACGTTTCCCTCTTATAAATAATTTAATTAGTTTACATTTTTACGTAAGGTCATGCCAAATCCAAATAAGCCTATGTAAGATTATATGTATAGTGTCAGGCCAGGTTAGGTTAAATTCATTTATGTTACGGTCAGGTTAACCAAAACAGTTTAAGTTGGTCCTGTTGAACCAGATATAGATTAGTTAATTTGGGTCTTGCCAGGTTAAGTTTGTTAGCTTATGAAGTCTCAGGTTAGGTTAGGTACATTCTCATATGAATGATTTCTTACACAATTTATAAGTCGTGCCTGATATAAATGTATTGTGCTATGCATAATGAGTATGTCTTGCGTACGGCATTTTCAATAAGAATATCATAAGTCATAGCAAACATACTGGTACATTGTACACCATACTTACAGGAAGCATGTATCCTTCATCATACAGCTGCTACTCTCGTCGTTCTGTTCACTAAATTGTTACTTTCCCGTATACCTTCATCCCCTTCTATCGACTTTCCCTTCTCGTATTCCCTAATTTCTTCCACATATACGCACTTCACCCTACATCAGCTACCTCTATGGTACCTACTAACACCAATTTTTAAAATGTTATATTACATATGTACGTTGGTAGTAAACTTTCAACTACACAATATGTGCTTTTCCGATATCTGTGTAAATTCCTTCTCTCCCAGGCTCTATTTTACGTCGCTTTAGCTACATGGTCATATCGCGATGGCTTTGTTAACTGATATCTCGTGAAGATGGTCCTTCTAAACCTCATCTCTGCACCATATCATCTTGCTTCGTCAAGTATCCACAGTGGCCTTAGTACCAGGCAACTGTACCTCTGGTTCTATTTGTGCCAGACAGATGAGCCATCCACGCTACTTGCTTTATAGCATATTTATGGACATATGGGAAGGCATTCCCAGTTACCATCAATTTCCACTTTACTATTAATTTAGACTCAGGGTGGAACTTTTGATTGTATAAATATCCAAACCTTGACGATTGAGGGAAGCTATGCAAAAGAATCCTCATGCGAGGTGATATCAAGGGATTTGAAGAGGTCCCGAGTTAGAATCTCGGTCAGGGTGAGTTACCTGGATAAGGTTTTTTCTGGGGGTTTCCGTTATCCTGTAAGATGAATCTCGGGTAACTCTAAGCTCTGTGGACGCTGGGCTCATTTGAGCATCATTTCAACCATTCCATTCATCGTCCGATATGGCTTAACGTTGGAGGACGTAAATAATTAAAAAATAAATAAAAAGAAGGGATTTGAATCCGGGAGCTTCTGAATTTGAATAACAGACTTTACTGCATAATCCATCACACTTGGTGTGAACCCTTCTAAGAAGATATTTTAATATTTATTTCTCTCAGTTAGCACCAGTGGCAGCTCGTGAGGATTTTTCTTGTAAGGGCCAGACGTGAACAAGTTTGTAATGAAAGTAAAGTGGAGTTATACCTTTATAAACAGGCCACCTTTGGTTTCATTGCCAAACGCACTGCAATAGCAGAACTGTTAAGAACACTGTACATTTTTAACTATCAGTTAATTCTTCAAACCAAGAGCTTCCTATACTGGTGCATCATCCCACCCATTTTCTGCTTAATATTTTCAAAACACTGTAATAAATAAAGTTTGTTTTCATGAACGCTCTTCACTACCCGTTATTGAAAGTTCCATCTTGTAGAAGCAGCTGGAATGCGTTTGTTGCAAACTGAACGCAACAAATCACCGTGTTTTGGTGAAGACGAGGAAAATATGAATCCACTAACGTTGGCGAAATATAACTTAAGTGGTTTTATGTTTTTGGAACAATCATTTCGTATAACCAAATTTAATTGACGAGCATAACAGTGTGTATACTTGGCGTAAGGGAAAGGGTCCAGCATCAAAGACGAAAGACCCACTTGACTAAAAATAATGATTACAATCGTATGCTTGAGATGTGAACCTTTCTTTCAATATTAAAAGATTGCAACTTCTTTATCAAAACATCACTGAGATTATTGGCTGGTTGATTACGAATCTTTCAAAAGAAAGAAACCTTTCAATGGGTTTACACCCTTTACCGTATCGCAAAATGATGACAATTGACTACGGTAAACTACATAATTATGTCCGTTGTTTCGTCAGACTGCACAGAAACATAATTGGTAGTATTTTGTCCTTCATTAATTCCTCAATGTAAACCTAATACATACAATCCAATACATCATCCTGTTTGCTGATTCTCTGAACAGCAATGTTTACAGTTCCTAATAATAACAAATAATAAGAGCAAAAGAAACTTTGTTTCTCCTCACTTGCAGTTAGCCATGATTACTTACTAAACCAACTGTTACACAAAGTCCTCTGTATTTTGCCACCTTGTTGCGTAAACGTAAAATTGTTCCGTTGATGTGAACCTAATCGTTTAATTTCAAGTTTTTCTCCTACCTTTAATGAAAGAAAGGGAGACTTTTCAATAAATAATCTACTCTATTCATTTTTAAACCATCTACTTTGTCCCCAAATAATTTAGAATCCAACAACAATCACAAGAATACTAAACTTCATGTTAATGGGCCGCAGCTGGGTGGCCCCAAGCGTTGCTCTGGGCGATCTGGGAAGAGGAGAGTAGGGGCGTGAGTAAGGTATGGACAGTGACTGGTCAACGGACAGTCAACAGACTGACTAGGAAGGAAATGTGTAGTATTTAACGCCCGTTTTACTATATGCGGCACTGCAGGCGGTGACATTGATACATGAGATGAAGATGGAGCACAGGTGGAATGAGAATGTGGGGGAAACCTGAGATCCTGGAGAAAATTCGCCCCAGCGCCTTGTTGTCCACCATAAATCTTATTTTTCTGTTACCTGTGATCGAACCCGGGCCGCCTTGGCGAGAGTCGTGCGGTCTAACACCCAGCCTGTAGGAAGGGAGAGTAGTGTGTTGTAAACGAACTTACCCGTCAAGTTCTCGAAAAATTCAATTTCATTTCCTTTCATGTTAGCTTTCATGCTTAGGAATTCCCATCCTGGTAATGAAAATAATACAGCATTCCGACATAAATAATATTGCTGTTAAAGTAGATGGAACCTTGTATGGTATCGTCTTGTAACAGCTCAATAGCCTATCAAACTCAGCCGTGAATTTGTTCGACAGTTTCGCAATATTTAGAGCTTGGTGTAAGATACACACTAAAAATTAAAATAGATAGACAAATACCCAAGCTTTGTCAATTTTCACTTAGGATCAATATGGTGTTCTCCGTATGCGGGAGATTAAACCTTTTTTTTTTTTTTATTTTATCCATCGATCCGCAATTATGCTTTACAGATGTTTGTTATAAGATACATAGGAACAGGACACATAACAATGGAGGTAGCCATGAACGACTCCTCTAACTAAATATGGAGGATAACTGTAACACAAATTGAGAACTTAAAGTCTTATGGTAGTAATCACGTGTCTGAGTCTGTGCTGGAGACGTCACTCAGGAGAAGATCTTGGGGCAGTCTGCGCTTCAGGCGAGTTGGCTGGCGAGTGCGACAGCCGAGACGGTACGTAACAGCTCCAGGGACCTCCTGGAGATGGTAAAAGAATGGACGTACCAGGCGTCGGATGTATTGGTGAACGGGTAAAAGACCAAACTCATGATGAAGCTGCTGGTTTCGGATGAACCATGGAGCGTTTGTAACTGTACGAAGCACCCTGTTTTGTAGTACCTGCAGTCGGCGGAGATTAGTCTTACAGGTGCCACCCCAGACTGGAGCTGCATAGGTAAAAATAGGACGGACTAGAGATGTGTAAAGAAGCAGGGAGGATTCATAACCAAGTGAAGTGCGCCTGTTGAGTAGAGGGTACAGTTTTGATAGCCGGGCAAACGCAAGCGTAACAGACCGACAGATGTGGGCGTTCCAAGTAAGTCGGGTGTCCAGTAACACCCCAAGGTATTTCACTGGCACATTGCTTGGTAACCATGAGAGCAGTTCCCCCAGCAGCCGTAGTGAAGGAGGATCCCTATAAGGTCGTAGAGAGAAGATCTTAACCTCTGTCTTGTTAGTATTGAGGGAAATGCGCCAGTGAGAGAACCAATGAGCTAATTGATCTAGGGCAATTTGCAGTTTCTGAATGGCATGAAGAATATTGGCGTGAGAATAATAGAGAGCAGTATCATCTGCGTATAACGCCGTACAAACTGGAGCTATATCAGGAAGATCATAAGTGAATATATTAAAGAGGAGTGGTGCAAGTACTGAACCTTGAGGTACACCTGCTAAAATAGGCCGTCGGGTGGATGTGAAACCAGCAATGCGCACCACAAAGGTTCTATTGGTGAGAAAACTTGCTATGATTTGTATCAGATAATAAGGGAGATCAATGCGATATGCTTTAAGTAGTAGTCCACTGTGCCACACCTTGTCGAATGCCTGGGCGATATCTAGGAATGCTGCTACGGTGTATTGCCTGTTTTCGAAACCTTGAATAGAGACTGCGTGATTCTGAGCAATTGGTGAGTGGTAGCATGCTTCGGGCGAAAGCCAAACTGAAAAGACGGAATTATCTGATTATGGATCAAAAAATGAGAAATACGTTGATGAATAATCTTTTCAAAAAGCTTAGAAAGTGTAGGTAATAAGCTGATTGGTCTGTAACTTGAGGGAAGATTTTTTGGCTTGTTGGGCTTGTGGAAGACTATAATTTCCGCATGTTTCCATGTAGATGGAAAATGACCAATGCGCAGAGCAGCATTGAAGATTGATGATAAATAAGCTAGGGCTTTGTTTGTCAAATTCTTCAGCACAACGTTAGGGATAAGGTCATGACCGGGAGACTTTTTAACGGGAAGACGATGAATAAAGCGGGACAATTCACGTGGAGTAGTGAACGAAATTCTGTTGTGCGCTGTAGGACGAAGTTGGTACTCAAGGAGTTCCCTGTCCACGGAAGAGGGAATATTAGAGTCAAGACAGGTGTTAGGCGTGAATGTACGCTCGTAGTGAGTAGCTAGAGCGTCACACTTGGCAGCAGAGTCACTCAAAAGGGTCCCATCAACCTGAAGAGGTGGAATCACTGTCGGCTCTCGGAGAATCCTCTTAGTGATGTTCCATAAGGTATGATCTCCGGGACGGATAGTGGCTAATTGTCGCTGGTACTCCTGAAATCGGTGTTGCTCTAGTGCGGTCCGTACTTGTCGAATGAGACTATTTAATCTTTGGCGCAGCCAGGGTAGACGCTGACGTTGCCACAATCGACGGATGCGATGTTTCTCTTGGATGAGTTGAGTAATATGGATAGGCAAGGAGGGGAAATGGCGAGGTTGAGGACTGCGGACAGTAGAGGATCGTACACTGGAAGAGAGCGCAGAGGTAAAATGGTGAACGGCAGTGTCAATGGCATCCGCATTACCCAGTTGATAAGAGGTGTGGAGTGCAGCATCCAGGTGTGTGCGAAAGATGTCCCAGTTGACAAAACCATCGATGAGTCGCGGGATTTGTGGCAAAATATCAGGAGTGAGGTTAAATGTGACCAACACTGGACAGTGATCGGAATCGAGCGCTGGCAGTGCAGAAATCGATGCAGGTAATCGTATATTGCGATGTACCCCAATGTCCAAAATGTCAGGAGCTACCTGTGGGTTGCCAGAATAGTAAGTCGGTTCTGTGGGAGCCAGTATGTGAAGACCAGTGGCATTAATAGTGTCAAACAGACGCCGTCCATTCGGGTTTGTGACTCTACAGCCCCAAGAAGTGTGCTTCGAGTTCAAATCCCCTAGCAAGAGAGTGCAGCTTTCTGCTGGGAAAAGGAAAGAGAAATAGTGAGTATTAAGCTTACTATTTGGGGGCTTGTAAGCACTCATTAGAACGAGATCGTTGCTATCGCGAAGCGAGAGTTTAACGCCCACTACCTCAAAACCGGGAATCACAGGTAGGAATATTTCATGATGAGTCAGAGAACGTTTAACTAGCACAGCTACTCCCCCAGAGGCGGTAGGTGCATTCCGATCAAATCTATAAATCCTGTAGCCTGGAACGGAGAAACGTTCATTCGGGAGAAGATGAGTCTCGGTGATACAGGCAGCATCTATACTGTGCAAGCTGAGAAAGGCAGCGAAGGAGGCACGTTTAGTGCGTATGCCATTAGCGTTCCAGTTCAGGAGAGTGAGTGATGAAAGAGATGGCCTATTACACGCCACCATTGCGGAAAGTAGTTAGAAGAGCGTTTTGGAAACATTGTGTAAATTGCGGTAAGAGAGGAGTGAGGAACGTGGATAAAGAATTTAGAAGTTGAGTGAACAGGCTAATTAGCAGAGCCGAGAGAGATGAAGAGTCAGAGGGATCTTGTTGTGCAGTAGTACGCCTCGTCGAGGAAGCAGAAGTTACACTGGCATAAGTTGCTGGTGAAGAAGTTGAAGGTACTGGTGATGCAGCTGGGGGTTGTAATGGTTGCTGTGCAGGATTGTCTGATTGTTGTAGGGGACGGGAGCGATGAGAATTCCCAGGCTGTTGCCTTGTGTTGCTATTTTGTGTTCTGAATTTCAGTTCTAAATAATGCCGACAACCTCGGTAGTTAGCTGGATGGTTTTCATGACAATGAACACACTGAGCTGGAGTGTCTCTCGGTTTAGTGCACTGTGAGAAGTGATGATTTTCTAGACAGCGAACACACCTCGGGGTCAGCTGACAATAATTCTTTGTGTGACCGTAATTCTGACAGCGGGTGCATTGCGGTATGTCAGTGTTACGACGGCGATGTTCCACCTTAACAACACTGTAGAACAGGCGAGTTAGGTTGAGTATGGCTTTACCATCATCGCTGTTTAACAATTCCACCGCACAGAGAGGAATGGGTTGTTTCGACCGATTCATAAGTCGAGTGACCTTCCGCACTGGGTAGTTCTGTAAGCACAGTTCGTCATAGATTTCCTTATCAGTGAGCGAAGGAGGGATGTCTCGGATAATTACCGAGAAAAGCTTATCTGTCGGATTTCTGTAAGTGTAGTATTCCTGTTGTATGGAGCTGAAGTATGTAGTAAGTTTACGGAAATCGTCAGAAGTAGAGGGATGAACCTTAAGGATAGACCCGCGAAGCTCTGTGTGAAATTCAGAGGTAACATTATTTTTTAGATCTTGTAATAGAAGTTGATAGTTACCAATGTTGCGCAAGCAAATTGGTGGAACTTTTTCCTTAGGTGTCTCGGAGTTGCTTGTCTCGTCCATGGCTGTGTTGTCTTCTAGTAGTGCGAAGCGGTTGTGCGTGGAAACAGAGTAAGCATAGCGCGAGGCACTTGTTTGTTCTGATGGGGCAGCTGTACAGCGACGTTTGCTCGGGCCAGCTGTGGCAGCAGCATGTGTAGCAGCGCGACTAGAGCTGGTTGCAGGTGAACTGTTAGATGGGGCAGTCTCATGCATGATAACGTCACTCGTAGTTTTAGCGGTAACTATAGCAGCAGTTGACGTGGTAAGATGTAATTGTGACGGGCGTAAGGGTGATTGACGCACTGGTGAATTAGGATTAAAAGTATTGGTGCGAGAAACCTGGGTTGGCTGCGTAGACACTGGTTGAGCTTGCTGTAGAGGCACTGGTAACTGTGGGAATTCACTAGTGGTATTATAAACCATATCGATAGCTGAGCGTACTAGATGGCCGGTAGTTTCCGGCGTGAGAGACATAATAGGTGAGGAAAGAAAAGAAAAAAAAAATAATAGAGAAAAAGAAAGAAACACACCTGTACCCAAAGGGCACTAGTACACGTTAGTAAAAGAACACTGTTTACACTGATTGTGAAAATACAATTCACTAGAAGATATCGTAATCCACAGTTAAACACAGTTACACTGTAATCACTCACGGAAGCAGCGCGCACGAAACACGTCTGTCTGCCGCGACTGTCGGTACACGACTGAGATTAAACCTACCTGGGGTAGTAATTGTTTCCTAGCTTCTTCCGTCTGCACGCAGGCTGCCAAAATATGCGACCAGTCTTCTTGGTCGCCACGTAATGGCCAAATCCTACTATCGCTTTGCCAATAATTTTACGAGCTATCCATTCTTGTACTATAAGTCGCGCTATTTCCATCTTCTGTTTCATAACCAATTCATGTTTCCTTCTAGTTTTTACTTCTTTTTGTAGCACCAGTGACGAATTTTGATTTTATCAGATTCTGTTTCCTGCCTTTTATATAACACATTTCCTTATGACCTTTTTCACGGCAATGCATCTGTTTTCATTAACCTTTACCAAATATAATTTAAGGAAATTTGTGATATTCCCTGTTGTAGCCCACCGCCCACGAATTTGGATGCTGTGGTTATTTATTTGGTGTTAATAACATATTGTCGAGCATTAATAAACTTAATGGGAGTAAAAGACTGATCTTCAGATTGCCAAAATCAATAAATATTAATTTTTAGACGTGTAAAAGGCTTTCTACATTATGTATTTTAAATTAAATTATGCTTAAAATACGTTAGTTTTAACTATAATATGTACAAAGGTGGTAAAAGAATTAGCAAATGTTTCCTAAAAGTGAAACATAATATATATTTTTTAAAGTTATTTATGTACAAGTGTTTTCTTATAATTTTAAGAACTATAAAGAAAAAGGGAAAAGCCAGGGGATAGCCAAATGCTAAGGTTAGGAGACAATGTATCTCGCAATTCTCTAGAGATACATTGTGCACTTACGAGTGTAACTGTGGCAAAGTAGTCGGAAAATATCCAGGCGACTAATTACCTACCATAAAACACGGGATAATAGCACGCAGTTTATTCTGGAGACTTAGGTTAATGTTATTTGTGCGCGGAGGATTATACACACACTCTGTAAACCACTTCAGTTTGAATATCAAGTGTGCCTGTTTGCGAAAAGGCTTATGGGAACACTTCCTTCCCTACAGGGCTTACAACATACAAGTTAATGTTGGTCAAAGTGTTACATTACAAAATAGAATTGCGACACCTGTTTCAGAAACACAAACCAGCCAGTCTTACATTTGAACACCTTCACGTTCTACGTCTTGTAGATTACCAAAGTTAAAAGTGCAAGTTTGCTATTGTTAACTAATGATGTAATACAATAGAAATATGAGTTAATATCAGTTAATATATTTGAACCTTAATTGCACCTTGTTTACTTCTCCACCATGTAAACAGTAAGTAGATAAGATTGTCTATTTTACTGAAATTTTGCTAAAGATACTCCTTTTCAGGTCTCAGAATAAAAGTTCACATTTCTTATACAACTTCAGAATCTTCAAAGCATACGATACGAAGAAAGAAGCACTTAGACTTACTGTGTTCCACCATCTCCACTTTATCTACAAGGAAATATGCAACAGAAACTTTTGAACAAGTACTCATCTTGATAAACGTAAACTGTACAGAAACTTAAACTTTTGTAAGAATAGCTTGTTTATGCATGGTTGAGGAAAACCGAAAATAAACGTGTTTAGGTTTTCTGAACTTCTCACAGCCTCAAAATACGAAACATACGATAAATACCACTTGATGTTTAAGTTCAGCTCCTTTGAAAGATGCTACAGTGGGCTTTTCAAGAAAGTTCAAGTATCTTAAATACCTTTGATAGGTAGAGTCAACATGAAAAATCCAATGCCGTGGCCGGAATTTGAACCACGGATCTCCTGGTTTCCGTCCAGTCACTCTAACCCATTGAGCTACCATGGCCAACTTGCCATCACGATACTAATTATAGCAACGGCTATATACGGCTAGTGTGAAGAAATCATTAATTTCCATCACTTAACTAAAATCCTAAATATTCTTTACATTTGTCATTATTTTTCTCAAAAATATATATAACAATTCTGATTGAACCACTGCATTTTTAAGATATTTGCATGGTCAATAAAATGTATGTTGGATTTTCTCAGAATTGTCTTTGAAGTAATTCTGAACGTATTTGTTAATTTTGTATAACTTGTAGACCACAAGAGTTGCACAGAAGCTTACTGTAAAATAAAATAAGTACTTAAATAAAATGTGGATATCATTAAAATTACATTTTGTCACATGAAGTTTCTTTTTTGAGGCATGAACCATTGCCAAAAACCTTTTTTCAAGGGTTGTTTCTTCTTCCAATCATCAAAGAAATTTTCAAGCCAGAATATGGGTCTATAGTTCAAAGATATAACTATCGCTTCAGCTTACTGTATCTCTCTTTTATAACTACAACGAAAGCTACACATATTAATATAATAAACAGAGGTATGTGTGTGTATGTGTGTGTAATCTCGAAATCTACTCAACCGATTTTGATCATTCTTTAGCTATTGTAAAGTACTGTTTTGTCTGATGGACATAGGCTGTAAAGCGTCCTCTAATGTTTTCTTCAGCAGATTACTCTCCTGTTTGTTGTACTTACATCTCAAAGGACTTCCAACTAAATGCCTTGGATCAGTAGCCTGTCACGAAGTAGGCGAACCTTTTTTAAAATTTGGTTTATTTTTTGTCGCTCTAAGTCACATGTCATATCGCGACATCTTAACAGTAAAGTTACATAATATTATTTATAACAAATGTGTTTTCCGAGTTCCATAATGTTACAAAAGTACAAAATTATTTTACTATATATGTGTGTGCGTGCGTGTGTGTATGCGTGTGTGCGTGCGTGCGTGCGTGCGTGTGTGTGTGTGTGTGTGTGTGTGTGTGTGTGTGTGTGTGTGTGTGTGTGTGTGTGTGTGTGTGTGTGTGTGTGTGTGTGTGTGTGTGTGTGGTTTCCAAATGCTTCTGCGATTTTACTGGGAACATCGGCTTCTATTCGCTGCTGTTCGTATTTCTTGCATTCTTCTATGATATGTTTGAAGGTAATGGTCACGTTGCAAGTGTTGCAGACAGGAGGTGGAGTTTTCCTGAGTAAGTTGCTATGGGTAAGTTTAGTGTGTCCAATACGAAGACGGAAAATGAGCATTTTAAGCTTTGTTACTGTATATGGTTCTATGTAAGGTGATTTAAGTTCTTGCTGTTCACTCACATCATGCTGGGTCCGCAAGTTTTCGTATCGCTGGAACATAATCTTTAATTGAAATACTCTCTCTAGATTCAATAAAAATTGCTTGTTCTCTGTTGGGTGGTGTATGTAGTGCCTTTCAGTATGTATTTGCTAAGATGCAACATCTTTTTGATTTTTTTGTCATTTCGGTAGCGCAATCTCTTCTGTTTACATTCTTTGGATTTGTTACTGTAGTTGTTTTAGCGTGTCTGTTTGATTAACTTTCTTTAGGGGGCGTTGTTGTCTGCTATTTGTAGCCATTTGTTTTTTAAACTATTATATGCTTAGGTTATGTGATTTTTATAAATGTTTAATATTCAATCAATTACCTGAAAACCCACGAAGTGTTATTGTTGTAGTTGGACAGCTGTCCCCTGCTGTTGGTTTCTTGCTAAATTTATCGACTCTTGTTCACCATTTCACAAATTATTGTGTAAACTCGAAGAACATGCCAAACCTGAACTGTTTAGTTTAAGCGATCTTCAACTTTTTGAAGGCAAACTGACTCACAGCATACCCAGGATGAGTGATTAACCCAATATCTGGTTTGGCGATGAAGAAAAAGGAAATGAAATGTACTTAAGAAAGAGATTATAGGAAAATTCGTGTATCAAAGTAATTAGCCTAGCGATCGAGAAAACCACGAAAAAACCTTCGGTCAGGTTTGTCGTTCTCGGGGTTTTGAACCGCGACCTCCTGAAGCGAGTTGCACGCGTTGTCGCGGTCATCTCACGCGATGTCTTCCAATTTAAATACATACATTACAAAGCTTATGTACACATTTGAGCTATAAAAGAACCTATTTGCGAAGAAGATTGTGAACGTCGTAGAGTGGGAGATATTCCAATTTTTTTTTAATTTACGTGCTCCAACGTTGTCATATCGGACGATGAATGAATTTGGTGAATTGACGCTCAGGGAGTCCGGGTCCATGGAGCTTAGAGTTACCCGACATTTTTATATCAGAATAAGGGGAAACCCCGGGAAAAACCTTATACAGGTAACTCGCCATGACCGAGATTCGAACACGGGACCTCTTGAACTGAGGCAGACACGCTAGCATCTACGCTACCGAGGTGGTCATTCCAGGGGTTATTGTGTCAAAACAAAAGTCGCCATCTTCAAATAGAGAACAAGGGGTCTCATTTAACCTTCTCTACTCTCCTCCACAAGGTGGATAGGGCTGAGATCGAAAATAACTCCTCGTAAAACTTTTATTATGCTGTACCTACAAGTTTACATTAAGATTAAGCTATTTTAATGTAACTGTTTTAG
The DNA here is from genome assembly GCA_030765055.1 of Mantis religiosa. Taxonomy (NCBI): domain Eukaryota; kingdom Metazoa; phylum Arthropoda; class Insecta; order Mantodea; family Mantidae; genus Mantis; species Mantis religiosa. The sequence continues at coordinate 95,399,868 of CM060952.1, forward strand.
TTTTATATTTCAAATATTGAAGCTGATATTGCATACATGGACATATTAGGTGAACATGGCCATCTGTAATTCAACGTAAGTTAATAACCAAGCAGGCCATATAGATGATGCAACAAATGCTTAGGTTTATTGAAATCCCAAATTGTGACGTAGGACCAATCAGAATTAAGTATTGCGGTGGCTTAGCAACAAAAACAGAAAAAAGAACCAATGATTTTATTCTCAAATTTTTTCTTCTGGCTTTAACTCTCGAAGAGGGTAGACGTGTTTCCGGTAAAAGACTTCTTGTAACTACGAGAAGTTATTGGAGTTCATCATTTATGAACGTTTAGTAAACGTTTAAAATATACATCGAAGACGCGACGCTACGATAGATAATTTAAGTAAAAACAGTTGCATCATTTATAAATAAAAGGAGAAAATTAATATATATTAAAGGGCTATATACATCAGTGGAAAAAGTCACATGTAAAGAATAAAATGATGTCGAGAAATATAATTCCAAGTAAATTGAAACGGTGTAAATTATTTTATTCCATAGTTGCCCAAAAGTGAAATCCCTTTTGTATCGATACCACGCCTGAGAAGTTTCACATCTCATCGCTCGCCGCAGCTGCCGGAGAGAGGATTTATAGAAATCTTCGAGAACTTCATCTTCACGGCTTTTAGACGAAAGGTTCATCACTTCTACATCAAGGTAAGGTTTGGCTTCTACATGTGTTACCACACCGAGGGAGCGCGAAACTTTTGCGCGTGTGGGGCGTAGACCTCACGAAGGGGCGAATCCAACTTCAGATATGTCACCGCATCAGTGTGATATAAATCCAACCCACAAAGAGGGGAACCGCTCCAATATTTTAAAATCAACGTTTACCAGTTACAAAGGTAACCCAGGGAATGAAAGTAATGAAATCAAACAAACAAGTTATTTAACGTATCTAACAGTAGTCTACGTAGAAAAGGTAGTTTGGAGACGTTAAATAAGTTATATTTACGCTATACCTCATATCTAAATGTATGTTCAGTTGTGGAAAGCGTTTGTTATCTCAGATTAGAGCCTGATGCAAGATCAAAATGGTGAGAACCATACTCGTTAACTATTGTGTTCATCTTCGGGATTTTTATATGAACATAAGTTCACATACTGTACGTATTTGTACACAGATTCATATTTCCAGACTCTAGAGCAGTAGCGGCTCATGAGCATTTTTCTTGGAGGGGCCAGATGCGAAGATGCTTGTAATTAAAGTAAAATGTGGTTATAAGTTACAAAACAAGTCACCTTCCGTTGAACTAGTAAAAACACTGCCACAGCAGTTACTTGTACTAGAGCTGAGCACGTCTTTTGGGCGGCAAACATTTCAATTACTCACCCACCTTAGTAGCGTAGGTGGTAGCGTGTCTGCTTCACGTTCAAGAGGTCCCTAGTACCTGGATAAGTTAATGACTGGGGTCATTTGAGCATCATTTCACCCATTTCATTCATCGTGCCTTAACGTTGGAGGAAGTAAATTAAATACATTGCACAGAATCAGCAGTATTTATGTCTTTCATGAATTCCTCGATGTAAACCTGTTACATATAGTCCAATAGTTCATTCTGTTTGCTTATTCCTGTGTTTCCATTGTGACCCCTCAGTGCTAGATCACGGGTTACGCAAAATGTCATGCATTCTATCACTCTGTTCAATATGTATTTTTAGTGGCTTGTTCATTGTATTTCTGGGTTGATATTTTATGTGCTGAATCAATCTTAGCAGCAATATTTACAGTTCCCAATAATTTAAATTTGCAGGCATTTTGTAAGTGAAGTGCACTTGCCTCGTGGTTTGTAATTCCTTCTCTCAAACGTTTCGATCCTTACAACTTTACGTCGTCCTTTACCACCAAATAACAAACAGTAAGAGCAAAAGACACTTTGTTTTTCCTCACTTGTATTTAGCCACGATTTCTTACTAAATCAACTCTTACACAAAGTCCTCTGTTTTTGTCATCTTGTTGCGTAAATGTAAAATTGTTCCGTTGATTTGAATCAAATTGTTTAATTTCAAGTTTTTCTTCTACCTTTAATACATGAAGCACAATTTTCAAACAATAATCCACTTTATTCATTTTAAAACTGCACTACTGTGTCCACTAAACAAGATTCCAACAACAGTTACACGAATGTTAAACTTCATGATAACGGGCCGCAGCTAGGTGGCCCCAAGCGTTGCTGTAGGCGATCTAGGAAGAGAGTAGGGGAGCGAGGAAAGTAATAGACACGTGATTGGTAAAGTTTATAGCAGGGAGAGGAGTGACCATGGCCCCATGTAATCTGGCCCAACGTTGTGCTTCGCGAACCCTGGTCTGTCTCGAGAGGGATGACCAGCTGGACAGGACGTATAAGACGGTTTCCGTCCGAGGTGCGATGAATAACAGTTCCAATCCGTCCATGACGTCCTTCTCGTAACTCTTCGACACATGTCCTCTTCCACATGTGTCTTGGGCATGTGTTCTCTTGTAGTAGAACTACGTCACCAGTTCTAATTCTTGTACCGTTGTCTCGAGGACGATGAACTTGGTGGAAATTCCGTAATAACAGCTGTTGCTCTTTACTCCAACGTTTCCAGAAGTGGTCAGCTATTTGTTGCCGTAATCTGAAGGCTCTTACAAGATCATTCCTAGGTGATTTTGGTCCAGTGGGTATCGTGGTGAGTCGAATGCCAACGAGAAAGTGGAGTAGTACATCGCCATTATCGTCATATTGCGTCAGGAGTCTTGTGTGATGCGGCTTTTATGCTGAAAAATAGTCCGTAGTACTTCATCGACAATAGTGGAACGCTCAAGCACTTTTCGTAGGCACCGTTTGGTGGAGCCAATCAGTCTTTCCCATCATCGAAGATGTTGAAGAATAAATAACTGCGACATTTGTAAATCTTTTGTTTTTGTTTGTAATAGCGTGTCAATAAAAAGTAGTTTCTAACAGTCACAAGTTCCTTTCACAATATAAAGTGTGCCTAACTATTAAGAATCTTGGTATGATTAATTATTGTGTGTAATTATTACAATTCAATAAAATATAAAATTATTTTTTCTTCAAATTAAAGAACGCTAATAAGTTGCGTGATATTATCGGTGGGACCTGGCCCCTATGGTCCTAATTATAGTCCATCCCTGCTCTAAAGGGGAGGCTAAAGAAAAACTCCCATTTGTAGCACTCCGAAGTCTGCTGGCAAAAGGTTAAGTAAACTCAAAACATTACATCCACCGAAATACTAGGGGATCTTTTATTACAAATACCATGGGATTATGTATGTAAGATTACAAAGGTAAAGGAGATGTTTAATTAAATAAGACAATTGAATTGCAGAACCTTTGCCGGCAGACTACCCGTTTCTTGCTGTTATTCTTACAAGCAAATGTACATTTGAAGGCACTTTTCGACTTACACTAAGCACCATAGCTGTGTAAATATTTTTAAAAAGATCTGATGTTTACGTTCATATGACTTTCACTGGTGGATATACAAGCCACTATTTTGAACGCTTATTTTTCAACCCACTTCTTAGCCCGCCTCGGTAGCGTGGTGGTGGCATGTCTGCCTCACGTTCAAGAGGTCCCGAGTTCGAATCTCGGTCAGGGTGAGTTACCTGGATAAGGTTTTTTCCGGGGTTTTCCCTTCTGAAAGACGAATGTCGGGTAATTCTAAACTCTATGGACCCTGGGTTCATTTGAGCATCATTTCACCTATTCCATTCATCGTCCGATATGACAACGTTGGAGGACGTAAATTACCAAAAAAAAAAAAAAACAACAAAAAACAAACACTTCTTTTAATCGAAATAAACCATAGTCAGGGAATATCTTGAAATCCTAGGTATAAGTAAAGGATAATGTAGTTTTTGGGAATTTTCTAGAAAAACTCTGTACCACAAATTTGGAAAATACTGTATTCAGATGACAAATCTAGTATTAATCCGACTGTTTGTTTTTCTCAGGCATGCATACACAGACACAGATAGCTTTATCTAATATATTTTTGTATTTAGAGCCCTCAAAGCATACATTTCCGTGAAATTTCAATATCGGGGTTTTAGGTGGAATGTGAAATACCTCTTCAGTTCACTCTATACTGGGAGAGGAAGTAAAAACTCTTCAAAATATAGCAGAACCAACATATCACAATTTGTAACAGAAGTTTTTAAAATACTTAACATTGTATCTAGTAGAGGTACTTAAAGACTGAACTTAGAATGCACGCGTTATTTGTTCACTAACGCAGTTCTCAGCCATTAGCACACTAGAACGCTTTTTCCGTTCCTTTAGCGTCTCTCTTCTTGCTCCCGTAGTTTCAACATGCAAATGAATCCCCGACATGAAGATAACGCGTGGTTGGTACACCTGTAACGTAACAATAATCTCCATATACGCGCCTCACAGTTAAAGTTTTATGGTGACTGACGTTGGCAGCCATGAATACTGAATTAAAACAGGTATATGTGTATTTTGCACGCAGGTTATCATGCAGGTTGTCTGAGAGAGACAGGTGTTTTATTGATTTAATCTTAAAGTTGTTGCAGTGATGAATAGCGCAAGGTGCTAATCAGATTATTTCTGTTACTAACTACACGATTATAGGGTTGATTGGTATGAAATGGGAGGTGATGTGTTAGTACAATTAATAAGAAAAGGCATTCCATTAAATTCCTTTCTATGCAAATAACATGCTTGAAGGAATATCATTGAAACTTGGAAATTCCAAATTCTGTTGTTTCTCGAGCGTTTTGTAAAAACTTAATTAAATTAAACGATAAATAAAAAATTGACAAGTGGTGATTTCAAAATAACTACTCCTACAGAAGACAAATTGTAACTGTTTTTCAGAATCTTTGGTCAATTGGGTATCAAAATCAAACACAAGCTCCAAATATACTCAATGTCTTGACTTCTTTACCTCAAAATTACTGATTGACAATATCATGGTAAGTTTATTTTAGTATAGAAGATTTGTTCAAATCATTTATGCAGTCGTAATATCCACATAAAGAAACTGAATATCTGTATCAATTACTCCTATTATGGCAAATTCCAGCCTGAACATATAATCAATTTTACAAATCAAGTAAACCGATTTGGTGGAATCAAGATTTCCATAATGCATTGGAAAATGGAAAAAATCTATCAGAATATTTAAAAGGAACAGATCTTTAAATAATTATCTAAACATGTAAAACAGTTTGCAATGGTGTTTAGCAAATGGAAACGAATGGAGTTTCCTAGAAGAAAAATTTTGATAACCACCCACTGCTTCAAATTTTGTAAAAGGTTCAGTTTATTCAAACAAGAAAACAAATGTAGCTATTTATGAAGTTGTGCTCCTCAAGACAAACTTCTGCGTAAATTATCCTCTGATTACTGTAACAACTTTGAAAGCAATATCGAAAATTACATAAAAATCAGCAGGAACAAAAATTATAGTTTATCTCCTCAATTAAAAACGAAGAAATTATTAATATGTATAGTAAATAATCACAGAGACTCAGTCCCAGAATTTATTTAACCACTCAGATACTATGATCCCTAAAAATCGGAACATTTTAAACATCATTCCATTCCTTAAAGGTAAAGGATCTAAATGTAAAGTAATTTACAAACCTATAGCTCAGAATTCAGTTTTTGGGAACATTTTGGAAACAATTATTCTAGAAAATGTACTATGTTGTTACCTAGAAAGATATGGATTATTTCCTCGTGATCAGTATGACTTTCGTCCATTTAAACAGTTATTTCCACTGATGGTCAGAACGTCTTTAAGTAGGAATAAGTGATTTTCCTATATATTTCAAGAGTTTACGACTCTTCAGTTATACATCTTAATTGACAAATAAACAATTTCGAAATTCCGAAATATATAATGTTATTTACAACTTGCTATATGATAGCGCGATTAAACTTCACCTTAATTTTGAATATTAGGAAAAACTGAAATCATCAGTGATTTCACCTGAAGTTTCTGCTATAAGTCCTGTATTATGTGCCATTCATATTTTAAACTTATGCAGTAATATTTCTGGGGATTTTGTAAGTTTATTTTTGTACATGATCCGTTCTAATATCCATCAACTAAATTATAAGTAACTAGTTAAAGATAATAATGAATTCATCAACGGCATTACACAAGTGAATCGCTTCGTGCAGAAATTCCTCATGTACAATTATACATTTATACAATTTGAATTCTTCTTATATGTCAATTTTTATATTTATGCATCAATTTGTATGAAAATCGTGGTAAACTGTGGTCACTGCGTGTAACACTAATCCTCGCTCTGTTCAGAAACCCCTCATTGTCTGGTATATATATATATATATATATATATATATATATATATATATATATATATAAGCAATATCCCTGAACTTAAACTACTGGATGCTTAAAACTTTGCAAGGAACATGTGGCTGGTATTGGACTTAAACGAATTTTCTTTAAGTATGCGGTATGAAGAATAATCTAGTTTTCTTTTCGTCTCCTGAAAAATCACAGTGATTGAACTTGAGTGGATTCTGCACCAAGCGAAACAAGTATGAGATAACTTGGTTCCATTAGTACTAAACTAAATGATTTAAAATTAACTCAATAATTCTTAAAAAAGCAAGAAAAAATTACCTTAAATTTTACAGTGGTGTACTTATGTGAAAATGTTATTAAATTTATAGAAATGTAATATGACTATCGAATTAATTCGGAAACATTATTTTAATAATGTGCTCATTGCAATCACAAGTAGAGGCGACATCTTTAATACTTCCTGGGAACACAATAGCGCGCCCACCCCTCCACTCTGTTAATTATTTTCCATAATTCAGTTAATAATTTCAGTAATTTAAGTAACATGAATGGAATTCTTGGAATCTAAAATGAAATTTACTACCCTTCAGATTCATGAATAGAATGAGAAAATATGAGGATAGATTGGTTACGGAATTAAGCAATTTAATGGAAGAATTTCATTGTTAAAATTTTAAAAGTACAAATAGAATTTAACTCTAATAAATAAAGATGACTATTAATTCAATTTAAAAAATAAATTCTCAGAAAACCTTATTCTAACGGAATGAAGAAGCTTCCTAATGTGAATTTATAAACGAAGAATGGATAACACGAATTAACGGAAATAGCAAAAGGGAACGAAACTTACTGTGGCTTCCAAGTGTTGCTGGTGTAGAATAATATTAAGTGAGCTGATCAACTAGCAAAATGGGCAAGACATTAGGTACTAGCTTACTATACTTATATTCCAATTATAGTTCTAATTCGGTAATCCAGAACATACATTCAAAACGGATAAAAAAATTCAAGCAATACACAATGGGAGTATTCTCCGTGGATCAATACAATTAAAGTAAACATAGCTGTGATTTCTAAAATATCAAGAATAAGAATTAATGATTAGAAAACCTTAGGAGTGTATGAAAATATGTAGCATACAAGCAAATTTCGACCTGTTCATTTGATAACACGATTTTCGCATATAAAAATACGGAAAAGAAAATCGTAATTTATTAAACAATTTATATGACTTAGGCCACCTCAGGTTTATGGCACTGACCAATCCTTAATTATCTCTCTTAAAAGGACTATAGCATAATACAACACTTCAAAAACACCTAAAGAATGAAAATTTAGGTGGTTCAATCGATTGAAAGGAAGTTAGACATTATTTCTAGGTCTAAATTAACATATTAGATCCAGTGGTGTTTATTTATTTTGATAAAGAAAGCGAAGGTGTTGTGTCAAAATGGAAATGCTCTGGGAACTATAAACATTATTTGTGTTTTCCAAGGCTCCCACCGAATTTGGGAACTAGAAGCAAAAGAACGTCATATAACTGCGTTTCTTTTCGCAGTACAATAATGCATACATTTATTCCTCTTTGCAGCACACATTATGCAGAAGGCCATGAATTATCCATGCATATCATTTTAACATATTCATTTATCTTCAATTTCCACGACGGTTAATATTCTTCCTCAGTTCTGTAGGTGAGTGGTAGAGTATCATTTAGCCAACTAAGCATCGTTTCCTGTAGTAAAATTTGCTTAAGCTTATATAAATTCAGTAAATGCCTTTAGCGTTTCAATAAAACTGAAGGTTATTTTGCTTCACGATGGCAACATTTCTTATTATAAATAATGCAAAATAAAACGTATAGTACACCGGATTTAATAACACATAATGCAGTAGCTTTCAATTTCATGTTTAAAATATTACATAAAAAAGGCAATTCGAAAGAGACATGTCATATGGTTTTGAGTAATAACTATTTAGGCAATTTCAGTATGGAGCTTCTCCATATTTTATCCTAAATTTTGCATACTAGGATACCAAGTCTGACAGACCTTAAACTTCTTAAGGTTCAACCGTAAAACTCCATGAGAGGTAGACTTTGTGACTGAAATACAAGAATTCTATTGTTAAATACAAGAATTGGCTCTAGCCTTATTTGATTTATAGGTTAAGTGTGGACATGTTAATGCCCAAAATGTCCAAAACTGAGTACTGGAAAACCCAGTCAACTTTATATGAAGCAGTTGCTTGCCCACCCCTTTAAAATTATCTGGGACAATGGGTCTGACGGTTCTGTTATAATGACCTCCAGCTGTAATAATAATAATAATAATAATAATAATAATAATAATAATAATAATAATAATAATAATAATAATAATAATAATAATAATAATAATAATAATAATAATAATAATAATAATAATAATAATAATAATAATAATAATAATAATAATAATAATAATAATAATAATAATAATAATAATAATAATAATAATAATAATAATAATAATAATAATAATAATAATAATAATAATAATAATAATAATAATAATAATAATAATAATAATAATAATAATAATAATAATAATAATAATAATAATAATAATAATAATAATAATAATAATAATAATAATAATAATAATAATAATAATAATAATAATAATAATAATAATAATAATAATAATAATAATAATAATAATAATAATAATAATAATAATAATAATAATAATAATAATAATAATAAGAACAACAACAACAACAACAACAACAACAATAATAATAATAATAATAATAATAATAATGGTGATGATAATGATGATGATAATGATAATGATAACGATAACGATAATGATAATGATGATAATAATGATGATAATAATGATGATGATAATAATAATGATGATAATAATGATGATAATAATAATGATGATAGTAATCATGATGATAATAATCATGATGATAGTAATCATGATGATAATAATCATAATAATAATAATAATCATAATAGTAGTAATAGAAATAGTAATAATAATAATAGTAATAATAATAGTAATAATAATAGTAATAATAATAGTAATAATAATAATAGTAATACTAATAGTAATAGTCATAATAATAGTAATAATAATAACAGGAATAATAATAGTAGTAATAATAATAGTAGTAATAATAATGGTAATAATAATAGTAGTAATAATAATAGTAATAATAATAGTAATAATAGTAGTAATAATAATAGTAATAATAATAATAGTAGTAATAATAATCATAGTAATAATAATAGTAGTAATAATAATAGTAGTAATAATAGTAATAATAATAGTAATAATAATAGTAATAACAATAGTAATAACAATAGTAATAATAGTAATAATAGTAATAATAATGGTAATAATAATAGTAATAGTAATAATAATAGTAATAATAATAGTAATAATAATAGTCATAATAATAATAATAGTAGTAGTAATAATAGTAGTAATAATAATAGTAGTAATAATAATAGTAATAATAATAGTAATAATAATAACAGTAGTAATAATAATAGTAGTAATAATAATAGTAGTAATAATAATAGTAGTAATAATAATAGTAGTAATAATAATAGTAGTAATAATAATAATAGTAATAATAATAGTAGTAATAATAGCAATAATAATAGTAATAATAATAATAATAGTAATAATAATAGTAGTAATAATAATAGTAGTAATAATAACAGTAGTAATAATAATCATAGTAATAATAACAGTAGTAATAATAATAGTAGTAATAATAATAGTAGTAATAATAGTAATAATAATAGTAGTAATAATAGTAATAATAGTAATAATAATAGTAATAATAATAGTAGTAATAATAATAGTAGTAATAATAATAGTAGTAATAATAATAATAGTAGTAATAATAATAGTAATAATAATAGTAATAACAATAGTAATAACAATAGTAATAATAGTAATAATAATAGTAATAATAATAGCAATAATAGTAATAATAATAGTAATAATAATAGTAATAATAATAGTAATAATAATAGTAATAATAATGATAATGATAATGACAATGACAATGACAGTGACAGTGACAGTGACGACGACGACAATGACAGTGACAGTGACAGTGACAGTGACGACGACGACAATGACGACGACAATGACGACGATGACAATGACGACGACAATGACGACGACAATGACGACGACAATGACGACGACAATGACGACGACAATGACGACGACGACAATGACGACGACAATGACGACGACGACAATGACGACAATGACGACAATGACGACGACGACAATGACGACAATTTCGACGACGACAATGACGACAATGACGACGACGACAATGACGACGACGGCGACAATGACGACGACGGCGACAATGACGACGACGACAATGACGACAATGACGACGACGGCGACAATGACGACGACGACAATGACGACGACGACAATGACGACGACGACAATGACGACGACGACAATGACGACGACGACAATGACGACGACGACAATGACGACGACAATGACGACGACGACAATGACGACGACGACAATGACGACGACGACAATGACGACGACAATGACGACGACGACAATGACGACGACAATGACGACGACGACAATGACGACGACGACAATGACGACGACAATGACGACAATGACGACGACAATGACGACGACACAATGACGACAATGACGACGACGGCGACAATGACGACGACGACAATGACGACGACGACGTCAATGACGACGACGACAATGACGACGACAATGATGACGACAATGACGACGACGACAATGACGACGACGACAATGACGACGATGACAATGACGACGACAATGACGACGACGACAATGACGACGATGACAATGACGACGACAATGACGACGACGACAATGACGACGACGACAGTGACGACGACGACAATGACGACAATGACGACAATGACGACGACAATGACGACAATGACGACGACGACAATGACGACAATGACGACGACGATGGCGACAATGACGACGACGACAATGACGACGACGTCAATGACGACGACGACAATCACGACGACGACAATGACGACGACAATGACGACGACGACAATGACGACGACGACAATGACGACGACAATGACGACGACAATGACGACGACGACAATATCGACGATGACAATGACGACGACGACAATGACGACGATGACAATGACGACGACAATGACGACGACAATGACGACGACAATGACGACGACGACAATGACGACGACAATGACGACGACGACAATGACGATCATGACGACGACAATGACGATCATGACGACAACAATGACGATCATGACGACGCAAATGACGATGATGACGACGACAACGACGATCATGACGACGACAATGACGATCATGACGATGATGATAATAATAATAATGTTTGCCCGCGCAAGCATAAAAAACGCAACATTTGTTCTTGGACGTTCTAACTCCGGAGATGGAGAGCATTCCGCTTCCAGACACTTCTCATCGCGACCAAGTTTATCTTTCTTTCTTTCTTTCCCCCCCCCCCCCTTCTTCACAATTTCTTCACATTGCCACGGCGATCCGAATTCACAAGGAACTCAAATCTCAGTCTCGAGTACCAGCAGTGCAATCATGGTGTAGTTTACTTATTCGGATTCCCACTCTCGGAAACTGATAATTCTACGGAACGGGATGCTTCAGCCGGTAGCATCTTTGACTCGAGAGTTCTGAGTTTTATTCCCTTCACTGTCCTTCTTCACCTATGAGGTTTTTCGTAGTTTCTCCTAGGTCGTTAGGTGAATCCCCCGAATTTCCTGTCTCATCATTCCACCTCACTTCTTATTTAACTTCATTTTTCATCTTGATTGGCCATGTTAGTGTTTTAAGTGTCAGTGGAAGTACATGACAGGGAATTTGCCCTCCTTGCCCTCCGGATGACATTGGTCTTCGGGTGCCGGACTTTCCAAGAGATGTTCAAATCGGCAGAGTGGATGGAAACTGGTTGAACAAGTCATACTGGGGGGTTCAACTCTGTAGCTGTTAAGAGATCTTACCCTCTGCTGTTACCCTCCTTGTCCGATCCCCTTTAGGATCTCTCACCTCATCACTCACTTCCTCTTTTAGAGACATAGGCACAAAAGTACAAGTCCCTTCGAACCTTTCAGAGGGCCATACAACAATGCGGGTGATTTATCTGGTAGCAGATTATGAGTACAGTGCATGGCAACCCATTTTTACGATAGATTAAGACTACAAACGTAATTTCAACCTAGTGACTGGGGTAGGTTTTGTGGCGCATTGATCCACGAATCCAAAAATCTCTTGCAGAATTCAGCAATACGTCACAACCAGGAAATTCATCTCGTGCAAGTCATCATAAGATGAAACCCTAAGAGGGAGGTGTCTTCTGATACTGAAATTTCCGCGTTAGTTGTTCCGGATCTCTGAAGAACTTTCCACTGTCATGTACACTCTTTTAATTTCAACTTTTGCGAAAATGTACAAAATTGCTCTGGATGTCCACAACTATAGCCATTGGATTCTGGAGATACTGTGCCCATTTCTTGTGATGTTTCAACCATCCACAGCCCAATGCTTACCAGCTTGTCAAAGAGGATTAATACAAAACAATTTAAGTGTTTTGCGACTCTTATTGAGAACAAAAAAGTGATAGTCCACTTGCTGTAGATGTCAAGGACCTCCGAGAGTTAACGTTTGTCACTTAAATTTTACCGGTATTGGTTACCTAAGTTGTTAGTTTTATAAGTTTATTCATGTAAAATTAAGTGACTTTCCTCTAGTAACTATCCCATGGATAAAATGCTATATTTTAAATTAATAGGATCGGTTTGGAACTTGAAAGACTTCATTCAAATATATGGAATACAAAGGTCATCCAGGAAGTAAGGACCGTTAGTGCATTTTGGCTGCGCGGGTTATTGTAGGGTTTATATCCACGGTCGAATGGTTTGTTCAATATCGTTTTCGAGGGATGTGTGAGTTTCAGACGACCGAATCGTTTTTATGATTTATATGCATGTTCAAATTGAACTGGGTGATGCTAAGCCCTACCGACCGTAAAGTGAGAGTCGAAAGACTACTGCATAGAGTAATGAAGGGAAAATGTGTGAAATTCAGGTCAAATTTCAACGGTAGGTGATCATATGTGCATGATAAAATTCACTCATCAAATAAAAAATGAAAACTCTAAACGTAACACCAAATGAATTACCCATTATGCATTTGCTTCCCAAACAGTTTTCGTTTTTGCTTGGCAAAATTACTCTGTCCGAACAGCATGACTTCGGCGGTAGCCGAATACAGCACAGGAATTCTAAAGATCCAAAATGCTTAAATAACAAAGAAGATTACTTGTAAAAATAAAGTGCAAATTAGTGGCATTTTTTAATAAAATATATTTTTTCCGAATGTTAAGTCAAATAATTGTTACTTTCTGGATGACCTCCTGGTAATATAAAACTACAAGTAGTTCTCCAGTAATGATAAACTAAAAAACAAAAGTACTAAAGTATACGTAGTTAGCATATTTAGTTTGTCATATTTAAATTATATTTTTCTTTGGTGACCTTTGGCCTTGCAGGATTTTCCTTTCTTGTGCACTTAGCAGGTGCTTTGTTGCAGATAATCTGAGATACTTGCAACAATCGCTGGCAGCTATGGACAGTGACCAGCAAGGAGAAACAAAAGAAACAGCCGAAGGAGAAGGAACTGATGGATCTAAGGAGGTAGAGGATAGTGAGAAGGAACCAGAAGGCGGCGGACAGAGTGAGGATGCCACTCCTGCTGAAGCCGCAGAAGAAAAGGTAACAAAGTCAGACGAGGCTGACAGAAAGGAAGGCGATGATAAAGGACCAGAAGAAAAGGACAAACAGGAACCTCCTTCTTCAGAGAAAGGCAAAGAACAAACAAAAGCTGAAGCTGATACGGGCACAGAAAAAGACGAAGCTCCTAAAAAACAAAAAGCTGGAAAAAAGAAAGCAAAAGCAGAGAAACAGGAACAGGCACCTGATGACGCAGAAGCGTCCTCTAAACAAGCTGGCAAAACACAAAAATCTGCTCAAAAGGGAGGCAAGAAGAAAGGAAAACAAGGGGCTCAACCAGCCAAAGAAGAAGTCCCTACAGGGGAACAGCCACCTGCAGCAGCAGCAGCAGGCAAAGAAGCGGAACAACCGCCTGAAGAGAAGAAGGGTGAAGAAGTAGCGTCACAGGGAGAGGTACCCCCCAGAGCAAAATCTCGTCAAAGTCGAGTAAGTGTTAAATCTGAAGTAAAATTACCCACCGATAGTTCAGCGGCAGTAGGCGAAGTAGGACGTAAACTATCATCCAGATCCTCAAGTAGGCGGCTTTCAAAGAGACGTAGCAGATCAAGGTCTACACGAATTAAAGAACCAGAGGAGGAGGAAGAGCCAAAGGAGAAAGATCCCTATGACATAGAAGGAGTAATTCACATGGTGATGAGTCCAGAACTACAAGAGAAACTTCATTGTGTAATTGGAGAACAACTAACAACAGAATCTCCCTGGACTCTCGTTGATAAAAAGACAATTCGGGAGGATATTCGTCGTAATAAACGTTCGGAATTTCGTCCATTCCGCGAAGAAATGAGTAAATACAAGGCACATGAGGTTTTGGTTGGATACAACGTTTCTTCAGACATTCCAAACATGTTTTATGTGTGCGTTACAGAAGCTGCCAAAACGAAGATAGAAGAAATGCTGAAGCAAATGGAAATTGATCGGGAAGAAAGAGTGAAGAAAATGATGGAACGATATGCTGGAGAATGGTACAGTCTAGGCAGCGAATACGAAATTGACTCCTGGAAGGTAGAACTGGCAAGGCCGCTACTTGAGGTGGATGTGCAAGTCAGCACAGACAAAGAAAAGATACCCAAAATTGAAGACTGTGATGCGACTGTGGAAGGCGGCAGGTATTTCCGATTTGGTCCTCCGCGGGTTAGGCCTACTAATATAGAGAGACTGAGAATAGAAGAAGGTGTGCAAGCATGTCCTGAGAAGACCTTAGCATTCTCTCAAACATACTTACCTTTTCCCACTAACATATGGACGCAATATCTCTATGAAATCAGTGATGCCGACATAAATTTAAGCCCGGAGTTAACGCAGAAACTGAAGGAATTTTTGGAACATACTTACAGCATGATGGAACCGGTTATCTCGTACAACTCTCATTTTGATCTGTACTTAGACGATTACGTGCGACTGGTCCAAAGCCAACGAGACTTAGCGAAGTCAAAGGAGATTCTCTATAAATCTTATAACATTTTCTTTGACGTGTATCGTTGCAAGAATAAACTTATCACTGCTTGTGACTGGCATCCCTTTTGGAGCGGCATTGTAGCAGTAGCATATGCGGAAAAGTTGCGTAGTCTTTGTTTCGGAAAAGAAGCGCGAGAAGCAGAACCTGTTTTGGCAGCTGCTGGTTCATCACCTGCTCTTATTTGGAGCTTCGTTGATGAAATAAGCCCCAAGTTGATATTAGAATGTCCTCACCAAATACATGCACTACGATTTTGTCCACACGACGAGAATTTATTGATTGGGGGCTGTGAAAATGGACAAGTAGTACTGTGGGATCTCACGGACAGATTGTGGAATGTAGAATACGAAGAAATACTAACAGAAGAACAAAAGAGCTATCGTATAAGTCTAAATAAGCACATGACGTGGATGAAAAGAACGAGATTTAAGAATATTGTTAGAACTAGTGTGAAGTCATTTCTGGACCTTTCACCCCGTGCGTGCATTACTGATGTACGCTGGCTGTCTCCATATGGGGAGCTAAGTAAGCTAGGTCGTTATTCTGCTAGTAAAGATGAAAAAAAGAGTCTGCAATTCGTTACCTCATCTGAAGACGGCTTGATATATATGTGGGATTTGCAAATGGAGGTAAAAGCAGGTCCAGTTAAAGCACATAAAAAGAAACGAAATGTACCCGAGGATCTTAAAACTGGCTTATCAAAATACAGCCATTTAAATTTATTATTTTCTCCTATATTTAGAATACATGTCAAGGACGGAATGGAAGGAGGGATACTGCGGTTAACCTTCATGGAAACGGACTTTTTCCCTTTAAAATACAGGCTACGGAGTACTTTAGACCCCAAAAAAGTCTATACCTTAAGTGATCGACTTCTTTATTCGGTTTCATTTGAGGAGCCTGAGACCCTTCCCAGACCCAACCTATTCGTGGGCACGGTAGAAGGTCACGCTTTACACCTTAATTGGACTGGTTATGAAACCGAAACTGGAGAAACCGTATCTTCAGAAATTTGCAAATATTCGTCCTTCAACGGCAGCATTCATGAATCTCCAATTACATCAGTGTCACGATCACCTTTCAGTCCAGACCTTGTACTAACCGTGAGTGCTAAGATTTTTGCTATCTGGCGCGAAGATTTCAAAGACGAACCCTTACTCTGGAGAAAGAATTCAAACAAGATGTCCTGCGGACGTTGGTCGTTATATCGCCCAAGTTCCTTTTTAATTTGTCACTTCGATGGCTCCATTGCAACCTGGGACCTTCTGTTGCGCAGTAATAAACACGTTAAAGAACAAACAATCTCAGGAAAATTAATTACCGCTGCGTACCCTAGTAGGAAGGAACCTTGTCAACATGTTATGGCGTTTGCTGATTTTATGGGGAGCTTTAGAGTGTTCACAGTTCCAAAGGCTTATATGGAATGTGATGAAGAAGAAGAGGCAGGTTTAAAGCATTTCTTCACCCGCGAAGTTGAGGCCCGCAATATTTTTCGAGAGTGGGAAAATCAGTGGTGGGAAAAAAACGCTTACATCTTAGAGGAAGAGGAGGCTGCCAGGTTAGAGATGGAGCATAAACTTAAAGAAGAAGCATTAAAGCGGGAAAAGGAAGAGGCAAAAATGGCGTTCGAAGCTGAAAGAAGGAAAAAACGGGAGCAATTAGCCCAGAAAGCCCCATGGCCTGAACGATATCAGAAAAAATGGGAAGAATTTCAGGAAAGCAACATGATGAATGTTATCATGAGTTTGAAACACTTTAGGAAGAGCGAACTTTTGAGCAAGCTTCATCCGTTAGAAGTTCTTCATGAGGAAGAGGAAAAGAAGAAGATAAAGTACAAAGAAAGACTAGAGCAGTCTCAAAAGCTGTTTGAAGACACGGTATTATTGTTGTTCCCAGGTACATTCGAAGCGCCACATTCAGTCCATCGTGAGGAAGATTATTATTTTTCACATCTTGACGAACTCCCAGCTAATCTCATGGATGATTATGCAGCTCTTGAGAAGAAATCGCTGGATTACATTCAAAAGCATGAGTTTCATTACGAATTTTCTTGGCGCTCCGTGATGAACGAGGGTTTGAGGAGACGTCGGACCTTAGACGAGCAATTGTGTCCACGAGCAGAGAGAAATTCTCGCTATCAGGAAGAGAGGCGAAAACAATCCGCTTTTGCGGAGAGTCGTCGAATGGAGAGAGAAGCGGAGGAGGATGAGGGAGAAATAGACGAAGGGGAAGAAGAAGGTGAAGGTGAAGGTGAAGGTGGTGAGGTAGTTGTACCGCCATCAGCAGAAGAGGGTCCAGAAGCTAATGAATTGTAGGCAAAGGTACAAGAGAGCTCTGAAAGCAAAGGCTAGTCTCCAGACTTTGTAAAGTGGCTTTCAAGTTTACGAGTGTTCCTCTAATTTGAAATTGGACGGTTACTCAAAAAGTGTAGTCTAAGATATTAATACGGCTGGAGAAAATCGTCTGTACACATAATTTAACTTAGGTACAGAGTTTGCTTAATAAACTGTAATGATTGCTGTATATGTTTGATGACACTTAACACTGTTGTTGTTTCAAGATATTTACAAGCTGTTTTGGTTTTGTAAACTTGACTGTTTCTCTGATGCTTTTATTTTCTCAGAGTTAATAAACATGCATTATTAATATATTTATTTGTATCCGTAAGCTATTAATTTTGGTTAGTTATCACATAAGTGCCTTATTTGTCATTTATTTAAACACTGGTCATTGTTTACGTAAAATTTTACTAATGCATAATCTTAGGTTGATATTTAAAATACTTTGGTTATAGCATTTGAATTGGCAGGAAAAATCTAACTAATTGGCAGTATGGAAATATATTTTGGATTTCAACAACATATGTTCATAGAGTATGAACCTGCCTCTCTGCCAATGCAGTTTCCCTTCCCCAATCATGGCAGCCTTCCTACCTGGTGTTGAATTTAAAACTGTGCATAATTATACAAGTAAATAAAAAAGAACAGAATGGAAAAGTGATGTAGAAATGCACAATAAATCTATAACGGGAAGAATTACGAACATTAATGTAGGCAGAGTCAATGGATGTAGTTCTAAGCTCTATTGACTCTGGACTTATTTGAACATTATTTCATTCATCGTCCGATATGAATTAACGTTGAAGATTTTCCCTTATCCTGAAAAATGAATGGCTGGTAACTCTAAGCTGTATGTGTCCTGGACTCATTTGAACACCATTTCTTTCAGCGTGCAATGTGACTTAAAGTTGGAGGTTTTCGTTATCCTGAAAGATGAATGTCAGGTAACTCTAAGCTCTATAAACCCTGGACTCATATGAGCATCATTTCATTCACCGTTTGATATGACTTCCGTTGTAGTACGTAAATTAAACTAAACATTTATCTCGATTAACATGAAGTAGATAGAAATAATTTGTATGAGGTAGTTAGTCAACAGTTTTAATACCACTCATCAGATTTTTACTGGGAAATACTATCCTGAACCTAATTTGTTATCTGTTTACTGTTAGTCTCTTGTCATTTTGCTGTGAAGCATTTAATTCACGGCTACAACAAAGATAAATGAATTTTCTCTAATCCTTGTGTCCTTTTTAGTAAGTATGAAGAAGCTTAATGTCAGGGGTGTCGAAGATCTCTGCATACAATTGTTGATTATTCTATTTTAAGTCGAAAGGCTAAAGTAAACGTACCTTGAAGCCCTACCGTCTCTTATTTTGATTTCCGAGGTACACGAAACATCGATGGTGAACATTAACCATAATGAACTATGGTAAGACAGTATTCTTCTATAAGTAGCTGCGTATGGTTTCTCTGTGGCATAATAGTTGTCTACCGGACATTGCTCGGGTAGCTCTTAGAACTCAAATAACAAATTGACGTAGTGTATCTACGTCTGTTTTTCTTTTCTTATTGTATATTATTCTACAATGATCTGTAAGGTTGTTATGGTACCCTTTTTACCCTTTATAAATGCAGTTTCGTACAAATTCGGCTATTTCTAATAACAGATCAAGCTTCAAAGACATGCCTTTGACTGTCACCGAGTGACATTCTCCTCCATCCCTCATTTCACCTCGTCTCTGAACGAAGTCACACTATATGAAGTTGCTCCAAGCGATTAGCCGTTCACGACTGTAGTGAGGCAGTTACGTGTAAAGAAAACTCCAACAACTTTCATTCCTCGTGGGAGGTACAGCAATCCAATTCAAACGAGGTTCCTGATCACTTAAAATCAGAGGTTATACATGACAGAGGAAAAACGTTCTAGGAAAATGTCAACAGTTGGAGATTAATGCTTATAAAATGGTAAAAGAAAGTAAAGCTTTTCCAATTTTAACAACCGTCTCGAGGGTTGAAGTCACACATGTCTACTAACAATATTAATTTCAATTACAATATTAAAAAAGCTGACCTTTAGTTGCCCACATTTGTAGGTAGTTGGTAGCGTGTGTGCTTAACGTTCAAGGGATCCCGAGTTCGAATTTCGGTCAGGGTGAATTATTTGGATAAGTTTTTCATCGTGATTTTCACTTATCCTGGAAAATGAATGTCTGGTAACCCTGAGCTCTACGGACCTTGAGCTCATTTGAGCATAATTTCATCCATTTCATTCATAGTCCGGTATGACATAACTAACGTTGGACGACGTTAAGGAAAAAACAAAGTAAGAAAAACCGTAGAAATGACTGTAATTTACACACTACTCTAGGACAATACATCTGCAACTGAACCAGATATCCGAAAAACAATAGATGGCAATTTCTATTTGCTATTTTTAGGTAATACCTCATTTATGTCCTACTGCTGGCGTAAGGTATGTAACGCTCACTCAATTACCTTTAGTCACATGGAAGCCTGCGACCGCTTATAGTCACTTTTATAATTAGATACTAGGTGTTATTTAATTTATGGACGCTGTTTGATTACTATGGTTCTCAGCGTCCCTTCTGTATTGGCCCTAAAAGCGCTTAATTTTTCCAAGTCTTAGGAGCACTGGCTTTCCTTCCCTCCCAAAGAACGTCATATTAAGATTATTTATGTCCGAAAAAGTTCATTGCCTTCTGCCAGGTTTGAGCCCGTGACCTCGGGATACACCAAGGTGTTCACATAACCAAAGCAAAGCCAGCTCCTATCATGTGATTCTCTTAACGCAGAGAAGATATTCTGATGCATCTGCTTGGCTTAAGTTAGGTTTAAATTATATCTACTGGACAGAGGTGGGGTAGCAGTGGCATCCTTCATTGGCTGAGCTAGAGTTCGTTGCTATCTAGCTTATCTCCAGTACGAACCGTTTCATAACTATTAGCCAATCAGAGGCATAAGAATATCTTCTAGATTTCTGATGTGAACACCTTAATTGCGATTTAGTCTAATTTTAAAGTGGTCTGTATTACTGCAGGCTATAGGAAAGGGAGGAACCTCTTCAGCACCAACGGCATGACAAACGTAAAGTTATGTAAAACATCGACCTCACACAACAGTACTTGAAGTTCTGAAGATTCTGCTTAGTCTATAAGTATCATTTGATTATGGGACAATCATTGATTGGGATCATCAACTTCTTATAAACATATTACAGCAGATAAAAATTTACATCTCTGAACCATTGTTTTGACACCGTAGTTATTTCATAACACAAATATTACACAATTTTCCAATATACAGAAACCTTCTGACGCACAACGAAATGGAAGTGAATCTTGCGAACTCGTAGATTCTTACCCCCAGACCTCCGAGTTAAACGCTGTCGAATGCTCTGGTGATATCTAGGAGTAGTGCTGAAAGGAACTGATTCCCGTTAAAGGCTGTGTAAACTTCATTGACCAGACGAAGTAGTTGGTGTTGAGTGGAATGCTGAGAGCGAAAGCCGAATTGCTCCGCTCTGACAATATTGTGGCGATTCAAGATAGTCCTTAGTCGACTTAGAATAAGTTTTCCATCAGTTTACTCAGTGTTGGAAGCAAACTGATGGATCTGTAGCTCTCCGGGGACGTTCCGTCTTTCCCAGGTTTGCAGATAGCGATGAGCTTTGCGTGCTTCCAGGCCTTTGGGAAGTAGTCCAGTTTGAGGATTGCATTAAAGAGAAAGGTTAATGCTTTCACCCAAGGGAATGGTAGAACCTTTATCGCCACGTTCGCTATGTTGACAAAGCCGGGCGACGTGAATGGCCGTAGGCTGGTGATGTTGCATTGCACTTTAGCACCGGAAAGGGAGGGAGGTGGTAAATAATCATGGGGTTGGGAAAGGCACGCCTGAACTTCCCGAGTAACTGCGCGGATATGATCTACATCCGGGGTATCAGCGGCCGTATAGGTCGTTTCCAGGAAGGTTGCATTTAGTTCAGCTTTTTCCCTTGCAGACTGAGCGACTGCCTGTCCGTGGTGCAGCGGTGGATCTTTGCGAGGGATTTGAAGTAAGGATATGGCCATTCTCCAAAATAAGTTGCCCTCTGCACGAAGAGAGGCGATCTTATTTTCCCAGCACTCGTTGCGAAATTCTTGGAGTTGAAATTTGACCAGCTCCTGAAGTCGGTGAAACTTACGACGAACTGCTGGGCAGCGACTATGTAATAAGCACCGCCGCATCCTGTTCTTTTGTTCAATCGTCTCACGGATAGCCCGAAGTAGAGGGTCGATATTCAGTCTGCTAGGTTTCGATTTTGGGGAAGAGCTGATAATAGCAGTAGTCAGTCGGGAGATGAAGAGATCAACCATGGTGTCTGTCTCTTCTGAGGTGTTTGACATGGCTGCTGCGGGGGCTGGATTTGTTCTAATCGTGTCGAAAACTCCTCCCAATTGGTCTTACGTGGGAATCTTCGAGGAGCTTTGTAGTTGGTCTTACCAGAGAAGGATAGGAGGATGGGTTAATGATCTGTGAAGAGGGTAAGGTGCTGCCGCACATTGCGGACCAGGGCGATATCAAGCCAGTCAGGTGGTCTCTGGTCTCCATAGTGAATTGTAGGTTGGTTTGGAGCCCTAGCGGAGATGGCCCTAGACGCTAGGAAGTTGTGGAGTGTGCGCCCACGGTGGTTGGTAATGGAGGAGTTCCAGTTGCAATGCTTGGCATTGAAGTCCACCGCAGCAATCGGGAAGATAGTGCCGAGGTTTCTCTGACGCATAACTTACGCTTCATCCTTGAGAGTGCAGTAAAGCACGGGACTTAGGATAACTGTCTCTCTGTCGCGAAATCATACACGAACGCTTCGTGTCACATTCTCCATGAACTGTATTATCAAACTTTTACTGTACTCGTTACACCTGTGCGTAACAAGAGTACGGATGTAATAAACATCTATTTCCGTTTCCCTGTACGTTTTGTTTGGTACAGTATATTATAAAATAGGATGGATTATTGATAAGATTACCTAAATCGTTAGAAATTGGTAAACATATTAATATTTTAGCAACTCTTATTAATTTATTTATTAATTTATCTATTTGTATATGTATGTGTGTATGTATGTATGTGTTTATTTATAGTTAGTTACTAACACTCCCCACATGGCAACCTTGGCCTTCGGGGTAACCTCACCCCACCAAGTGATGACCGGACCCATTTCTCAGGTGAAGGCACCCAGAGGGCGGTGTCCATTACCTCCGATGATAGGGTGATAGTGAAGATGGCGGTGAGGTGAGAGGACCTACAGTTTTTACCGTGGACTCCGAACCACGTTGGGCATAGGGGATACTTCACGTGTGCTAGACAGAGGTGAAGGCGTGGATAGGGCCGACTTAAAATCGCCAACCCCAGAGCCGGGAATCGAACTCGGGACCCTTAGAACGGGAGCCGCGAACGAAACCACCGCGCTACCCCGGCGCCCTGTGTTTATTTATTTATTTACTTATTTATCTCACCGTCAATACAATGCCTTATCGGCCGCCCCTGATTTCATCTAAGTTCTTGTCGCAACTGATATCCGTTTAGATATCTTATTAAAGCATATATTTTATATATCTTATTAAAGCATCTAAGCATGTCACTCGTATGTCAAATGTTTTTTATAAAGTTAAACGTTTTTCAAACTTTCTTGTTTTTGGTTTTTTGATTTTAAAGTACTTTATTTTCTAAATGGGAAGAAGTTATACTCAGTTTCATTCCTGATGGTCATACTAAGATCCAGAGTTTCAAAGTCATTACACAGCAAAAATATGTGATTATCGTTTTATCTGTACGAAATGTAAAAATGGTAATTTAACGTTTGTCTGAATTATTGAGGATGTAGCTGGAAGAGGACGCTTTAGTAAGAATAGTCTGGACAAGAGTGAGTAGAGAAAGTCACGTGAATACAACTCATCTAACTTTTTTCTTATAGAAAATGTTACTAAAGGAACAGAATTTAAGAAGTGGTGGGCTACTGAATATTCATTTCTGTAATGCAGACTGATAGCTATTCAAAGCTTCGTGTAAGACAGGAAATTACAGAATGCTATTTATTACTCTTTATATTTTATGCGCCTCTGATAAGTGGAAAGGAGGAGGATTTTGATTTCCAGACTGGTGGCTGTCTCGAGTGACGTAACTAATTTCCGTACTATTGTTATTCAGGTAAGCCTGCACCCCTTGGCACGCGCTTGCAATGATTTACTGTTTCAGTCCGTAACCATTCCTTTTTTTCCCAGATCCCCGAGGTCCCGGCAATAAATTTAGGACTTCTTACCTTGCGTTTCTTTTTATTTTCGCTTCTCTTCCACTCTATTTCTTCTTATTTCCCCTCCCCTTCTTTTCTCTCAGGTGGTGTTACAATTTTACAAATCCCCGAAGTTACGCTTAGGATACAAAATAGTCAATTCCACTTCCGGAGCGCTTTATTGGAATACGGTTTTCGATAGAGACACGCCTCGGTGCGAATTTCATTTGTTTATCTACGATGCGAGAGGGGAATAATACGATATCTGTCTGATACACGGACTTATACATAATACATAGTTTAACGAATGAAAACACCAGTTGCTACTAAAGACACAAACATTACAATTGAGATACATTCAGAGCGAAACACAACTGATCCTTGAAACGAGTTATAATGAAGTGTGCTCAGCTCTGTCCACTGAACTCAGCTGAACCCTATTCAACATAACTATCCGCCGTGATAGGCTCCAAATACAAAACGATGTTACAGAAAACGAATGTACTGGAAACGTCTGAAGGAATCCTATGTAGCGGGAAGCTGCATGCAGTAGCTCTGATGTGAGTAAAGGAAACACATCGCTCACGGAACCATAGTGGCCTACCGTTCCTCGGGTGGAAGAGAGACCACAGACCAGCAGTGGGCGGGGACAGAGAAATTCTACAGATAGACTCGGCGCACCACCATCTCAGAACCGAATTAAAGGGATTACATTAAGTAGAAAAGCAGAACCAGGAAAGGATAGTGAGAGGTGATTCGGTATTTAACACCTATGGCTACACGTATTATCTCCCGGAGGAAGAAAAGAACTAGTACAATCCCTACCGCAGAATTAAAAACTTGTCAGTTTTTATGGCACTATTTGGGATTCTGTCGACAAGCAGATGCAACTGGTTAGAGAAGGATACAGGCGTGGCTCTGGCGAATTGATTAGATCACTGGGAAAATCGGCTAACCTAAATTCGAAAAATCATAATCGCAAAAATGGATTTTATACTGAGAGAGA
>CM060952.1:95426148-95501148 GCA_030765055.1 Mantis religiosa
GAGAGAGAGAGAGAGAGAGATGAAGCGACCCTAGCGACGTCGACAGTTACTTCAAGTGATGCAAGAAACGAAGCAAACATTCCTACCATCTGCTCCGATCCTCGCGCTGACCAACAAACCTTAAAAATTACAGAGGAATGAAGTGAGGAAGGATAGAAAGGTATCCATGGATTAGAAAAGCCATCCCAGTATTCGCCCAGTGACAAGGGAAACCAAGGAAAACACCAAATCAGAGCAATCGGTCGGTGGGAAACGACCCTGCGGCCTTCTGAATGTGGGCCACAGACCTTACCACCTGAGCCTGCCACTCGGACTTGATAGATAGCTATTATTCTGTCCGGGCTATTATTCTGTCCGGGCTATTATTCTGTCCGGGCTATTATTCTGAAGGGGATCTATATTATGCCTTAGAAAAAAATTAGCTACTTAATTCGCTAATGTGAGAAAAGTGATCTCGTTTTCTTGTACCTGCTGGGGACAAATTAGAAATGTAGTTATTATTTCATTTTGTTCGTGGTTAGCCAATGTCAAGTGAAGGCTACATACATATTTCTGCCCGGGATATTCTTTTGGCCACTGCCACAGCAATAATGAAATGGCTATATGAACTAATGAAAAACTAACTAATGAAATCAAAAGTAAAGAAAGTAGGGGCTACCACAACAATCTTTCAGCTATGGCAGAGTGTAGAACCAATCCTTCTCCATTTAAAGTTTAAATGGGCAGAATCCTAATAAAAGATTGACGAAGTTGTCTCAATAAATATTGCCTCCCTAAACCACGGCAAAAGAAAGTGGCACAATCACTCACACACTGAAATATACACATACATACTCCACTTCGTCGGTTTAAACAGATGTGGTACTCAAAACTAAAAAATATTGAACTTTGGAACAGCTGCTCCCAATAATCAATCATATGTTAAAAGTAAATTAAAACATTTGTCAGCTCTGTGCTATGTATAAACGATATCTTATATGCTTCTACATGTTAAAAATTATTTCCCTTGTAAAAAAAAGAAAGAACAAACCCTTGTGTGTATGTCAGACAAGCTTGAAACGGACCTTGAGCCAGAGGAAATGTTTTGTGCTGGTAACAAAAGGTGCGGAGTGCCCTAAATCTTTAGGGTCCCAAGTGGTGCATTCAAGTAAAGTTCTGACAGGAGAAATTGGGTGAATCCTATGAAAAAAATTAAGAAAAAGTTTATTTCCCTAAAAAAATAGACGCCATATGCATTCTCTCGACAAATCAATTTAAAAAATACTTCCCGCAAAAATATAAAAAGTGATTTGGGCGGTTGTGACGAATCAGTAATAGAACAGCTACATCACTCTCCCATGTAAGCAGTAGAAGGAGACCCAGTTAAAAATAAAAAATTATAGAAAACTGAATTTTTCCCAGACGCTGCCACATACCTGAATGTGAAACCACGTTTGTTAGCGCGAAAAGATTGGGCGGAATTTTACCCAGTCGCTGTTGCATACGTGGAAGTGAAACCACGTTTATCAGCACGAAAAGATCGCGTGGAATTATCAACAATGGCATATGTGGTAGAGAAGCTACGTCACTTAGTGCGAATAGTTCGCGCGCGTGCCTTTCGCGGGTGTTATAAGTTAACTAAAGTCGCGCGGATCGTGGATATTTTATTTTTATAGTGCGGGTGAGAATTGCGGAGCTTTTTAGTATACGCTGACAAAAGCATACTCAACAAAGTAGAATACTTTTGGTGACGCGAGGCCCGCATAAAGTTTGTCATAAGAAATTTTACGAAGATCTTAAATTAAATATAAGTGAAGAAGATCCGTGGTTCAAATCTTGGCTATGGCATTGAATGTTTCAGTCTGACTCTACGTTTCCACACTTTAGCCTACACACGGCCAGTGTGAAAGAACAATTAATTTCCATGAAATCTTCTTGTCTTATTATCCGGGACTCACTGCCGTATAGTGGAACTCCCACATATGTCTCCTACAAAATATTTTTTACACGAACAAATTATCGTGTTTGGTTTTTATTTGTTTTCTCAAAAATTACATTTTTTTGGAAGATGTGCAGTTATAGGCCAAGTTTGGAGCACAACCGATATCTCGTTTGAGTTATGCTATCCCCTCTCAAGCTCTCACGCTCATTCACATTATTTTAGTGACTTTAGTACCCAACTTGTTAACAATCGCACGATTGTATCTTGTTTTCACAGCTAGTGCACCAATAGTTCACACGAGACCTTATTTTTTGGTTTCGCCTGTTAATAAATATGTTTTTGCTAGAAATGTTTTCAAATTATTAATACCATAGTTTATCCGCTGAGAATCATAAAACCCAAATCGATATAATTATGCCACAAACGTTAACAGCTGACACTCCATATCATGTTAAAGCGAGTTCTGTATCGATGAAACAGCGATGATGTTTCAATTACATCCAGATTATTGAAAGGAAATTGTAAACTCATACTACACCTGATACATTTGTCGTGATCAGGAATTACCGAAATGTAACTGGAATCATTCTATAAAGAAATAATAGTGAGATAGGTAAATAACTGCGGTAAATAATTTCTGTGTTAAAACAATGCATTATTTAGAAGTACGAGATAAAATTTCGTCATAATAAACTCATTTGCGACAGTTTAGTTGAGGAAAGGGTAGTTGGTATGCTTATGTAATTAGTAGTAGGAAATCAGTCGACAAGAGTACCATTAACTTAAAAAAATAGATACTTGAAATTCAATGATGTACAGGAAGCTCAATTACTAACTACGAAAGCATAGTCGGGCCCAAATGACCTTGTTCGTCGACGGGCCCTAAAACGCTACACACTCACTCACTCACTCACTCACTCACTCACTCACTCACTCACTCACTCACTCACTCACTCACTCACTCACTCACTCACTCACTCACGAAAGCATAGTGTTGAAAATTATATAAAAACCAGGGTTCGACAGCCCACATAGGGCCAGGATCTGCCAACCCGACTGCCGTCCTCATACCTACATACGCAAGGTAGAGGTGGACGATCATCCAACCGATACGGGGAGGAGATGTGGTCAGCATCTTGGCACCTCCAGTCGGAATTACCCAGCGTAAGCTCCCCAGTTTCCTCACGATGCTGAGTGGGCACTGGTCCTATACCCGGGACTTAAAATCCGCAACCTAAGGGTGGGATCGATCCCAGGCCGCATGATACTGTGACTTTGTGGGCTCGTGAAATGAAAAGTCCAATTACACAAACTCAACAATGTTCTTTATTTCCACCTTATTCCAATTACAGTTTAATGTACACAATTACAATTTAATTTACACCATTCAACCTTGCCAGTTCGTCTGTACACGTCCGCTCAACTCAACTACACGTCCGCCCGGCTCACGGTCACTCACTCAACTCTGCTACACGTCCGCACGCCGCGACATACTCCACACAACTAACCGTCGCCTCGCTTGTATCGATCGCCCCGAAACCTCCCGATTCTTCCATTATGGAGGGGGAAATCATTCTGGAGCCTTCGAGCACCTTCGCGTGGTAGGAGGAGGTGCCACCCCTTGCGTCCCCCCCGCCACCACCAGTCCGCATTATCGATCGGCAACGCGAGTTCGCAGCCTCCGTCACAATACTTTAGCCCACTACACCGCGGCGTAGGTCTCTGTAAATTATGTAGGAAGTGAAATTCTTAGGATCAGGGAATGTAAGACTAAAAACAGTGTTTCAGACACGAATTAAAATTTGTCGGTAGGAGTGGTCACAAAAGCGAGACCTGAATTATTAAAAGGACGTGTTTTTCTAAAATTCGGAATTTGTGCTTGTTTTACAGTCTTAAAGATTGTGTTTACCCTAATGTACTATCGGCACTTAAAGCACCTAAAGGCCACCCTTGAGTCCGGCAGATTTAGGTCCAGGGAACGTTCCGCTTATCATTCCTGCTACCATTAGGAACGCTCATCTCGCATTATTATTATTATTATTATTATTATTATTATTATTATTATTATTATTATTATTATTATTATTATTATTATTATTATTATTATTATTATTATTATTATTATTATTATTATTATTATTATTATTATTATTATTATTATTATTATTATTATTATTATTATTATTATTATTATTATTATTATTATTATTATTATTATTATTATTATTATTATTATTATTATTATTATTATTATTACTACTATTATTACTATTATTACTATTATTACTATTATTATTACTATTATTACTACTATTACTACTATTACTACTATTACTACTATTACTACTATTACTATTATTATTATTACTATTATTATTATTATTATTATTATTATTATTATTATTATTATTATTATTATTATTATTATTATTATTATTATTATTATTATTATTATTATTATTATTATTATTATTATTATTATTATTATTATTATTATTATTATTATTATTATTATTATTATTATTATTATTATTATTATTATTATTATTATTATTATTATTATTATTATTATTATTATTATTATTATTATTATTATTATTATTATTATTATTATTATTATTATTATTATTATTATTATTATTATTATTATTATTATTAAAAGGGAAATAGTTATGTTCAAACCGTAAAGATTATATACGTCAGAAGTTAGATATATTCGAGTGCTACAATTTCGAGTTTTAATATTCTGAAACAATTTAATTCTTGAACCTTAACGATATATAGCTTTGTTTAAGAAGCTGTCAATTACCAGGATCATATCATCGCAGCCGATGTACTGTAATTTCATCACACAGGAGTTCCATTACATACCAGTAAAGCTAATGACGTGGGGTTAAGCAGCTGTCTGGGTCGGGTTTGAACTGGCGACCTTGGGATCAGTAGGCCAATATCCCACCAATTCAGACTGACAACCTAAAGCATTTGTTTCAAATAGCATCTATTAATGGAAATTAATTGTTCTTGCGCACTAGCCGTGTGTAGAACGAAATATGGGAAGGCAGGGTTAGACTGAAAAATTCATTGCCATAGCCAAGATTTGGACCACGGATCCTCCGATCAGTTCAGAATTTAGTGTCATGCTAGCACATTGGTCATGGTAGCTCACTGGTTAAGAGAAACAAATGGTTAAGATCCGTAGTTCAAATGCCGGCTGTGGCATTGAATGTTTCAGTCTGACTGTATTTATAACCAGGTTGTTAATGTCTATGTTAAGTTCTATTAAGCATCATTAAAAAACAAAATAAATAGTTATGTTGTGCTGGTTACCAGTATAGTTTGGGGCCGCCGGTCCCCGGTGGCTAATTTTTTAGGGATAGATTTTTGTTTCTTTTTACTTGTTTTATTAATAGCTGGATACCAGCTATTTTTACTGGATTCCAGTAATAATATTATGTATTATTAATATTTTTGCATATTGTTAATTTCATTTTAGTTTTTGTTTAAAGTTATAGTTTTAAATGGGAATATATGTTTTGTTATAAAAAGTTATTTATTGTAGTGTATTTTGTATTTTGTTTTAGTGTTCTTTTTGTTTATTTTTAGTAGGAGTGGTTTTAATATCTGAAAAAAAAAGGTGTATAAATTATTATAAAAGTTAATAAATATATAAATTTGGAATATTTATATCCTGGCTTGAGGAATTAGTATTGTAGATTTCTATTTATTTATTTATTTTGTATTTCTAACATTTATTAAATTTATTCTCATCTTAACTGAAGTTGTTTTTCCTCAAATCCGCTCATGCATACTCGAGAAAAGCACGATATTGGAGCAGATTCTTTAGAGAACGAGACTGAGGTGATACATATATTACATCGTTGCCATACTTCTCCTGCAAAGAACGATATTAATTTACATATACCACACAATTTTATCTTTTTACTTACAGAAATTTGTTCTATCTGGATATTGCTTTTAGGATTTTAAGGAAATTGAAATCATACTAAAGCGTTATTACTGTTTGAAAGGACTGCAATCTTAAGGGTATCTACAGGTGAATATTTCCAGAACAATAATATAGTATTTTGTAACCTCCCAAAATATTTTGAATCTTTAATTTCAATTACGCTATGTCGGAGCAATAGTTAGATATACAACAGCACACAACCTAGTAACCTATAATTACTTCCTTTTACTATCTTTGATTTGTCTTTCATTTTTACGCAATTGAAAACTCTTCATAGGATTATTAAATTTGTAGGATAGGTTTTGAGAAAATAATTTTTTGAACACCGGAATATGAGTTTCACACGTTTACATTTACAAAATATTTCATAATTAGTTGACTAATTAGGATAAATTGTTGTATACTTAAAGGTTTAAAACTTTTTCTCTGAAATAACCAGCGGGGCTGAAACAATTCTATGTGCCAGTTTTTGCGCATTACCATTTAAATAAAATTGCAATCTGCAAAGTTACAAATTACGTACAATTCATATATCGTATGTAACACGTATCCTAATCTTTCAAATACCATTAAATATATCTTTACGACATTTAAAGCACCCTTAATTGCGGTAAAGCAGTGTTTCAAATTTTGAAAACATTTAATGAAAAACTACAAGATTTAGATATTTTACCTATGGGCACTTTGAAGACCTGACAACTTGCCGCTCTGTGTACTGCTATGTAAGGACAATGGGACAATGTCATCGGAAAAAATTCCCTTTATTTTTTAATTTTTAAGGACTTAACATTCTCTAACCAGTTAAGGGCCCGGGCCCCATAGAGCTTAGAGATACCTGACATTTGGCTTTCTGGATAAGGTAAAACTCCACAAAAACCTTATTCACCTGATAGTCCAAATAGAAACCCTTGAACGTGAAGCAGACACGCTATCTCCGCACCACAGAGATGCTTAATGAATTAATATTATATGGAAAAGATAAGAAGTCAACAGGGTTTCCCTGGATACACTGCATTTCTTGCTGTTTTTCTGATACTTCATGACGACATAACTTTGTTTTATTAGCTGGGCTGCCACCTTGTAGATGTATCATGCCTTCTACCGTGCATAGCACCAATAAGCATACGAGGGGGGACCCAAAAGAAACCGGACTCCGAGGTCGCTGCCACTCTTGGACTTAGTGCAGGGTTCTCACGCTAGATGGTGTTAGAAGAGACCTTCACGAAACAGCTGTGCAGGTGGCATCCGTGTAGAGCTAAACGGGCAAGTGTGGTATTGTGCTTCTCTGACTGTTGGCGGGTTACCTCTGCGAAGTCGTTACGGCAACTTTAAAAGAACAGTTTAGCCCAGAGGCTCTACTCCCATTAGTCCTGAACCCGTAGGAACTGGACCCGGGCCTCCTTCAACCAGGGAGTATCCGAGCTGTCCCAAAGGGCCCCCCTCCGTGGGGCTTTCCATAGGGCAAGACATAGAGACTAACAAGCCCCCCATCTGGTCCTATGGACTCAAGACGGGATGGAAGTGGATACGCCACTTACGCGCGTCAACACTTAAGGTGAAAACTACCGAAAAACCTCGGTGGGGCCACCTGGTGATCTAGGACACCTTCTACTGGCTTTGCAGGCTAGTACCCGGGAGAATTAATGGATTCCCTCAACCCCGTCCGAAGACGTACCCGATTCCCACGGGTATCGGGAACACACTGCCCCCTCGAGTCCATCCCAATCCGAACAACTCCCGAAGGAGGGGCTCGGCTGTTCGGCCCGAGGTTCCTCTAGTAACGTCAGAGGTACCACGAGTGCTAAGGGTCCGCAGCGCCCGCACTTTGGCAGCTGAAAGGGACGGATCCCTTTCCCTACGGGGAACTTTAAAAGAACAAAGAGTGTGTGATAAATTTTGTTTCCTGCTTAAAAAATTTGCAACGGAGACACACCAAATGCTCCAGGAAGCTTTCCAGGAGGACGCTATGAGCCGCACACAGCTTTTCGAGTGGTTTGGGCGCTTTAAACGTGGTGAGATGTGTTTGGAAGACCAAGCTCGTTCTGGACGCCCTTCAACATCGCGAAATGAGGAGAACAGTGTAAAGGTCCGCCAAAAGTTCAACGAGGATCGTCGCCAAACGATCGACCAAATTTCAGCAGCGACAGGAATCAGTTGGAGCTCGTGCCAGCGGATTTTGAGGGATGATTTGCACATGAGACGTGTTGCTGCTAAATTTGTTCCGCGCCTTCTCACACAGGAGCACCATCCGCATGAATGTGGGTCAGGATTTGAAAACAGAGATTGCACGTGATCCAAACTTCTTGAACAAAGTCATTACAGGGGATGAGAGTTGGTGTTAGGGGTATGACCAAGAAACCAAGCAAGCGTCAAGGCGGTGGAGGACTCCCAACTCTCCCAGACCAAAAAAAGCAAGGCAAGTGAGGTCAAATGTGAAGATGATGATCATTGTCTTTTTTGATGTTTGTGGAATTGTGCATCGGGAATTCGTACCCCCTGGCCAGACTGTTAACCAGCACTTTTACTTGGATGTTTTAAGGCGTCTGCGAGAGAATGTGAGGAAAAACACCCGGAACTTTGGCGATCAGGTGACTGGTTTCTGCATCACGACAACGCTCCAGCACACATGGCCTTACGAGTGACTCACTATTTGGCACCTCAGAAGTGGTCTGTCGTTCCCCACGCTCCATATTCGCCGGACCTAGCCCCGTGCAAGTTTTTTCCTATTTCTACGAATGAAAAAAAAAAAAAAAAACAACGCTAAAAGGGGAGCGTTATGACCGTGTGGAGGCGGTAAAAACAGCTTCGCAAAGGGCACTGGACAATATCAAATTTGAAGAGTTCCAAACATGCCTCCAACAGTGGGAAAAGAGACTTGACAAGTGCATCGCATGTGATGGAGGGTATTTTGAAGGCGACTGAAATAAGTTTGTGAAAAGGCTCATCAATAAATTTTTATGATAATCCGGTTTCTTTTGGGCCCCCTTTCGAATGTATGCTGCTTCTGTCAATACCATGGTTAGAAGCGAAGCAAATTAACGGTACAATATTGTAATCCTTGTGAATTTGTAACTGTGAAAGGTATAAAACATAAATTTGCAACAAATAAAGCAATTAATTATCCTACTTTATTAGGAGAAGAATGTAAAGTTGCCTGGGCAATAAAGATAGAAAAAGAAAAACACGAAATCACATATTATTAAAACAGGTGTGTGTACCCCCTCCATCCTTCACGCACTAAGGGTGAAAGAGGTCTCAGCGGAAACTCTGAATGTGAGTGTGTGAAGAGCATAGGTAACTTAAAAAAATTCAATGAGCATTTAGTTTTGTAAAGAAGACTTTCAAAACATTTCCTAATTCCAAGCAATCTTTTGCATGGAAAAAGTTTAGAAAAAAATGAGTTTTGGAAAGTTTTAGAGAAAGTTTCATGACAAATAAAATGTATATCTTGAATTTTCTGAGAATATACTCTGAATCCCCTTCATTCTGATTGGCTGACAGGTTGTAGGAGACAATAGGATGCTAGAATACTCTGAAGATGATCGTTGGAGATATGAGCGAAACGTCAGGAGAATTTTCATCCTCTGTACGACGGCCCATAAGCCCGGGAAATAGATTCTATTGGATTAACGCCGGCCGTGAAAGCCTAAGCATGTACATTAGCTCTGAGATATATCTTGTTATAGGTTTAAATTTTCAAATACTCATACTTAAAAATGCAAATCCCGTGATTTATAGATTACCACTGCTAGGAAATTGTTTCTTTTTCACACATGTATTATACGTGTATAACATTCATAATAAAATTATTAGCTGAATATTTTAAATAGTAAAATCGTATGTTCATTTGGTTATTTGAATAACAATAATGGCACCACATTGGCTCCATTATTTTGAAAATAAAATACATCATCTCGAATATTTTGTTATTATTGTCAGCGTTTAATCAGTTGGTGCCTTGGAGTGTCCGCCTTAATAGTGACGTTACTTTTTCTTTACCTAACCAGTTAAGCGTTAAAGGTGGTGAATTGAGGAAACAACGAGAAATTCATTTTAGCTGACTGAAGAGCACACTGTTGTAAAGAGGTAGGTAGAAGTGAAGGTAAATCATTTTGTAATACCCATTCTTGACGAAAATATGGAAAGAAGGTTCTTATCTACAAGGTAGACAATTGCGAAGACGAGAAGGAACGTTTGTAACTCGGCCAGACGTCTTTACATCTGCCTTTGCCGCATACTTTATGGTCTTTAATTATTCCATGCTCATCCCGCCACCCCATATTCCCTCAACGATTTAGGAGGCCGTGCGTATTTCAGTGGCCGTCCCAAAGGGGACTAAATAATGGATCAAGGCGGGATGTTTTAAGAGGAACAAATGAACTCTGTTTCCGCCACAATAAATACGGTAGTGTCAGGCGAGTCGAGACGGTCGGAGTAGAATGAGATCCTCAGGGGAGGCTGTGCAACCTAGAGGGAGGACTGTTTCGCGTGAAATAGAACATATCCAAGAAAAACACCTGCAGGTGTATACGTTATTGCTTACGAATTGTTCTACTGAGACTCAAAACATAGGGCAGGAAGAGAGATTTTGGAATGTACAAAATCAATAAAAATATCTAATGTAATATATTCACATGATTTTCTCTAGGAACGATGAACTCACCAGTAGAGCGAAACTCTGGATTCTTAAAGAAACTCGTAAAAACTCTATTTAAATGTTACTTAATAGCAAATAAAGCATATTTTCAAATAGAACAGAATGATACTAACGTAAGAGCGAACATTATAATCACAAGAATATTATGTCAAAGCCATCACAAAAGAAAGATTTAACTATCGCTTACTACATGTTCCTGTTTCCATTGTATTTGTAAGGGATTGTATGATAAAACTATTTCTATTATTCATTAACATGAATTTGGTAGAGAAAATAATCTAGGATAAAGTTTATCAAAAATAAGGAAAGAAAGTCACGTGGTTTTTCTTTTAATTGAACCTCCTCCAACGTTAAGTCATATCAGGACGATGAATGAAATGGGTAAAATGATGTTCAAGTGAGCCCAGGGTCCGTAGAGCTTACAACTATCTGACATTTATCTTTAAAGATAAGACAAAATCGGAACTCCAGATAACTCGCCCTGTCCGAGATTCGAAATAGGGACCTCTTGAATATAAGGCAGATACGCATGACAAAGCCAGGCAAGTCATGTGAGGGTATACATCATATACTGTTTCTTTCTTTTTTGTTCAATTTATACCCCGCCATTAACTACAATAGTCATACCGGCGGCAGTTCTCCTTTAGAACATATCGTATGCGACTTTTAATTATTAGATCACGCACCCATGCAGCAGATGCGGCATACATACATTATATTTTTTTTTTTACACAAGTTGCATTAATCATGAACTATTTTACATAAGAATGATTTCAAATTAACACGAAATGCTTGTTACATGTGGAAATAAAATCCAAAAATATAACTGAGGTAACAATCTCTTGGAATTAAAGTAAAAGAAAACAATGGGGATAAGAATCGCAAATTTTTAAGCACGTTCATTAACCTTTGGAAAACGTTTGAACTCAACGGAAAATACTTTGAAAACAATTAACACTAAGAAAAAATTAATTTATAAGATTTTTAAGGTTTTATAAGCTCATGTAGCACGTTTTTGTTCATATTTTAAGATTCTTTAGGTGTACAAAAATACAAATTAACTCAAATGAAAGATTTCAAGATTTATTTATGACATTTTATTTCTCATGTCACTGAGAAGATATGATAGTTTAATGAATCGTTATAACAATTTTTGTGAAAATATGAGTAATTTTCTACGTAGAGGGTAGTTTGGATTGGAGAATTTTATTTGATTGCATTTCTAGAAGGGTACTTAGAATATAACATAAGGATATTACCATGAGTTGTTCTCAAGGAATCAAATAAAAGAAACTTAAAGAAACCTTTCTGCCGCGAGCCCTTCTGAACTAATTTTTTGTTGTAATTTATGTCTTCGAACGTTAAGTCATATCGGACGATGAATGAAATGGGTAAAATGATGCTCAAATTATTCCAGGGTCCATAGAGTTTAGAGTTACCTAACATTCGTCTATTAGGATAAGGGGAAACCCCGGACAAAGGCTTATCCAGGTAACTCTCGCTAACCGAGATTCGAACTCGGGACCTCTTGAACGTGAGGCGGACACGCTACCCAGGCGAGCGAGTTAATGGTGATATAAGTCAGTGGTATCACAGTTAACACAAATACCTTATATAATATTTGGCTATGACGCGTTTTACAGCTTGTATTGGTTGAAAAATGTTGATTCCAAGGAGAAATTGCACTATTATGTTTTTCAAATGAAAGGAGTTCTGGAACTTCGGCAAATGAGATGCGTTTGCGTACTCAGCGTCGCCTTCTCGTTACAGCCACTCTTATATTTTCCTCCGTCTCTCGCACACTGTCCTAGAACAGTGCAGCAGGCACTGTCCAAGGCGCTAGACGTAAGGGAGTCCAAACTGAATTTTCCTAACTTTTATGATGCAGTTGCTAAAATCAAAATTGGAATAAGCATGTTCACATAATATGTATACGTTTTAAATGCTATAATTATAGTTTATCAATTACCGAGTTTTCTCTTCCAGTGGAACTGTCAGTGGCTATCATTTAGCTGTCAATGTTACTTATGTCAAGAAACAATTCATTTCACTGCCTTCTTACTGAGTCTTGAAAATTTATGTGATAGGCTCCAAAATCTCGTCACGTGCTATTTATCGCCAAAAGCCATCGTATTGTAGCGTTACTGCATGTCTCTTGCGGTTTTCTCAGTCTTGTGTTATTTTGTAAATTTCTTCATTGAAGCAGTTATTTTAGATATTTCATGTTTTATAAAAAAAGAAGAAAATAGTTAAAGCAATTGTAATGCTTAATGAAATGTATAAAATGTAAGGTAGGTAACGGTGTAACCATGACAACCTGATAGAAGTTGTTAAATATTGTGACTTTGTGGGTTCATGAAATGAAAAGTCCAATTGCACCACTCAAAAATGTTCTTTATTTCCACCGACTTACAGTTAAACACTTGCCAATTACACAGAATTACGTAATGCACACAATTACGATTCACCAGTTCGTCCGTTACAATTCCACTTTTCTCTCGCAATTACGTACAATCCTCCGATGCACGTACACGGTCTTCTCGTCCGTACACTAGCACTGCACTCTTACGCTGCTCGCCAAGAACTGACTGACTGACTCAATTCAATCACTGTAGCCCTTTTTATAGGGATATCGCCGTTTTCTCGAAGCCTCTAGTTTCCGTGAATCACCGCGAAGGTTCCAGATGGCAGTGGAACGGGGGGAAGAGGTGGCCAGCGACAAGTGACACTTCCCTAATCATCCAGTCAGTTAGTGACAGAGAATAATGGGTGGGGTGTGGATTGGCTGCCTCTGGCCCCTTACTCAGCTGTCGTTGGTTGTACTTTCCGCTAATTGGGTGACAATATTTAAAAGATTTTGTTCTTCTGCTTAAGAACGTCATAGGGAAAAGAAGTACATTTGTGTCTCTTCGAGGTTGTGCAGAATTATTTTGGACCATACATGTAAGATGCACAAATAGCGTATGTGTAAGAAAGTAATAGTTAATCAATACACAAGTCATCGTTTGTTAAAGAACAACATTTATATTATTTAAATTTGTATCTAAGTTCGAAAATGTTTCGGAAGAATGTTTGGACAAGAAAAGAATTATTTATCCATCGTTCAGCAATAATAATATTAACTTCCTCAACTCCGAGACTACGAATCTGGGAAAGAATCATCGCTCCAGAATTACTGATACGCCCACCCACACCAAGAGTTGCAGGGCAAATGTCTAGATATCTTCTAGATCGTCACCAAAGGTGAGAAATTCATTAGCTTCATCCATCATCCCAGTTAAAATCCTGCTACAAAATGAGCGCCACAACGTGGGGCATTTAGAACACCGTCGTCGTCTACCATCATTGCGCATTTTGTATTTAAAACCCTGCTACATCCTGAATAAGTTGTTCGACGTCAGTCACTTTAAAATCGTAACGGCCACGCAGTTGAGCGCCCTTAAATATACATATACGAGGGGGGACCCAAAATAAACTGGATTGTTGTCATAAAAACTTTATTGATGGACCTTTTTACAAAATTACTTCAGTCATCTTCAAAATACTCTCCATTACATGCGATACAGTTGTTAAGTCTCTTTTCCAACTGTTGGAAGCATGTTTGGAACTCTTCAAGTTTGATATTGCCCAGTACCCCTTTGCGAAGCTGTTTTTACCGCCTCCACATCGCCATAACGCTCCCCTTTTAGCGTTTTTTTCATTCGTGGAAATAGGAAAAAGTCGCACGGGGCTAGGTCCGGCAAAGACGGAGCGTGGGGAACGACAGACCACCTCTGAGGTGCCAAATAGTGGGTCACTCGTAAGGCTGTGTGTGCTGGAGCGTTGTCGTGATGCACAAATCGCCAAAGTTCCGGGCGTTTCTCATCACATCCTCTCGCGGACGCCTTAAAACATCCAAGTAAAAGTGCTGGTTAACAGTCTGGCCAGGGGGTACGAATTCCCGATGCACAATTCCACGAACATAAAAAAAGACAATGATCATCGTCTTCACATTTGACCTCACTTGCCTTGCTTATTTTGGTCTGGAAGAGTTGGGAGTCCCCACTGACGACGCTTGCTTGATTTCTCGGTCATACCCGTAACAGCAACTCTCATCCCCTGTAATGACTTTGCTCAAGAAGTTTGGATCAAGTGCAATCTCTGTTTTCAAGTCCTGACACACATTCATGCGGATGGTTTTGTGGTCCTGTGTAAGAAGGCGCGGAACAAATTTAGCAGCAACACGTTTCATGTGCAAATCCTCCCTCAAAATCCGCTGGCACGAGCTCCATCTGATTCCCGTCGCTGCTGAAATTTGGTCGATCGTTTGGCGACGACCCTCGTTGATCTTTTGGCGGACCTTTTCAATGTTCTTTTCATTTCGCGAAGTTGAAGGGCGTCCAGAACGAGCTTGGTCCTCAACACACATCTCACCACGTTTAAAGAGCCTAAACCACTCGAAAGCATGTATGCGGCTCATAACGTCCTCCTGGAAAGCTTCCTGAAGCATTTGTTGTGTCTCCGTGGCAGTTTTTTTTAAAGCAGGAAACAAAATTTCACACACAATCTTTATTCTTTTATACTTACCATAACGACTTCGCAGAAGTAACCCGCCAACAGTCAGAGAAACACAATACCACTCTTGCACGTTCAGCTCTACACTGACGCCGTTTGCACAGCTGTTTCATGAAGGTCTCTTCTAACACCATCTAGCCTGAGAACCCTGCACTACGTCTACGAGTGGCAGCGCCCTAGGAGCCCGGTTTCTTTTGGGTCCCCCCTCGTATATAGTCCCTGTCCACCTCGGTAGCTAAGATGATATGTCACCTCACGTTCATGGAGTCCCGAGTTCAAATATCAGTCAGGGTGAGCTATCCGGATTTTTCCATTACCCTGAAAGACAAATGTCACCTAACCCCAAGCTTTGTGTAGGAAGCAATCATAAACTTGTCATGTGACGGCACACGTTCTGCAGATGCAGCATTCTATAGGCTTACAACAAATGAACTTTTTGCTCTCTCCCTCTCGAATTTAACAAACACTTCGGTTAACAGATCATGGCAATAGTTAATATTTCAGTTCTGAGTAATTACAAATACACGTACACACATACAATGACGCTTATTGCAGAGCCTACGTCGCGATGCATCTCTGTAATGTTTATCTGTATTAGGAAAGCTATTTGACCTGAAAAGATGGGCTTTTTACGGATGTGTTAGAAACATTACTACCTACCTTCCTCGTAGATCACTTTTTGTAAAAAAAATAGAGTGACGGACATAGGAGGCTGGGACTAAGGGCAGAAAGCTGTAATGGAATGATTGCAAGCCTCTCTTTACAAAATAGGTCTGGATGTCGTTAGCACACACCCTCTACTGTGTTAGATACAATTTCAGCATATTGCATTCGCAAAGCTGG
This sequence comes from Mantis religiosa, assembly GCA_030765055.1. Classification (NCBI taxonomy): domain Eukaryota; kingdom Metazoa; phylum Arthropoda; class Insecta; order Mantodea; family Mantidae; genus Mantis; species Mantis religiosa. Next base: position 95,442,091 of record CM060952.1, read on the forward strand.
TGCTGTATTGCGGTGAATGTTAAGTATCGTAAATGACTGCCAGCACATTTACACAAATATTTGCGCATCTCACGTTCATCTCATTGCTCACAACACGCACAGTGGTGCACAACACGCAGTGTTTAAGCTCGCTCTCAGATATTAAGAACTTGTTATACTTGGGTACGGATTTTTAACTTTTAACATTTTATTTTCTTTGCACTTTAATTAACAAATTTCAATATATGTTTCATAGATTTTCTATCTATGTCATGTTAATCAATAAATACAGAGAAAGGCAGATATTTTGCTATAGAAACAAGAAACCATAGAAGAAACCAATGCAATAGTCATTTCTCTAAAAGTAATATACTGATTTTGAAATTCCATACTCATTCCCAGAAATAATGAATCGCCTATTAAATTAAAGACAAGTTGTTAAAAAATTGCCAAAAGGTCAACACACGTCTTGAAAATGGCATGGCTGAAAAAAGCTATGTAAAATAAGTTGTACATTTTAAGGAGGTGTATGTTTCATGCATTAGTACATTTACATCTATCTCTCAGTGTTAACCAGTCATACAAGATGTTCAAAGTTCCATATGAATGAGGAGAATTTACAGGTTGTTCCTAGAAAATTGAAGGTAGACATTTTATTTTCATGTAAATATATTTAAATATGGTGTTTTAATAAAAATACTTTGAGCTATTTTTGAGAAAATTAAAAAAATGAATGCATTTCCATTTAAAGTGTAGCTTAAAAACCTTTTTGTCACATCTTTGGAAGGTATTAAGAATGCCAATTTTGATATCTACACAACTCCTCTTTTGAGTTATGGCGTTCATAGACACTGACACACAGGTGGACCATATTCTAAAATGCTTTTATTGAATTCATATTTTGATTCCGGGTACTTGAAACACAAATTTCGTGTGATATAAAAGCTTTGGATTATATACAATAACGTCTCCACCTGTTTAAGGGATATGAAAGTTATAAAATGTATATATTAATTAATAATTAAATAATCTAGGCAGAACTTGGACAGCAATGAAAATATATCGGTTATTACTGCTCTGAAGACTGCATAATCCTATTTTACTTTCGGTTCAGAATTCTAGGAAATAATGTTCACTTTTTCTACCATTTACCTAAAGTATTGAGAGGAAATATTCGACCGAAAAGTTCAATACTTAGGTTTCACCGCAAATAGAATCCCTGAATAAAAAGCAGAAATCAGCGCGCGCGGTTTGTTCGCGCGTTCTCGCAGCTGTGTATTTGTGATTAGCAGACCTAATAAAAGATTAAAATATTGCTTAAATAAGAAACCGCCTACTTAAGTTCAGCATCTTTCAAGGATGCAACAATATGTTGAAGGAAGCATTTACAAGGAAAATGTGTGGGGGTTTTTCCTCCAAAAATAACACAATAATTTTGATCAAAGCATCATATGTCAAGATACGTAAAATAAAATGTAATCTTGAATTTTCTGGGAATGATCTTTGAAGTGCTTTTTATTCTGATGACTTTTGCATAATAAACGGAGAAAATATCGCTATACGAATGTGCAGAATTCGACAAAAATATTTTTGAAGTTAATCGTGTGAAATATTTCCTGCATTATTATATTTTTTTCCTTTTTATCTGGTTGTCACATGAAAGCATGGGATTTCAAAGCTCATTGCGAATTGCTTTATAAAATTCTGATAATTAGGTGCCTTAACGTACTGTATTCTTCTTTTACCTACAGTGCAATGTGCAGGTTTTAATTAAAGTTTATTTCTAATAAAAGTAAGTATAGATCGTGCGTTCGGAATGTAACCGTACCCTTGAGACTACTACGGATGTAGATTACGTTAGAAGCTTGAATTAAGATTAGATTTTTCAAACATAGATTGCTAAAAAAGCTGATGAAATTTATCTTTCATAGATGCGTGATCCTCTTTGTAATTCGTTCCATTGTTACATAAAATTTAACTTTGTCAACTACCAATTAGTTAATAAAAGCTGCTGAAAGCTGTATGAGAGCAGAAGGCATTTGCTAAACAATTCTCAGAAACAGAAGCACCTCTTTGTGTTGCAGTTATTTGAATTTCTGAGAAATTTCTAAAGAGAAGCGCAGTATTAGATGCCGAACGAGCTGATAAGTCACCTAAACTAAGCACACTCTTGAGTGTGCAAGGTGGATCACATCGAAATCTTTGCAACAATATCAGGCTTATAACTTCACATTAAATGATTAGATAAAAACTTAAAACCTTCGTCTGCAAAGCGACAGGAGTGTAAGGATTGAAAGATGCTGTTAATGAAAAGCGAATCAGTGACTGTGAATGCTTTCATCTTTTATTGATATTTTCTGTATCACCTTCAATACAGATGAGACCCCGCTCACCTCTCTGGTTATGTTAACACATTCAATACAGTACTATAGTGAAATGAATGTCCTCATGGTGTGCAAGAAACAGCCTTGCAGAAATTTGAAATTAGGTTAACAATATCCAGATCTCTAATTACTGGCTTTTATTCTTTGATTCTTTGAAGAAACCATGAATTTTATTGCTTAATGATGCAATATTTCATCGGCCTCCTAGAGGAAGACGAAATGTCACTCGTTTCAATAACATTGTGCATGTTATAGAAGACCTTTTTAGCGATGTGTTTCGACTCAGTCCCGAACCTACTTCACTAGGCATTTTTCTTTGGGGTAAAAGATTTGGAATGCAATCCAATCATTACTGTGGTTTAAAAATTTAAGTAACTGCTCACGTGAGAAGTGTATCTGCGTAAACTGATTTTCCAATAAAATTAAGTTGGTTTTAGTCATATATATCCATCCGTGGACGGCATTTCTAACATATGTTGTAGATGTACAGTAACTTTCCGAACATTCTGTTGAATAATTCACTTTTGTGAGGATTGCTTGTAGAATATTGAGCAGAGAAAGCCATGTTAACGCCTCTCAGATTTCTTTTTCATAATACATAAGTCAGATAAGAGACAATTTAATTCAAGTAGCATCCGAATTGACAACACCACAGTAGGTTGTTTATCTGTTTGATGACGTAGATTGCTAAGCCAGGCAGGGTAAAGGAGGATGGATAATAACATTTCCTTCATCTCCCCCAACATTATTCGTGTCCAAGGAAGCGCAGGAGGAGATAGAATAGCTAGACGTGCTTCTGTTCTCACCTTCCGAACGCTTTTTGCTCCGCTGATGGCTCTAATAAAATTTACGGAGAAATGAAGAAAAGTATGTGAGAAGATTAAAATAGCGCAGCGTTATATTTTACTCGAGGAGAAAAGCGGTGATAAGAAATGAAGCCATTTGGTGCATAAGAATGAGGGCGGGCGGCGAAAAGAAATTCCCTTAGTTTGAGATTCCAATTTGCAATCCCATTTACAGTATCGCTATCTGGGGAGGGTGATAATATGTTGCTCAGGCCAAAACACGGTTATGAAGTTTAAATCGTTAAAAGATTGGACTCCCCATCAGTTTTACACCCTATGCTCTGCCATAGTATAATGTCATTGAAACGCAATTTAGAAGTCGAGGGGAATTTCACACAATACCGCCATGGAAAATCCCCACGCCTGAATTCAGTTTCTATGTGCTGCGGGTTCAGGACACTTTGTCTTAGAATGCCAAGTAGCAGAACACAGTGGCTTGTCAAAAATGTGCCCAGTTTAAAACCACTATTGCAAAATTCTTAATTAATAATTTGAAAATTTTGAGTAAAATGTAATAATTGTTAAAAGTTTAGTTAGTAGACTAATAATAGTCACTTATCGAATTATAGAGACTATATGCCTTTGATTTCAGTGCTTCATTTCCAGAAAGGAGACTATACGCATAATGTTTAAAGTGATTGAAAAAGTAAAAAATAATAAAATGAAAGGATCCCATGTATTGCATATTATTTGTGTATATGTTCTACAGATTATTCTTAAATAAGCTTATTTTTTCGAAGTAAAGCGTTAGCGGCAACTTTTGGCAAATTTAATACGTAAGTAGTAGTAATGATAACCACTGGCGCGACAGCCCTTAGAGGGCCAAGGCCAACCAACCCGACTGCCGGCCTCACGCCCACTTACACACGGCAGAGGTGGACGATCATCCAACCGATACGGGGAGGAGATGTGGTCAGCATCTCGGCATCCCCCAGCCGGAATGTTAGTTTCCGTGACCAGGGCCGCTTACTCAGCGTAAGCTCCTCACTTTCCTCACGATGCTGAGTGGGCACCGGTCCTATACCCGGGACCTAAAATCCGCACGCCATGGGTGGGATCGAACCCGGGCCGCTTTCCGTGGCCAGGGACCAAAGCATGCTGCCTTAGCCCGCTACGCCACGGCGCAAGTAGTAGTAGTAGTAGTAGATCTAAATATCCTTTTGTGCTACACTTATCTCCTACCAGAAGTTCAGTGAAGTGAACACTGGAAGAGTACCCCGACTTAAGAACGCCACGCCGATGGATGGGTTCGACCCATGACTGTCATACTCTAGCCTACTGTACCACAATAAGGACTTTATCTTTCACGCTTATATCCAGTAGTTATATACGAGTGCTGTCTGGTCTTTTCTTGTTTGGATGTCTCCTTTGTTTCATACCAAGTTCAGCTGCAGATGATATTATTGTCTAGCTCTGTGTTCTTTGCATATCTTCAATATGTGCGGTCTGCTAAATAACCTTGGTGAATTATTTTCTCAATACTTTATTTTTTCAATTTACGTCCTCCTCCAACGTTGTCATATCGGACGATGAATGAAATGGTTGAAATTATGCTGAAATGAGCCGAGGGTCCATAGAACTTAGAGTTACCGATATTCGTCATCCAGGATAAGGGAAAACCGCTGAAGAGAAACTTATCCCGGTATCTCACTCTGTCCGATGTTCGAATCTCAGAACTTGAGGAAGATAGGTTACCATTTACGCTACTGAGGCGGGCATCTTTTCTAGAGATATGAAACATTTCTCATCGTTACACTATTGAGTCTCCGTTTCAGAGGGAATTACTTGGATAAAGTTTCTTCCGAGGTTTTCCCTTATTCCGAAAGAAAATGTCGGATAATTATAAGTACTATGGACACTGGGCTCTTTTGAGCATCATTTCATCCATTTCATTCATTGTCCGATAAGACTTTACGTTGGAGAAAACCTAGATAAAAAGAGGCTTATGGATAAGATAAGATGCTTTATTGTCACAAACTTACATACACAATAGCAAGAGCTCTGTGAACAGGTGACTCGTCAGATTGTGAAAATTACAATGATAAATCAAAAATCGTTACAAATATTTACAATAACATTATAAGCTAAGTTACAGTAATTTGGAAAATACAATACTAACAGTGGATAGCCTACATGTATCTACATAACACTATTTACAAAATTGAGGTACTATAATTAAGGTTACATACTAGTGTGTGTGTAGTGTTTAACTCCCGCGTTTACTACATACGGCACCGCAGGCGGTGACACTGGTGGTACATGAGATGAAGATGGAGCACCGGTGGAATGAGATGGCGGGGGAAACCGGAGGTCCCGGAGAAAACCCGCCCCAGCGCCGTGTTGTCCACCACAAATCTCACTTTGCGATCGCCTGGGATCGAACCCGGGCCGCCTTGGTGAGAGGCAAGTGGTCTAACCACTGAGCCACGGCGCGGCCAGGTTACATACTATCGCACATATATTCGGCTACTGAATAAGGCCTTGTCTAATAGTAAGTTTTTCAAGTTCTTATTAAATACCATGGAAGAACTGGTTTAAGTAATTACTTAGTCGTTGATTCTTAAATTATATAAATAATTACTACGTTAAACAGGAATAATTACATTTTAAGGCTTTAACTTCTTGCTTTAATAATATTTAAGTGTGAGGTTTTTTATAAGTTTTGTTTTAATAATTGCACATGGCTTCTGTTAATTTTGTTTAGTTATTACTATTATAGTTTGTAATTTTACCCCTCTGGTATGTGTTTTTACGGACTCTTTGTGTCCTTTTTCCTCTCCATGACCAATGTTCCTCCTCGAGCTGCGTAAAAACTAGCTATGTGCAATATAAAGTTCAAGTGATAAAAGCTATATAAATGCATATTCTTTTGTCATCCAGAGAGTGAATTTAAACTGAAGGATCCTCCTGTTTACTGATAAAATGTACTGTTCTAAGTGCAGTAACTCGGTTACGTATTTTGTTTAATTACCATGTGAACTTTACAATTATCTTCTGATATATTAAGGAAAATGATCATGTTAAATAAGGTACCAGCAGTATCGCATAACAACGTTTTCCACAACAGTGGGCATTCAGAGGTAACTATTGCATAGTTCAGGAGATAGAAGACAAAGCTATACGGAACAGCAAAAGCGTAGGTGCCTGAACATTTCACGTGTAGCGAGAGATTCCATGTGACACTTAAAGCGGTTGACTCTGCTTGTTGCCGGTTGTGATTTCATCGCCTTGTCTAAGTGATAAAACACTCAACACTACAGCCTCCCCTCTGATCTATGTTCTTTTTTCTATTTTCGCTATCTTGTTCACCCACTTGAGTATCAGCTGTTCACATACTTCGCCACCCCATCCTCTTAACGACTTGAGGGTCTGGCCTCTTGATTGTGTCGAAGGTTTAATGGGCCGTCTCCAATGTTGGGGTGTCTTGTCGCTCAAGGGTACTTCTTCTCACTGCTTCAACATTTTAAAAGTCCATTTTTAAACCCTATACCTTGGCACCCTAATAGGAAAATAAAATGAGAATGTAAACTCCATCAGTGGTATAACTCTCCTAACATAAGATTTTATTGACCTTACACACATGTCTCCTATCATGAGTTCACTGGAGTAATTGGGGAATTGGCACTCCCAGTATCTCGAAATGCCTGTCATCCAGTTAAGAACCATTTCGATGAAAATTCCTTGGATGAAGTTCTGTAGTTTCTGTAAAATCTTCTTACATGTATCTCGTTTATCTTCAATGAAGTGAAGGATGTCACTAAATCTGATGAAGAGCAGGTATCGGGTGGAACGACATCGCACCACGGTAACATAGCTCACGCACCTATGATTGGTAACAGCTGTTACGTGTGCCACGTGCTGCATTCAAAACTTCTAAAAATGTTGAAATTGAGAAACGAGAACAATTATTATTAAGTAATGTTAAGTGAAGAGAAGCTGGAATCACATTACATTAAGCGTGGGAGTTTTACGAGGAATAAACAATAAATGCTAAAGAGGGAATCTAAGCTCTCCAACTCTTGTTTAATTTGACGTAAAAAGCGTCTTATTAAGTGAACTTCCAGTCAAATAATTAAAGAGAGAAATGCATATTTTATATAAATCACTCTATAAAACTACTGACTAGACTGCTTGCTCTTCAGAATAAATCCATGTGACTGTGGTGAGTACTGAAAGATGCAATTTATACAACAAATTTACATAACGGAACAATTTCGGGCGAAGATGTTCGTAGTCATAAACGGGGTCCCTAATGGCTCTAGATTGAACAGATCCTTCTCATAAGCCTAGAGCTTTACGGGAACCGCTAGAGCCCAAGGATTCCTCTCCTGGAGCAGGCCGGCCGATGCCAAAGAGAAACCTTACACTGCCGCCCACTACACTCGAACGCCATCGCCTGGTCCTGAAACACATATTAGTATATGATGGGGGAGGAAATTTCGTGATAGAAGTTAGCCTACCGATCTGGGAAAATAACAAAAAATATAATCAAAGTAGTCGCCCAACGGGAATTTTGTCCGGGAGGCACATGCGTTAAAGCGAAGCCATTGAACACCATTGATAACGCGTTATTCGTAGTATTTAGTATCGGGCATTGTCTGCATGGTCCACTGCTGCGACATCTCGGATTTGTATAGCGTATCGTGGGGGTGGACGAATACCAGTTGCGTCATCAAGTGAAGCCCAGTATTCTGTTCTGCTACTGACTTATTCTCCTCAGCCATATTGAACATAGATTCGTTTCAAGCTGTCAACAAATGATTAGCTTATTTCTGAGTTTATTTAACGTCCTCCTATGTAACCTTATTTCTAAGCTTAACTAAGCGTAGGTAAGTACTGAAGTGTAGGTCATTGGATTGGATTGGATTACGGTACGGAGGGGATTCGGCATTGCGACCAGTTTTGTTCTATTGCACCTATGCCCAAAGTGGGGCATCCCGGGAGGAAGGATGAGGCTAGAGAAGACAAAGGGTGGCCTACCCCAAGGAGTCACAGAGCAGAGGGCAGGTCCCTCCACGTAACTAGTTGGAAACTCCTAGGCAGATCAGTTCAGCCGGCAACCCACCCGACTGCGGTCCGGTAACGGCCCCACTAGGCCGGCTTGGAGATCGGAGACCGTCCTATTGAAGGAGGAAGTTTTACCAAGAGCATATCATCCTGCCATGCACCGCCGAGAACCCACCGACACTTCTACTCTGAAAGTGACCACCAGATGAGAGATGATGTGAAATGATAATGGAGATGAAATTGGGGGACAGGAAATTCGGGGGATGTAATTAACCTAACCAGAATTCGCCTGGCGACCCTGGAAAACCCCTGAAAACCCTCATGGGTCAGGTAGATCAGCTGTGGGAATCAAACCCGGGCCACAGACGAAACCGTCTGAGCTATCCCGCTCGGTGAATACAGGTCATAGCAGTATATGTAAGAAAGCGAAGGAGACGGTTCTGTCAATCACTTGTGAGGCTCAGGAAGTCCTGGTTGTTCAGTGACATCTCTAGGCAGGCTTCAGCCTAAAATCTTAGAGACTTTGCGCGCTTCTGTGGTTTATCCACTTGTGACATGTTACCTCTTCTGCTTCGTATGCTTCATTTCTTCCTCCTAGTAGGTGAAACCCACAATAGACCTATTGTTACATGACAAAACTGCCACGTTTTGTAGGGGTTTAAAAGGTAAGGGGTTTTACCCTTTAACCTCATGTAACTGGGAGCGTAGCTATGGATAAGGTAGAGCAGAAGAAACATCTACTTCAAAGTGAACTGAGTAACTGTATTTCAGAGATGCCTAGCGTTTCTACAGGGCACTCCCTGGATCTGGATGAGATCAAGGGCGCTATAGTAACATTTAAATACATAATAACATAATGCAACTGTACCTTTAGAGATGCGTTGTGTGTATGGCTGAACCTTGAGCAACTGGCAAGAGATGTAGGCCTGGTGCACCTTGCTGGCGATCTTACACGTTGTAGCACTTTAAAACAAACTCTTGCTAATGTTTATATAGCCATCCAACATAGAGACCATCAGCAAGTCCCCTCTCAAATCTCTCTGTCAAGTCCCGCGGCTGCTAACTCAACCAAGCTTAAATAGGGGTCCTACCCAAAAGCCAACTCAGCAATTCCCACGCTAACTGTTAATTTCCTCCCAACTATTGCACCATATTCTGCAATCATTGTTTACATCATTGAGAACATGTTTAGACCTGTTACTGGCCACCTAAGAATTATTTCCCTTGACCAGCAGGATGTGTGATTCATTGTTTACAACATGGAGAACATGTTGAGGCCTGTCACAGTCTACCTGTGCATTATTTCCCTTGACTAACAGGATGTGTGATTCACCAGTCCAAAGTACATGTTTTGTCAGTCAGCAGAATTTAAGCTTAATCATCCACAAACAGCTTTGCCCAAACTCAAGCCACAGGAAATAAATGTTACATAATAATGATTATCGCAATTTCCAGATCTTGCTCAGCCTATACACGCAACACAATCATAGTGAGTTTTTGTTTTATTTATTTTAAATTTACGTTTCCCAACGTTAAGTCTCATCGGACGATGAATGAAAAGGATGGAATGGTTCTTAAATGAGTCCAGGGTCAATAGACCCTGGTTTAAGTTTACAATACGTTCATCTCTCAGGATAAAGAAAACCCCCGGTAAAACTTTATCCAGATAAGTCACCCTACATGAGATTCGAAATCGGGACCTCTTGAGCGTGAGGTAGACACACTGCTATGTGCACTATGGACTCCTTTGCGAAATCTGTAACTTAAACACATAAAATAATTACATTTCTGCAACGCTGACTTATGAAATAAAATGCTATGAGAATGACTATTCAAGAATATTGTTATTTGTCCGTTTTGAGATTTATTTACAATTCTCCATAACATAGGCTTAGAAAAAAATAGAAACTGTGGAAACTCAGTCTCGTTTTGCAAGTTAACTTTACCTTTGTTATGGAGGACCATCTGGAATCATGTTAGCTTAGGAACACCATAGGCTCGTTTGTTATTGCTTCTCTACGAGATGTGCTGTTAATTATATTCCCTTTGGATAAACAGTCCCTTACCTTTGGCGTCGCTGCTACTTGCTTTTATTCTGTCCGAAGGGTACTATAATGTCCCAAAGTGGCACCATACCTAATAGGACACTATTTTAAAGTTCAGGCAGACAAATTATCTAGAAAGGACAGTTTTGTACAACATTTTGTTTACCAGGAATAGCTCAACACCCAGAGGATTTAACGGTTGAGTTACGGATCTTCTTGTCCATAGTCCTCTCGGATTAAAGTCACTAAATGAATCTAAGTGCAATCCCAGCCGACTTCAGCTTATGTAAATGTTGTCAATCGCTTATAAGTTGTGACATGTGTGTGTGATTCGTGAATGATTATAATGTAATTAGGAGGTATTGAAATATTGGTTATGTAGCAAAAGGCAGCGCTCTATGGAGGAGGGAAGGTAGTAAACAGTCCGTAAATAAATCAGTAAATTAACGTTTCCAACGATTGAAAGCGAAGAAGAGTAAGAAAATGATCATACATCACTTTCTAAATGTGAAACTAGAATAAAACGTAAAATTGTAAACTAAACTGCATCACAGACGCTTAGCTTCACAGATCCTACAGCTACGCTCTACGATCATTCTGAAGTTACGACTGCTTCTTTACTACACTATTTTTGGAAAGCATCCTTTTGCTACGCTTTGCGACTTAGGGGAAAATTAAATATAATGAGAAGGAATTTTCGTAGTTCTGTATAAAATGCCAGTGTCAGAAACCAGAATATCTTTATGTGATAGCTTGAAGTTCCATGCTCCTGGCATGATAGAAAAAGAGTAGCGACTAAGTGTTTGTATCTTCAGAAATGGTCGGTCGTCACACGAACATTTCACATAAACAGTGTACTTTAACGAGATACTCATGTTTTTGTGGTCATATGTTATTTACATCTTACAATTTGCAAGTTATAGAGATATAATTAGTCCCAAATCAAAACTTTACAGGTTCTTTGAAGCATATCTTAAATATATGTAAAGATAAAAGGGGTAGCTCCCATGCTAGGCCATACCGCCTCTATCGGGGCGACAGTTGGTTACGGCACCCATCTATAATAGATCTCGGCATACAAGGCCTGTGAGGTGGTCAGTTCCATGAGGCAGCCACCTTTTCCTCCCCATGGCGTGACAGCCCTTAGAGGGCCAAGGCCTACCAACCCGACTGCCGGCCTCACGCCCACTTACGCACGGCAGAGGTGGACGATCATCCAACCGATACGGGGAGGAGATGTGGTCAGCATCTCAGCATCCCCCAGCCGGAATGTTGGTTTCCGTGACCTGGGCCGCTTACCTAGCGTAAGCTCCTCACTTTCCTCACGATGCTGAGTGGGCACCGGTCCTATACCCGGGACCGAAAATCCCCACCACATGGGTGGGATCGAACCCGGCCCGGTCAGGGACCAAGGCATGCTGCCTTAGCCCGCTACGCCACGGCGCAAGACGGCAGCCGCCTTCAACCTCACGAATTATCCTGGTACTCATTTCTGTTAGAGGCTGAGTGAACCCCTGGGCCATGGAGGAGCCGGAAGGTATACCAGAGAATAAATGCCAATGGTACCATCGGGAATCGAACCCGCCTCCTGGCTTGTAGTCTGTGCCGTAACCAATAGGCTACCATATCTAAAATATAAGGAAATTTAATCAAAATCATTATAGTAATTTTTGATAAAATTAAAATTAACCAAGAGATCTCAGTGTAAAGCGTAGTTAGGGGTGGAGAATTTCTATCAAAAGTTCTGCGTCACATCCTTAAAAGATCGCGAAGAAAAATACAGTTTCTTATTGTTAATTTTTTAGTTATGCTGTCTACATTATATGCGATATTATTTTGAAGGGGGCTCAAGAAGCCTCAAAACACATATTTTCTTTGACATCTTAAACTTCGAAATGCAAACAAGCACCAGAGAAGAAAATATAATGAAAAACTACAATGTTATACCAATTAGAACGGGTAAATATATTCCTACTCTTTAAATTTATCTCCAAATAAAACAATACAATTTACAGTTATATATAATATATATACTAGACACAAAACAATACATACAAGACCAATTTCTGTCATATAAACAAGTACATTCCAACAACCAACTTATTAAAATTAACTTTTTTTTAATTTGCGTATCATTTAATTGTTATATTTTCACTATTTATCCAACTACAATATAATTTTAAAGTTATTTAATGCTTTGTCCATTTATAAATTCTTGCAATTTGTTCTAGATGTTCTCGGGCTTCGAGCCCGGTATAGTGATGTAGAGCCATCTACGTTTCGGGAGTGTGCATAGCTCCCATCATCTGGATGATGAATGATTAGCAAATTGGAACCGAGATACCGGATTGCAGTTCAGTTATTTTTCTAATTTTATTAAAACATAAACAAGGTGAAGGAATTTGATGTGCATGTCTTTGCTTCCTGAAAGGGAGCGGGGTTAGGTGAGAGATATTGGAGAACATGATTAGCAGATCTCGCAAAAAGCACTCTGGTTATTGTCGTTTATTAATTGATCAGCACGAATCATGCTGTATTGCGTCCGTATAAGGCCAGGATGGCAGGTATGGCATTACGCCCTGAAAGCCAAACTGGGGATTCATGTGTGTCTTGGGACAACACGGCTGAGAGTCACTTGGGCCTTGACGTATCTCACTGAGTATGCAGTGGTTTCTGGATCATTGCCGTCTGTAAGTTGAGCAAAGATATGGTAAAGGATATGGTAAAGATATGGTTTATGGTGGAGAGATCAGAAGGTTGAGCAATGGTCAGGAGGGCATTAGGTATGTCTACCGTAGTAGCGTGTTGAATCTGGTTAATTTTGTTTAGAAGTTGTGCGTATTTCTCCTCCATTTGGGTCAGTTTCCGGGTGATGCAGGCAAAAGTGTCATCGTGGCGTGTGTGCTGGATGAGCTGTTCCAGTCGGTCTAGGCGATCTGTTAGAGATGAAGTGTCGGTCATGTGAAGTTCGGCATTTCTGTTGAGTTGGTCGAGTAGGATGCTGCTGGCGGCTGATGATGATGATGATGATGGGAGCGATGCACACACCCGAAACGTCGATGGCTCTACAACACTATACCTGGCTCGAAGCCCGAGAACGTCTAGAACATATACGTCGCTAGGAAAGCTTCAGATCATATTTGTTACAATTTGTGTTTTTATGTTACTATTTACCCATCTGTTATATATTTCATTAAATTTATTATTATTATTATTATTATTATTATTATTATTATTATTATTATTATTATTATTATTATTATTATTATTATTATTATTATTATTATTATTATTATTATTATTATTATTATTATTATTATTATTATTATTAATTATTATTATTATTATTATTATTATTATTATTATTATTATTATTATTATTATTATTATTATTATTATTATTATTATTATTATTATTATTATTATTATTATTATTATTATTATTATTATTATTATTATTATTATTATTATTATTATTATTATTATTATTATTATTATTATTATTATTATTATTATTATTATTATTATTATTATTATTATTATTATTATTATTATTATTATTATTATTATTATTATTATTATTATTATTATTATTATTATTATTATTATTATTATTATTATTATTATTATTATTATTATTATTATTATTATTATTATTATTATTATTATTATTATTATTATTATTATATTTATTATATTTATTATTATTATTACTATTATTATTATCATATAATTCAAAGTTTGTATATAAATCTGAGTATACTTTTATAATGTTATACTTTATATCCTATTATGTATGTATTCATTTCATTCATTCTAAAATATTACAAACCAATACTGGTATCCAATATTAAATAATATAGCTGATACACAGCTACATCTACTAATCTACATTTTAATCTACTCGCAACACCTAAGCTGCCGAAAACCGATGGCAGCGGTGTGTACTTTTGTCCAGTAGAATTTATATCACTAATGTACACTTTCTGTATAGATTTATTAATAAATGAGGCTTAATATATTGCTTACAGTCATGTTAAAATATAATGTCCTTAGTTATTAAATAAACATTTAATACCTCATTAATACTGAAATATAAGGTGCATTTGCTATCACTTAATTTTTATAAGTTATCCCAACTATTAAATTCTACCTGGTTAAGATCATTATAATACAAACATCAATCAATTTATTATAACATTTATTTATTACCTTTATACACCATACTTATTCTTAATACATTTCCTATTAAAACTAGTATATTTCTTCTAATAGGCTTCTACACAGACATTGTCACTTAATTTTCACTAAGATTCTCTTTTCATTAGTAAATGATCATTCAAACCACTATCCATTTTTTCATAAACACAATATATGTTTATATATTAATTCATCTTCATTTAACTAAAGTAAAATAAACAAATAAAGAAAACACTCCTGTTCAGTAACACTATCCCTAAAACTATTACTGTTTCCACTGGCATACACACGTCACCATTTAATACTCGTCACAGTATCCTCCTCTTCCTTCGTCTCCTTCTCCTCCCCCTCCCCATCATCCTCCTCCTCCCCCTCCCCCTCCTCAAATCCTTTCAAAAGAGAAATGTATTGAGTGACCTCTCCTATTCTACATATCTCCAACCCTCGATCTGCATATTTCTTCTATCTTCTATATTGTCATCTGCATTAAGCAGTGTAAGTTGTAATTGTAATACGCGCTAGTTATTTAGTTTGGCTCAGGTTTGGGGTTATTAAGTTACTGGTTTGTCACCTCTCGGATCTTGAATTTGGATATGTTCAACTTGATCTTCTTGTATATGCACAGTAATTATTCTGTGTACTTCCCAAGCTATTTTGCTGATCTCGTCGGCCATGCTTCCAAAGTGATATATGGATTTTGGTCTCTTTTAATACTGTTTATTTGGCCGCTCGTTCCTCTTCCGTATTTTCCACGTAGTGCGCACATTCCGAAAGGACGTGTTCTGGCGAATCTTGTACTTTGCAAATAATACAGTGTTATGTTTTATTTATCTTTTCCCATTATCCCATAGGGGCCATGCCCCGTTATAAATAATATAAAATCCTTTTTGTCGGTGTGAGCTGTTTTATTCTTAATTTTTCATTAATATTTAAATTAAGCTCTCCCTATATTGCTTTCCCGGCAACTATTTCCAAAGTGTTATTAAACATTCCTTTCCACAGCCAAAATTTTGAGCCTTTACTTTATCAATATGTAATTCTAGGGTAGGTGTTGTACGTATTTTTCCGGTGAATCTTAAAGGTAAATTCCTCTGTGTCGATTTTAAGTGATTCATTATGTTTATATCCATACACCTGCTTTAAATGGCCTAATAGATGAAACTATTTGTATCTTACATTAATATAGTATTTATATTTAAAGGTATTTTAATGTCAAGCAAAATGTATTAGCAGCCGCGCCGTGGCCGGGTGGTTAGACCAGTTGACTGTCACCAAGATTCGATCGCAGGCGCCCGCAAAGTGAGATTTGTGGTGGACAACATGGCACTGGGGCAGGTTTCCTACGGATTTCCCCCGTCATCATTTCACAAATTGCTCCATTATCATCTTTCCTTTCAAACAATTCACCCTCATTGTGTTCATCTACTTCCCTCACTCTCATTCCGGGGCCGGGCATCACTCACCCTTGGATTTCTGTCTCTGATCCATAGTTGTGGCTCCTTCAAATGACATAAGGGGTAGAGGACCATAAATGAACAGGGCTCTGTCCTACATTAAGAGAAGAAGAATAAGAAGAAAATGTGTTGATTCTACAATCATTACCTTCAACCTTACATCTTATATATTCCCTGTACTGTCTAAAGTTCATTTTATCGAGCAAAATTATGCTAAGGAATTTGGCTTCAGTACTTGCCTTTATCGTTTCGTTCCAAATCTTATAGTTCGATCTCTTTGCAGTCTTCCTTTCAAAATCATGTAACCAGACTTGAATGAATAATATTTACATTTTGGAATTGGGACACCAGCATTGCAAAAATATGGACTGTTCTTCGATATCTCGTTTACTACTACCTTCTACAGTTGTTAGGTATGCTACAGGTTTTACGTTGGTACCATTTTGAAATTTTTATAAAATGGTTTCTAGTATTATATCCCAAAAGGTTGGTCCCACAATGGATCTTTAGGGATATCCTTTAGTTTTCTTCGTAAATGTAATGCTTATATAAAATTACTTAACATATCTGCCATTATAAAAATGTTTGAAAATGCGTAAAAATAGATGCTAGTAACATTGCAGCAACAATACTAACACGTAAAACATAGGAGCTAGTAACAGTAAAGCAGCGAATGTTAAATACGTAAAAAATAGAAGCTAGTAACAGTGAAGTAACTGTGAAATTTCCATCAATTTTGTTAAAAGATAAGCGAAGTTTGTTATAAATAATTATATAAATTATAAGTATATCTTATGAAGTAATCCTTGAGAAGCTTATACAAGGACTAAGGGTACTGTAGCTGCCTCATCTCTCAAAGGGAGGCCACTAGAGATTATTGTTAGCTCCGGAAATGCAATAAAAGCTTCAATTACATAATTTGAACGGGCTTATAACGGCATTTATAGGGTTATTTGTAGATCTTCTTAAACCACACTGATTAATATTTGTATCTATTAGAACTCCATGTTCTTGTATCCATTTATTTATTACATTTTCGAAGATTTTCCCTTCATGGTTAACAGCGTATTAGTTTATGAAATTGTGGCTCCTCTAAGGGTTTATCTTGTCCTCCCTTTTAGTATTTTTAATCTTATTGTTTTCGAAGTTTTGGGCAATTTTCCTTCCTTAATCTATCACTAAACAAATTATTAATAACGGGGCAATTTCACACTGTATTTTCATTAAGTACTTTATTTTTAATATTTTCTAGCCCAGATGCTTTTTTCTGTTTTCCAAATATTTTATAACGGTTTTTTCTGTTTGGCCAAATGAATATATTACATTCTTATTATAATCTTATTTTAAATTACTTCTCAGTAAAATATGTCAATTATCCGTAGATAGTAAACTTTTTACTTACTCCGTTGCTGACACAGTCCAATTTGTCATTCACCCATCAGTGTGGTGAGTGCTAACATTTCCGGCCTCAACCTTTTCCATGACTACTCGTATTTTATATGGAATACCACAGATGTTTTTTAAGTTATTATATACAAATTATTCCTAAGTTTTAGTCTTTTAATACAGTTTTAATAAAGTTTTAAATCCCTATTTAGCAATTCTATAGTTTCTTAAATTAATTTTTCTCCCTTTTGCTATCACAGATTTTTTATATATTCTCCTCAATAATTTTCGTGTTTTCGTCTTTGTCTTTTCTACTTTTTCCATCGAAAACTTTCTGTGTATTTCCTCCTTCGTGTTAAAGGTATAACATTTTTAATTGTACTTTTCATTCTGCGTTGCATATTCACTCGTATTTTATGTTTCCTCTTTGTATCTTAGGTTGCCACTTTGTAGCGCATATTTTAGTTCCTCCCAATTAACATACTTTAATTTATAATATTCATGTGTTCAAAACTGAATGCCATACCAGGTTGATACATCAGATAGCCCAAGTAAATTAATTAATCGGTGGTCACTTGTAGTGTTGTCTTCTCTCACCTTCCTGTCGGAAATATTGTTGATAATTAAATTGTTCCCCTGCAATAACTATTTTAGATATGTCTCCGGCTTTATTTTGAACATTTGTTGAATTGTTTGGCTTGTTGATGATATTTAGATTAAATTGAGATATTAACCCCTCCATTTTATCATTCCTTCCATCTTTTCCGAATTTGTGCCATCAGTCAGATTTTGCTCTGTCCATTATGTACAGGATTTCGTAATTGTGAAAGTTGTTATTAATGTCATGTGTTCTCTAAACATATCTCAGTTTTGTGACTATAACTAAAGTTGGTTAGAATGAAGGCGTTTGTTTCGTGGTTAATTTGTACGCAATTGGTATGCATGTCATAGAATTGGTTAATAGTTGTAATTTGAGAGTTAGTTTTCCGTCATTGGATAATTTCTATTACAAATCGACCTTTACATGACGGTGATATGCGCTATTTTGTCTGCTATTATGTGCAGCAGAGAAATTAAAAATGTCTGAAATAAGCGCTAAAATAACGTCTAAGGTATCCCTTGGGCCTCGCACATAAAACTTACATTCATTGTTTTGTATTTTATTAACACCACAACTAACTTCTTATATAAACATGAAATAAATATGATATGGTTCATATGTACATAAAATGCTGTAAGTGCTATATGCACAAGCATCCAGGCATTGCTGTTCTTAAGAAAATGTCCTGATCAACGTATTCTATTTCTTTAGGGGGATTCCTTCGTTGGTTCATCATGTAAGTGTTGTTAGTATGAACGTTTTCTTCCAGAGATCCTCATAAATAAAAATCACAGAATGTGAAGACGGCGATCGTGAGGACTACAGATATTTGTTGACAGGGAAAATTTTGTTGTTATGGGATGATATGGTTGGCATAGTTTGGTAGTATCTTAAACATACACCTATATTTTCTGCGTGAAGACGTTATCTGCAGTTGTATAAGTTAACATAACCTGGTGGATGAGGCCAAAATTGTCTATGAGCGCAAGGCAGTCACCAAATACGAACTATGAACAAAGCGAGTCCAGGTGCAATGTGAAAAGCACTCAGTGAGTTTGGGATTTTCATGATCCGTAAGAAAGTTTACCTACTTGGCTTTTAGGTACATGTACATTGTACTACAAAGGTGGTGGATGCCTTGCATACTTTGTGCATCTGCTGCAGCTCCTCTTCTAGGATGAAGTGAAGGAGCCTCTCTGAATCCATTTACGTGGCAGCGGCATACGCCACGAAACCTAGCAGCATACTTGATATAAAAGGAAAATGGTGAGAAGGAATTTATGGTAGATAAGAAACCAACATTTTCATATCGAAGACGGGAAACTACAAAACAAGCTAAGATCATAGTGGATGATAATCGAACCTCAATGTGAGCCTAACACGCTACTGTGCTATCCCGCTTGATAAAATATCATAGTCTCCCCATAACACACAGTTACTACCGCTCTTTACCGTTAAGTCTGTCTATGACAACAGCCTCACCTTCTGTATAACAACTGAATGTCTCATACAGTACTGCAGGGTAACGTGGAGATTTGCATGAGGGAGGCTTCCAGTTATTTGCTTGAGTTATATTGCCAATGAAAAGCGGGCTGGGTTTGGTGTTCCCTAAATTTCCCATTTTTCCGCTCCAAAGCGACGAGGTTTTCCGCAGCGGCAGGTCGACTATTAAAATTACTGTCCTCGTAAAAGCAGCGCATGTGGGTGACGACTGTTGACGCCATCCAGGCGCCTCCCGCCCGGCGAAATTTACGGTGAAGTAAACGAATTCCAGCCTCCCCATAAAGATATTCTACAGTGTACCATTACGCTCGTTTGTGATTGGCTATATTTTGTTTGTTTGTACAGAAGGATATACCTGGATTTCCAGGTTATCCGGATTGATGTTGTGCTAGCTTACTTTGATTTTTCACTTCTCATGCGCAGCACCAACTAGAAATTCCTGTGGTCTGATACTAACTTCTAAACCCGGAGGATCCGGGTTCAATTACCGGCTGGATGGTGAGAGTTTTCCATTACCGAAGTTATTTCACCATCTTCCCAGAAATGTGAAAGTATAATGCTGGGTCTGGAGGGGTTGCTTTAGCCCCCAGGAAATATGCAATTCAGGAAGGGGAAATAATTATGCGAGTCACCACAGGAGAGATTTAATCTCCAGTTGTTGGAAGGTCTGCCCTGTAGTGTCGGCTCTCCTCAGGTCAGCCACCCTTAGCATCCTATCAGCTCACTTCTCCTTCACGATGGGTGCCACTTCGGGGGCACAGGCACAAAATATCCCTAAGTCCTCTCTTTGAATCTTGTCATGGAGTGAAGAGGAGAGTAATCCGCTGAAGAAGAATTCCTCTTCAAAATAAAGGCTTCACTTTCTGATCTGTGGATCAATTCCAAAGCATAATTGAGGTGACCACGTGTATGTAACTATTATGAAATCTTAAATTAACATTTTAGACCTTACTTTCGTCAGTAATTCTTAGAACAGCGTCCAAGGAGAGAAGATACCAAAGAACCTCGCTACATTTATCATTTCAGGGTGGACGTGGATGGATCCACATGAGGATTACCGTTCACATTACGAAAATGGGGAGCTGCAGCGGAAAACCGCAGCCTCTCTCTCTCCCCCTCACTCTCGAAAAAAAGCATTAAAGGCTTATGCAAAGCACTTTTAAGGAGATATCTTCTGGGCTTGCAAAAGACTTGGGGAACCATATGCCTAAGCACGTCTCATAAAATGTTAAACACAGTGCTAATTACTTCTCTGACATATAAGTTAGTAAATAATATACCTTTTTTGAAAAGAATATAACATTTTACCCACTCACTGATTTTGCTTTCTCCCTGCCAGTTTCTCTAAAGGTATATGCGTTTGTTGTAGGTATAAAAATATGATGTGTTGCACTCAAATGACTTTCTCTACTCCTGTGCAAATGATCCCTACTAATGGCGTTGTTCTATTACTTCAACATAATCGGCATACTTAAACATTATCTTATTGCTAATTTTCTTGTAGCTGCAAGGAAATATGCAAATATAGCAGGCTCTAAGTAATGTAAAATCCTGCAAGAGCTAGTTGTAAAATTATATTTTATTTATATTTTAGTATGGCCAAGAGATAAAAAAATACAATAACGACTTCCTCTTTGATGAAGCTAATGTTTTTTTTTTTTTTGGGGGGGGGGGGGAATGCAAGTAGCTATGTTTCAGAGGTGGTTTTGTATTCAACATAAATTGGGAGTCTTAACCACATGTAGGTGGACGAAGGCGATATTCCCAGAAGACAGAAACTGTATTTTCATTGGTTATGGGAATATTCATCTTAAGCACGTGGTATTTTATCAAAATCGTTAGAGCCGTCTAAAAGAATACAAAAAATTTCGATAGGATAGTCTAAGGAGGGGGAATATTTTAGAAAATATTTGAAGGTGCTGAATTTGGACTTCTATTAAACCGACTTTTCTGTTTTGAGTTACGCTGACCATATCAGGCACAGAGTTCATTTATAAAAATTGAAACAGTTACGGATTTGGGGAGCTCGGAATGTGCATTTCTTGTGAAATTTCGAGTGCACTGCTTCATACCTAGGCAAATAGTATATAGGTTATATGACGAAGGGCCAAGCTCGTTGGTATGAATTACAGGATAGAGCCACTGGTATTCTGCTGGCTGCAGGCATACTGGCCACTTAGTCTCTTGCAGTTCTAGGCTCCACTGCCGGAGCTGCCTACGGAGAGAGAGATGAACGTCCTGCCTACCAAACGGCCCTCTGGAGCCCAGGCATCGCATCATTGTCAGCTACTGCTACAAGGCCTCGAGACCTAGAAACACTTGAAATATAAGCTTGAAACCGAATGAAAAAGAAATTAGGAAAGAAAATTATGGTGGATGAAAAGCCACGCCAGCATTCGTCCGCCGTTCAAGGAAAACCACATCAGGGTGGGCGACAGTCGGGAATAGGAAATTGAACCCAGGACCTTCCAAATGTGCCCCTCATAGTATACCAAGAAGCATTTTTCGCTGGATCAGAGAAACTACGATAATTATACTGTAAAATTATTGAGTGAAATGAGAAAGTTGCAGCACTGCTTTCACATTGCCCAATTAGTTGACGCCGTGTCTTGCAAGAAATATATAATGGTCGATGAATACATTACAAGTTGTACGTAGTTGAAATGTTGTATAATGAAGATGTTGAGGTCTTTCTGTTAATCAATTTTGGAAGTTCTACAACAAGCAGGTATTATGAGCTGCACGAGAGATTACGTCACGGAGCGGAAATAGATGGAAATAGGTCTGTAATTGTGTCCTCGGAGTGATCTGATGGTCCCTCAATGTGGCCTTGTCACGACATTTCTTCATTTCAAGATTGGAACAGCAGTGGGCGCGGCGACAACTTTCCTGCCCAATCGCATTACTTCTTCCCATAACTCTCCAGGGATGCACTGCACAAACTCAGGATTTGTTTGGCCATAGGCAGTAATATATTACTGTGACAGAGCCGATGAAAATGTAAATAAATCTGATCTTTTATAATTGCACGACTTTCTCCTCCCAAAATAATTTATTTTTGTGGCTAGCCTACAAGTTATTCACAATAGCCTTTGTATCTATTTCTTGATAAGGGTGTTAAATGTTGTATACAAATACATTTGATTACGCATTTTGATGTAATAACAAAGCGTGTACAGCAAATTGTATACTTGACACTTATGCACCTCTTGCATCGCCTTTGAAAAACCAAATAGTGGTAACAGAGCAACTTTAATTTCTTTTTTTTCTACGCTTTAGTTTTCAAGTACTCACCTGTTCTGCATTCACGCTGTCTCCTTATAAATATAACCTTACCGGTCTTCCTATATTCCTCTTTCCTTTTAGATTATATAAAAGTCAAACTTAGGAAATATTGTACTAACCATTCTGTTTATGTGTTGTAGCCAGTTATTACGGTATTTATTGGCCCTAGTTATTATCTTTTAACCTTTCGTCCTTCTTAGAAATTTCATTTTTTAACTCTGAATTCTTCTGATTTCTTATTTACACACTTCAATGTTGGCATTGCCTTTGTTTTGTAAACCTTTATCATTATCTCGGTCTAGTTTTGATCTTTAGGGTCTTATGTGTTATACCACAATTCTTTTGAAATTAGCTAATTCCTTTATCTTTTACTGATACTTGTTTAGTACTCCAAATAATAATTAAAGGTCGTGCTTGTCCTAAAATAATATTGTGAATAAATAACGCGAAGTTGCACTAAATCATTTTATTTATCACTATAATCGTGAGTCAATCCTAACATAATATTACCTTTACTTTTTAAAATTTCACCGAACACACATGCCAGTCTAATGTTTCATTATGTTTGTGTACGTGCACTAACTTTCGCTGCTCAAAACTTCTGATTTACAGCTCTGATACTCGCTGGTAAACTCATAAAAGGAACTAGGCTGGCTTTTGTACCCTATTTTACTTCTGCAAGTCACAGAACAGAAATTCTGGAAATCTCTCAAATCAAATGAATTGAACATTGTTCAATTCGAATCTTCTGGATGGATTTTCTGAAACTCGAACCGTCTGTATGTTCCAGCGCAGTAATTTCGGCTCCTGACGTCGAGAGTGACTATCCTTGAATTTTCCAGATTTTTGCTCCTTATGAGGCAAACAACAAAAATGGTGGAGTGGAATGACTGACATTTGATTCCTTCACATTAGTATTGTTGTCATGCAAAAGAACGAATTTCGAAGATATCATATGACGGCCGGCTTTTCAAGATTAAACTGCCAATTATAAATTGATATATTTCAATATTCCCTCTGTAATCACAAGAAAACCTTGCAAAAGTCAAATTATGCACATTTTTATCTAGATTATCAGAAGTAATATATAAAACTAGCGTTTGAAAGAATAGAAATAGGTAATGCAGCAGGCGGATGACATGATTATATAAGGTTAGAGAGGGTGCAATGCATAATAATTTTTTGCCAAGTTGTGCAGAAACTATAATGCAAAAAGGTAGATACAGAAACGCTGAGAGCATATTTAAACTGTAAGTATTGTAACAACATAATCAAATAAATATACAATTAAAGAGAATGTTCCAATTAAGTCTATGCACACGACTAGAAATGTGATATTTTGTAAATTTTCGCCAATTACTTTTCCCTTAAAATAACACCTATAATAATAATTAATAATAAAATAATAATGACTACTACTACTACTACTACTACTACTACTACTACTACTACTACTACTACTACTACTACTACTACTACTACTACTACTACTACTACTACTACTACTACTACTACTACTACTACTACTACTACTACTACTACTACTACTACTACTACTACTACTACTACTACTACTACTACTACTACTACTACTACTACTACTACTACTACTACTAATAATAATAATAATAATAATAATAATAATAATAATAATAATAATAATAATAATAATAATAATAATAATAATAATAATAATAATAATAATAATAATAATTAGTACCCGAGTTCCTAATTACTAAGCATCACCTCGTTACATCATAAGAACCGAATATTTTACATTAAAAATAAATAATGCAGCAAACTGATCCGAGTATTTTCATCCATTTTAAAGGATTACTCTGAAAGCACAGTGTTTGTTGGCTGCAATTGAAAGCTAGTGATGTTTCAGTGTTTTATTGCATGAGATGTCCAGAGGTGCGGAATTCCCATACTAGAAAAAAAGGGTAAAGGACAACAAACATATTGTTTTAAACATTTGAAACTGGTTGTAAATATCTGAAACTGATAACAGGAGAATTCACAGTATGCCAGTTATTTAAAGCGCATTTGTTCCACTAAAGTCGAAACTTACTTTTTTCAAACTGAAAACTACGTGGAAAATGTATCGTTACGTTTCATTGTTTACTTTTCCATGTTATATATTTGCTAACATTGACAAACCAAATTCAAGCATTGGAACAATTAGATTAGAATACGATAATGCTTCACAATAACTTGGAAGTGAGGTTTACTGTATAATTGCGTTTTGTGTTGTTGCACTTTTGCAATTAGGTTAAAACTCATAGCACAAAATATTTAAACTTAGTGCTATTCCCATATGATATTCGGAACTTTTTAACATCTCTTCAATATTTGGTTTATACCGAGAGACTCAAAAATGTACATGAACCGTGTGCGCGGTGTTTTGCCTATCCGCGCCGTCTGTGATCGTTGCCGTCTGCCGCTATCATATGAAAGGCGTGGATGAAACCATGCGACACTTTTAATACCTTTAAAGGCTTTACTTACCCATGTTATTAAAGGAGATGCTGAAACTGTCCATCGCCGTTGACCATACATTTTGACGTCACTTTAGGAAACTATACATCATTCGCCGTAGTTCAGTTGTGAAATGCTGGTGATTTCCTGGATGTGTGATTGCATCTTGCACAGTTTAAGCTTTAAGTTATCCCAGAGATAGAAATCGCAGGGGGGGGGGATAGGTGGGGGACCGTAGGGGCTACAAATCTCTACAAATAATTCTGTCCTGAAACAGTTTTTCATTTGTTGTCATCGGAATATTGGCTGTATGAGGTGCTGCAGAGTCTTGTTTGAAAAAGGTCAAATCACACTTCCTGTCTGTTTATTTTTTAAAAAAAAAGGGGGCAAGTAGGATTGTATTCATGATGTACGGGCGCCAACTGGTGGTTGAAAAAATTGGGCCTATAACTGTTTTTCCACTAATGGAGAGATTTGGCCCTTAAACCCATCTCACTCACTCACTCACTCACTCACTCACTCACTCACTCACTCACTCACTCACTCACTCACTCACTCACTCACTCACTCACTCACTCACTCACTCACTCACTCACTCACTCACTCACTCACTCACTCACTCACTCACTCACTCACTCACTCACTCACTCACTCACTCACTCACTCACTCACTCACTCACTCACTCACTCACTCACTCACTCACTCACTCACTCACTCACTCACTCACTCACTCACTCACTCACTCACTCACTCACTCACTCACTCACTCACTCACTCACTCACTCACTCACTCACTCACTCACTCACTCACTCACTCACTCACTCACTCACCCACCCATACACTCACTAAGTGATATTAATGAGGTCGAGAATGCACATTGCTATTACGAGGCCCGCAGTAGAGGATTCCCAGGCATTCGAGATCTGCTAAGTAACTTACAGTTCGTAGTTAGCGAATTACCTTTTTCGATACTTGAAAAAATCGTACAAAGCAGTAATAAATAAAAATTGCTACTATTCTGTTGGGTATTACGTCATTTCCTATTGGTACCAAGTATTATGCTAATGGGTGTTAAGTCACTTCCTACAGGTGCCGTAAGTATTAAAAACTGGAACCGTAAGCATTAATGACCTGCTTCATCCTTGTTGCATTGGCAATTAAAATGTATTGTAAAGATGAAATGTGTAGTGTTTAACGCCCGCTTTTACTATATACGGCACCGTAGGCGATGACACTGATGACACATGAGATGAAGGTGGAGTACAGATGGAATGAGATGGCGGGGGAAACCGGAGATTCCGGAGAAAACCCGGCCCTGCGCCGTGTTGTCCACCACAAATCTCACTTTGCGGTCGCCTGGGATCCAACCAAGGCCGTCTTGGTGAGAGCCAGGCGGTCTAACCACTGAGCCACGGCGCGGCCTGTATTGTAAATTTAGTTTAACAACGAAATACGTGATTTTATTAAGTTACAAATCAAATATTGCTAAAGGATAATTTTAGTGTTCTAGGTACACAAAGACACATAGTATGTGGAGTTGGTAGTCAACTGTTTAATAGCACTGATATTTCCGATACATTTCTGATATTTCAGAAATGTATAATGCCAGATAAATTCATAAACGGCAGATTTATTTTGTTCTGTATTTTTTATACGTGTATCTTTTGTGTATAGCTCTTATTCACTATGTAAAATGTAAACAGAGACTTCACGTCATTTTATAGAAAATTAATATATATATATATATATATATATATATATATATATATATATATAACACCTTTTTATGTAATTTTTCTGAACAACTTTCAGAAAATGAAAAGTATATACATATGAAAGATTTGTGAGTTGTGTGTAAGCTTCTGACATGTAGATCTTGTAGTATATCTCCCCGCGCACATCAAGTAAAGGTTGGGTATGTGCAATATAAACTCGCCCTGATCGTCACCTGTTTTGCTGGCCAGGTAGCGTGTTGGTCTCTTACAGTGCTACAATTTAGTGTTGTAGCTAAATAACGTGTATTCTGGACCTTAGTCTGTGGCCCTCTTGTAGTAGCCTAATTGAGTTCTTTAACAAGACACGTTGTTACTTCGAATCCAAGTAGCTACGTTTTCGATCCTTCTGATTGTTTTGCCTTCGTGTTAGTTTTCTAAATTGTTTAAACATTAATGACATTAAAGAGGAGAACTTGAGTTGATTTTTGTTGTTGTGAAATATATTTCAGAGCAATCTTTTGCCGTTTTAATGTGTTTTTTCATAACTCTCATTTTACCCTTAAGTGGTGTTTGGCTATTGTAAGTTTGTTGGAGAACGGGATTTCACTACACCAAAGGAGCAATATAATGTGAAGCCAGCTAGATGAACATAATTTTGTAATGTGTCTCAGTTAGCCAACCACTTAAAATATATTAAGAGTTGCATGAAAAATGGGGACAAGTTTTTATTGAAAGTTATCTTTTTAGACTACTATGAATTTTCTAGGATCTTCTTCCACATTCACGTTTAGATAGAGCAGTAGAAAAATAGAATATAGAGTGCCACTTCAGCGCACTACGAGAATACGATATCTGACCAACCTTTTCTTGGGGAGGAGAATTACAGTCTTTCTCTAAATATATATCCTCTAAAAGCGTTGCACAACATATCTCGACGATGAAATCTGAAAATATAATTTTTTGGGAAATGCAATATATCTTCATCTCAAGCAAGTAATTGAGAAACTCTAAATAAGTATACTTAATATAATAAAACTTAAATTATAGATAAATAAAGGAATATGAAGGTAATTATGAAATACAAAAAAGAAATTACCAAATCATTATGTTAGCTTACAATTCTTGACATCTTGATTGTATACCACTGGCAGAGCAGCAAATAAGTACAAATTTCAAATATTAATCAACTCTAAAATAACAGAAAGTGCTGAAAGCTTAGGCAGTCACTGAACCTTAGCTCATCTGTTTAGTGAACTGGTATCTTAAACTGAAGCGTCCTCTAGGAGCTTCATTGTTATCCTGTCTCTTTTAAAGCGCAACATAAGTAAATGAATGAAGGGAGGTAATTTTGAAAATGTTCTTTTGATGGTTTTCTTGATGCTTGCGTGTCAGAGGACAATGCTGTATGGGGGCAATTTGAAAAGGAGGGGCAACGGGATTGAGTTGTTGGTCGTGCACGACGAGGCACACCTATTTCTAATAGCGTGCTGCAGGTCCCCGGAGAAAACTGCGCTTAGGAAAAAATTACTGCATTAGGGAGATGCATACCTTACCAGGACCTGTGTATTAACTTACAATATCAATGACATTTTATGTTATTGGCTACAAGGTAGATCCGTACATGTTCTCCTCTGTAGCGTGGTAGTAGTGTGCCTGCTTCCCATTCAAGAGGTTCGGAGTTGGAATCTCGATTGTGGCAAGTTATCTGAATAATTTTTTTGCGCGACTTTCTCTTATCCTGAAAGATGAATTTCGGGTAACTCTAAGCTCGACGGAGCGGGATGCCTCAGGCTATTTCGTTTGTAGCCCGCATTCGGACGAGTCGATTTCGACTCCCTTGGCCTACCTACTTGACCCATGGGACATTTTGGGGGTTTTCTCGGGTCGCCAGGCGAATGATGGGTAGGTTAATTACATCCCCAGAATTTCTTGTCCATCCATTTTATCTCCATTATCAGGTGGTCTCATATGGTGGTCTCTTTTAGGGTAGGAGTTTCGGTGGGAGTTTCGTTGATGTATGGCAAGATGATATAGTCTGAGTGAACCGAACCACTTCCTCTTCCGGTAGGTCGGTTGCTGGTGTCCGAACCGGCTGTTGGCCCCGCTTCCGAAACACAGTAGGGGGATGTCCATTGTGCGGCCTACCCGTGGAGGTTTCCATCTAAGTGAAATTTAGGGACCCCCTCTGCACTGTTGTGGCTCCTTGGGACGGCCACCCTCTGCCTGCTCCGCCTCATCCTTCACTTAGGAGCATAGGTACAATAGATCAAGACTGGTCGCAGTGCTGAATCCCCTCCTAGTAATCCTAAACCAGATTAGCTCTATGGGCTCAGGCATCATTTTACCCATTTCATTCATCGTCCGATATAACCTACATTGGACATTAAAAATGGTAATGTTTTTGTTCCCAGTACTTTGGTATATCTACAATATGAAGCTGAACTGATGTATAAGCCATAAAATATATCTGAACTATTACATTCCATAATTTTCTCTCCCTACTATCGTTTATTGCTTACTCTGTTACACATGTATAGTAAGTAGTTGAGGTATTGTTTCTACCCAAATATTCAGTTTCGAAATATGTATATTTTGCCAAATATGTTTTGAGGTCGCTAAATAAAAAGGTCTTTTTCAGAAAAAATGTTTGTCTCTCTGTAAGTATCTCTGTGTGTGTGAGTAGCATAACCGAAACAGGAAAAGTATTACAAAATACAAAACAAATAAAATCCTTTCCCTTACATGGAACAAAATTGTTGCTTTCTTAAAAATGGCGCTAATTCGTTTAAAATGTCAAATGTTTAAAATGTTGATATGATAAATAAAATCTAAGCATGTCTTGAATTTTATTAAGGAAATATCTCAAGTCGTATTCATTCCAAAGTAATGTTCTATATTTTTATAACCGGTAAACTATGGCATTTAGTATGGCAGTCAACATTTAACTCTTTAAAACACACAATTTATTTCAAAATAACTTATTGTTTTTGGCATAAGCTATTTATCACATATGCGTTTGGTTCATGTTTTTAATTATTTTGTCTTATAAGGAAGTTCATAGTGCTTATGGCTTGGTCATCTTAAATAAAATGGACGACTTAACCTCCGACTGCGGTAAGAAATATAAAACAGTTATTGATGTTTTTATCAACCGTACTGATATACTTATGACAAAAATGACATGACAGAGTTCCACCAAACTCACTTTATTTGTCACTGGGAAAGCTAGTTATCATTTTAGACTGTCTCTGTTACACGTACCAACTTGAGCTGCTCTGCTTCGCACACATAACGTTTCCGTTTTACATAGCTCCGCTTGCCGACTTATTTACAACTAACAACTGCTCTTCTGCACTGCACCTACTGCCTGCAGACTCATCATTATTGAACTGGACCGTACTGCAGTCCTTGCAGACCGACTGACGACTGCACTAGCAAACGCCCGGCTTTTGCACCTCGCGGAAGAGATGTTTCCGATAACCGAAGTCGAAGGAATTGAACAGTGTCGAAGTCAAATGTTTTCGTTCAACCGAAATAGAACGGTCTGGGAAAACCACAGCGTGCAAATAAAATGGCTACTACAGCTTCGTGACGTTAGTTAAGGCTGTCCTTGAATCTTTCATGTTTTGCTTCTGTAACCGGCAAACAACATAAACGGTGGATTGGGGTGACTCATAGTTAATTCTGTTGCGGAAGGCATGGCAATTCAATGTTAGAACTCTAACTTGCAATACAGAAAGTAGTTTATACTTTGCTCTGTCATGATCTGTCATGTTAACTACATTTCTATATTAGGTCTACACTTCCACCATCTTTAGTGTAATTTTACAAGTAGAATTCAGAAAGACGATTTTTGGCAGTTCTTGTTTTATTTTTATTTTTTTCACGGTTTCCTCCTAAACTCTCAGTTGGTGTATACGTTATCATCCATAACTATTAGTTATCGTTACTGTAATGATAAAACTTGCGCCTATTATTTATTGCAGCGTGATCCATATATTAGCGTTACTTGATAATGAAAATGCATTAACATGTGGGTTTAAGGTAAACAAAAAGAAAGTACTCTGCGCACTACAATCTACATAGACCTATTATGGAACCCAGGGATGAAGCTAAGGGATCGCAGAAGTCTCCAGGAAGCAAGTAGGTAGTTATGTAGCATCCTTAGGGTCATGCGCCATATCTCCCGCACCAATATAAGCCAGGTAGCACATCTTAAAGGCAATGAAAGCAAAATGACGGGATGGGTATCATGAGAGTAGGTAAGGAAACTGTTGTACATTCGTCTACCGACCAAGGAAAATCTCTAGTCAAATTTGACGGGAAACGAACACAGGCCTTCGGGTATGCGAGCCTCACACGTGGAAGTGCAGCCTTCACACTCCTTATACTGAATTTAAACACTAACTTTCGTATATGTTTTTCCTTTTTTGAGTTATACTGTCCACAGATACATAGGTGTAACGTAAGTAGACCTATTTCAAAATATGCCTCCTTTGAATGATAGGACTTCAGACCATGTACCTCCGGTGAAGTCTCGGCATGTAATTTTTGGACCTTCTGCTAGGTACGTGGTAGAGAATGCAATAACGATGTTTCAAGATAAAGCTGTTACACATTGTAGGTGATCTTGAGAAGCGCTAATTGCGCTCCATTCTCGGCATGAGCGCTAGCACGTTAATGACCAAAACGTTAAAAATCTGCAAACATTGATTCAACGAGGAAATGACTGCCAGGCTGACAATTTCCCCTCCCGGATTGTTAGACGTTATAGCGACACTGTTGCTTCTATGTCGCTCGGAAATTATTTCTGAATTGAGCTTCTCAAGCTGCGCTCGTTTTGAAATATCCATTTTAAAAGCGAGTTAGCGTGTTTCTGTGAAAACAGGCAACTCTTTGTAAAGCTTTCATAAAACTCTCACTAAGCCTACACTCCTATTAGAAAGCAATTAGCAGATTGAAAGCTTAGGACTTCAGTTAACATATATTAATTCTTTTTCTGATATTTATATTCAAATGGCTTTCTGTTATTCTTTCGTCTATAAATTATGCATAAAGAGCTTATAGTTCTCTCCGTTTCTTGTTAGTAAGATTAAATTTTCATTACAAATTAGATATTTTGCTGCAGGCTTAAGAACAGTACAATAAAATAAAGCGACAGTCAAATGCTTATCCCTGTGTGATGACTTTAATATTCCGTTCTCATTGCATGGCTGTGGAAACAAAATAATTTCAATTTGCAGCTTAAAAGATATAAACTCCTTGTGAATTTAAATCAACAAAAAAGAACTTCTTGTAACTGATTAATACATATATGTCTATCTATTACTGCTTACCAATGTCATTGAGATTGACAAGGATTACATAGACTGTTTCCAGAAAATTCGACATATACATTTTATTTGTCATGTGAATATCGTCCTGTCAATTGAACAGACGGAATGTCACAAATGTGTCGTCCTTTGTGGTCTAGGAATAACATTCTGGCCTCTGAGGTTTCGGGTTCAAAACCGATGGAGGACAATGGATTTTTTTTTCAGGCGTAAACATGTTTAGTATGGATTCCTTCGGAAGATAAGTAATGCTGGTGGTCCCGTGTTACAGATTTACGGTATTGTCGCGAATGCATTGTTGTGACGAGGCGGCGCGGCGAGGCATTCAAAGAGACGGACAGTGCACTGCGGAGATAAAAGTTTGCGAAACGGTAGGGGGAGGGAGACGGATTTATGGAGAGTTCATCTTTCTTCTAACACTGTCCTGATTGTTTGAGAACATTCCGGATAGTGATCAATCTATGAAAAGGGAGCCACCGCCCTCCAGAGGCAGTCAGTTGTTAATTGAACTCGCGTGCGTGAACGTTTTGGAAATGTCAGAGATGCAGCCTTCTGTGGAGCAGATGGGGCACGGGGAGATGTGCCAGTGCCTTCAACACTAGCCCTTTCTTCACGCTGTTTCATACTTCCCACAGAAGATGCATGGGGCAGGCTCTCCAGTATGAGAGAGGCTGCTCCTTCAGTTAATGTGGCCAATACAAGCTCCTGTACAAACTTCGGTCGACACGTTCTTGTTCAATAGACTGCAACTTCTATCCATGCATCTAGATAGAAGGAACAGGGAGTTGTTCTGTGCTGTTTATTGAATAAGAACGTACCGACCTTCTGCTCTACAGAAGGCTGCAACTCTGACAGTTCCAAAACGTTCACGCACGCGAGTTCAATTAACAACTGACTGACTCTGGCGGGCGGCGGCTTCCTTTTTATAGATTACTGACTATCCGGAATGTTCTCAAACAATCAAGTCGGTGTTAGAAGAAATACGAACTCTCCAGAAATCCTCCTGCCTCCCGCTACCGTTTCGCAAACTTTTATCTCCGCACTCCGCTGTCCGTCTCTTTGAATGCCTCACCGCGCCGCCTCGTCGCAATAGTGCATTCGCGACAGTATGTAAAACAACCTAAAGCCTGATAAAGAAAACTCTGAGCGAAAATGAACAGTTTTTCTCGCTCAATATACAATGGGACGCTGACAACCACGCAGTTAAAGTGCGTCCATAAATATAATTTTTTTTTTTTTTAAATTTACTTGCTTCTAACTGGTTCTCATATTACACTTAATGAAATGGATGAAAAGATGACCCAATGGACCATAACAGTGTTTTAATTTGGTCCCTAAAAATCATTTATTTATTTGATAATGTTATTTAGAGTTTAAATATTAATATTCAAGAGAAATCAGTGAAAATGGAAAGCGAACGAGATTAAGAAACAATTGAAGGTAAACTTATGATTGAATAGGTAGAAAGTAAGGAAAAATAATAATATTAATATGTTTAACAATGATAATAGTAGTCTAAAATTATAGAAAGTGTTATTTGAATGTCAAATTGTCTAAATACCAGTTAAAAAGATTATGTAAATTAGCTAATATGGCAATAAAAAGTGGTTCACGAAATATGACGTGAACCAATGAGAAATTATTGCACTGTCACAGCAACGGCAAATTCAATAATTTCAGATTATCTAGAGTTAGCGTCATTCTGTGTACGGACGTCGCCGGGTTAAGAAGTAAAACCTTATCAGTGTGAGGGAATTCGATGTCAAGTAAATATTGTGAAGGAAACCAACGTTTATACATTTATTCATTCAATTATGTTACAACGTGTTTTGTTCATTTTCAACCCGAATTATAAATCAGTATGTTTAATAAAGAACTGAATAGTTTATTTCAATTATGGTAAAAGATTTCCGAAGGATATCCGTCCGACATCACGCCATGAGATATATCATCTTCGTGTGCTGGCGGTTGTAGCAAAGGTTAGCAGAATAATAAATGTTTTGAAAAGTGGCTTAACGACAGGGTAGAGAATGGCCCCATCCCATCTGGAATCCTCTTCCAGGGCCTAGGGTCCATAGAGCTTAGAGTTACCTGACATTCATGTTTCAGGATAAGGGATATTTCGATATAAACCTTATCCAGGTAACTCATCCTGATCGAGATTCATAATCCAGACCAGTTGAAAGTAAGGCAGACAGGCTACCACATAGTGAGGTGGACCTCAATTAACTGTCACAAAATGTGCATATCACAGTAATGGAGTAAATGTAGGCTTTTGGTGAATTTCAATAGCTTGTGTTCCCTACAATAGACCTTCTTGAAATTTTTTATCCTTAAGCATTTCTCAGATATAATAATCGTCTGGAGAGTGAGTCAATGCTTTTTCAGCCATGTTGTAGCGCGAGGTAGTGATATTTTTCTTTAGTCGACAGCTCTTAGAACTGCAGGCTTTTATTTTAACTTGTAACATTCGTGAGACACAGAATTGCTGAATAAGGGATTGTTTGATATACATCTTCATGTCAAGGAATGGTATGTAGACAGCGCTCTGGATGTTTGTTGTTTTCAGTTTATTTGTTGCTGTCGGACTAATTATGTGATGAAGGCAGAATGTCGCTGCTGGAGCTCGCCAGTGTATTTTCTGTCTCGAGATGAAGTAAGATGTTGAGACAGGAATTTCCTGTTGGCGCATATAGGATACAAGTGAATTCTTGAATGAGACAAGGTACAAGTATTTTAGTTTGTAATGACCCTCCCCCCCCTTAAATCATTAAAAGCACGGAAGTATAGCAATGACATCTTTCTCAGCGTGCGCACTTTTGGTGGCTTGCTTACTTAGGCTACTGCCGGCTGTTACAGTGATGATCTTTCTCTCAGGATATACGTGAATGTGAGACAATAAATAACACCAGTTCCGTTGATAAATTTAATGAAAACTTATAAGTGAGCTATTTGTAACGAGTTGGCGACTGTTTTCAGGATGCAGAGTTGAACTGTTTCTGAATATGAGTACTAGAAATTGAAGCATTGTAAAAAATACCGAGATGAAGATGAAGTTTTCCTCAAATTTATTTATTTGTCACCAAAATTCTTAGCCCAATGCTAACATACAAGAGCTTCACTTTGATACCGAAATTAAGGGACACGAACAGTTGCAGTTGGTTGAGTTCTGTAACAAAAGACACGGGAGAAACAGGGTTTTCTTAGCAGGAAGGAATTATAAATGGGTAACACTTGACTCCGTTTGAAAAGACATTGTTCGGACCCTTAATAATGGCATGACCGAGACTAATAATCACAATGGACAGAAAATGACAAAGAGAATTTTGGTTTGAACAAAGACAGGGCTTCGAGAGGTGAAAGTGGCACAAACGCAGTTGTGCCCAGTGAGGACACACAGACCATGGCTGGCAGCCTATTAAGACGGTCATCTGCTTCTGTCTTGGGCGAAGGCAGACCAGAAGCGACGAGAGGAGACATCTGTCGGTTCATACGTGAATAAAAAAATAAAGTGCGGTCACATACTAAGCATTCTACATACGGTCACTCTGAACAGTGAAATATTGATAACCTTGGTCGGCAACTTCGAGTTTGATGTGATGATGAAAAGAAGCAGTCATTAAACCAGTTTGAAACTTGTATTCCAGTGTCACTAGAACAGTCCTTACTCATATACATATCCACGCATACCCTGAGGATAAAGTGCTCTACTCTGCTCTACCCTGCCCTACCCACTAATTTGTATCAACTTTTACTCAAATACACAGCTTCAACAGTCATTTAAATATTTCCTTATCTCTTTGTTGCACGCACCACTTGTGCTGCTGGTAATCCCTCTGACAGATTAATCTCATACATGGAGTTGCACACACCGACTCTGAATACAACGATGTTGTTTATTCTGAACTATTTTACTGCACTTTTCACTGCCTGCCGACTCCCCACCACGTACCTTGGAAAGTTCTGCACTCTTCTGTTGACTCTCACAGTTCAAATGATCGACTGATTCGTCAGCTGATTCACCGCGCCGACTCTTCACCACGGAGCCGCACTCGTCGATTGAATTGACACTCGAAACACACAAGAAACTGCATACTAGGCTTCCCTTTGCTCTTATATCTCCTATCGGGGCGATGAGAAGCTCCTAGAACTAGAGACTTCTCGAATTACTTATTAGAACAACCTCGAACTGTACCTAGTAACAATACGACTCGCTTCTGGCTTCCTAACGTCATTTTGGCGTCAGCTAGTGACTATGCCAATGAAGACAGTGTCTCTCTTACACCTCACACCGTCTATAAACAACAAAGGCAGGGCAGTTTCCCTACTCCCCCTCCACCCCCGTAGGGGAAGGGATCCGTCCCTTTCAGCTGCCAAAGTGAGGGCGCTGCGGACCCTTAGCACTCGTGGTACCTCTGACGTTACTAGAGGAACATCGGGCCGAACAGCCGAGCCCCTCCTTCGGGATTTGTTCGGATTGGGATGGTCTCGAGGGGCCAGTGTGTTCCCGATACCCGTGGGAGATTGGGTACGTCTTCGGACGGGGGGGAGGGAAGCCATTAAGTTTCCGGGTACTAGCCTGCTTAGCTAGTAGAAGGTGTGCTAGATCACCAGGCGGCCCCACCGAGGTCATATCGGAAGTCTTCACCTTGAGTGTTGACGCGCGTAAGTGGCGTATCCACTTCCGTCCCGTCTTGTGTCCCTAGGACCAGATGGGGGGGCTTATTAGGAAACTAGGTCTTGCCCTAATGGAAAGCCCCACGGAGGATGCCGGGCGCCCTTTAAGGGATAGCTCGGATAACTCCCTGGTTGAAAGAGGCCCGGGTCTTGTTCCTACGGGTTCAAAGCTAAT
Organism: Mantis religiosa; assembly: GCA_030765055.1. Lineage (NCBI taxonomy): Eukaryota > Metazoa > Arthropoda > Insecta > Mantodea > Mantidae > Mantis > Mantis religiosa. The sequence continues at coordinate 95,479,160 of CM060952.1, forward strand.
GGGAGTAGACCCTCTGGACTCAACTCCCCCTCCACTACTCGGCAGGCTGATGATCGCCGGTGTACCAATATTTAAGTATTATATCTGCGAACCTCTGACGTATGCAAGGACGGAAGACCAAGGCATTAAAAGGTGCCCCTCGAGATTATAGCGTCATCACATTATTTCCTGTCAACCCTTGCTCTCTAGATCTAAATTGAACTTAGATTTGAATTCACAAGTGCCTCATCCCACACCATGTTTGAAAATCAGAATTGGAAGAAGGTTTCTCGAAAAGTCCTGCTTTTGTAATCTGCCAGACAGACGCTATCTGTTTGCTGTAAATTTTACGCGCTTTATGATTGATTACTGCCAAATTGTAGATTTTTATGGAGTAACTATTTTCGAGATGATCTTTGTTAAATTTTGGATTTTCACAAGCTTATACTCTTTTCAAGTGGCAAATCGCAATTCGGTTTTCTACCAGTCATGCAAAGAGCGTGGCGATTCGCCTTTTTAAATCGATTATTTCTTTACCTGCCCTATTCTTCTCGTATCTGCAACGAAATGTGTAAGTGTGCAATAAAAACTTATCTAGATTAACAAGGAGAGAATGTGCAGAAAAATTACATGAATGTACCACATCATACTTTTTAAAACTGACTTTAATTTCTACGTGTAATTAAGCGTTTCATTGAAAATTCATCACTATAAGCCCATAAGGTGAGACTTTAAGGCATCTTGGATCCATTTGCATGCAATTTTGTTGTAATTTACGTCCTCCAACGTCAAGTCATATCGGACGTAGAATGAAATGGGGAAATTATGTTCAAATGAGTTTGGGGTCCATAGAGTTTAGAGATACCCGACATTCGTCTTTAAGGATAAGGGAAAGCCCTCGGAGAAACCTTATCCAGGTAACTCAACCTGACCGAGATTCGAACTCCGGACGTCTTGAACGTGAGGCAGACACGCTACGATCTACACTACCGAGGCGGGCATTTGCATGCAATTGAATATGCTATGCTTCCGGAACACATCTTGAGATGATTAAAAAATTAAAATTATATTAAAGCTGCTAACCTTTATATTACATAAACCCTTTAGAAATATCGTAGAGTTGCGTAACATTCAATCACGGAACATAATAGATGACACACTGATGCGAGTAATGGAATGCCCATGTCGATCATGTTGGTATTTGTTGAATATCGAAAAAAAAAAAACAAGAGAAAGTGCTAAATGCAAACAAATGCCCTGCAATAGCTCATGGATGTAATTTATTTAAAATCAGTTCAAATTAACAATAATTTATAAGTAGGAACAAGTGAAACTAGATTTTGGGGACTATTTTCTAAACTGTACAAGGGAAACCGAATACAAGACAGAAAATGCTATAATTCTCTTTGAATATGGGGATGTGTACATTTATATTTATCCTCCTGGAGCCCCCAATGTGATTGGTATTATCCTAACAATTGACAGAGCGTTCTTAACAAACAAAATATTTGTTATAACAATTCAACGTGATTATTATTATTATTATTAATTATTATTATTATTATTATTATTATTATTATTATTATTATTATTATTATTATTATTATTATTATTATTATTATTATTATTATTATTATTATTATTATTATTATTATTATTATTATTATTATTATTATTATTATTATTATTATTATTATTATTATTATTATTATTATTATTATTATTATTATTATTATTATTATTATTATTATTATTATTATTATTATTATTATTATTATTATTATTATTATTATTATTATTATTATTATTATTATTATTATTATTATTATTATTATTATTATTATTATTATTATTATTATTATTATTATTATTATTATTATTATTATTATTATTATTATTATTATTATTATTATTATTATTATTATTATTATTATTATTATTATTATTATTATTATTATTATTATTATTATTATTATTATTATTATTATTATTATTATTATTATTATTATTATTATTATTATTATTATTATTATTATTATTATTATTATTATTATTATTATTATTATTATTATTATTATTATTATTATTATTATTATTATTATTATTATTATTATTATTATTATTATTATTATTATTATTATTATTATTATTATTATTATTATTATTATTATTATTATTATTATTATTATTATTATTATTATTATTATTATTATTATTATTATTATTATTATTATTATTATTATTATTATTATTATTATTATTATTATTATTATTATTATTATTATTATTATTATTATTATTATTATTATTAAACTATCGATGAAAATACGGGGCTTCAAAAATTACGGAAGAAATGGAAGTTTATGCTAATAAATGAAATATCAGGCCAACAGTTACACACTTGCCGGGTTCGTGGTTTCCGTGGCGAGGTTTGTAATGATAATTTGAATACTCTGCGCTCCAGAGATGCTAGGTTAATACTTTATTTTCGTACCGTTCCTATCTGTCATGGAAATGTGCTACGTGAAAATTGCATTACTAGAAACTAAATTTATATACAAAATAATTGTTCGTAATTGTTTTATACAATAGGGGCAACCATTTAATTTTTTTTCTAAATTTATCTATTTTAGATGAATGAAGTATTTAATTGCATCCAAAATTATATCACAATTTCACATAAATAGACGGCATATCTAACTAGGCCTTAGGAACATTTATAAGAATTATCTGTTTATAGTAAAAGCTAAAGCTACATTATAATATAAACACAATGGAAATGTATACATTAATGTTGACCTCACATCTCCACATATGGTTTTGGACTTAAATGGATCGACAGGGACACAGTGATGAAATATTTGGTAGTTCCACGGCAGTCATTTCTACATTAACGTTTTAGATACAATACAACTGCTGTCAAATTGGAGGACAATCTCATATTATATAAATGAATATTTTGTATGCAGCCAATTTATTAATTGAGTAAATGTGGCTGGCACCTGGAGCCATATAAAAACGTATCACAACCATCAGTTGCGCATACAGCTAATTTGTAATCCGGCTGTTGATAGAATATATTCCCTTAAGCGTCGATGGTAACGCTATCTCTTTGTATAATTATACACTCTCAAATACTGGGAAAACGCAGTTTAATAAACCTGAGTAATAATAAACCTCACAGTATCGTGTGGGCTTAAAACAAGCAGATACCATGTCAGAGGTAATAACTTGAAAGTATTGCAGGGGTAATTTCAAAATATTAAATAACATAACAGTATTAGCAGTTTTCTCCATGGTCCTTTAATTTTTACCGTCTCTCAGGTACTTATCCCAGTCTAAAATTCAATTTCGAGGCTTCACCAGAAATACATACAGAAATTCAAATTCAAACAAAGTATCTTTAGAAAATTATCTGTGTGTGTGAAAATCCTTGGTATGCTTTCCTTCGGAAGGGAAGTAAAGCCAATGGCACTGTGTCATAAATTTACGTAATGTAAAAGAATCTCAAGTCTGATAAAGATGAATGTCGGGTAACTAAGCTCTATGGACCTGGGCTCACCTGAGCATCATTTCACCTATTTCATTCATTGTCCCATATGAATTAACGCTGGAGGATGTTAATTAAAATATTAGTCAATATTTTTTTAAATTAGTGATACAAGGATTTTTATAATGGTCTCCCAAACTATACACGGGGAAGGTTTTGTTTAGTTCGGTTTTCTCAACAATGAGTTTAATGATTTTAATTAAAATCTCACATGTTAGATGCTGTGACAAATGAGAACGCCAGTCATAGTTTATTGATCTCCTAAGCGGCAGCACGTATATCTTGCTTTTCTGGGAAGAGTCTGTGAAGTCCTCTTTATTCTGAAGAAACTTTACATAATTATATTGTCACGGCAACAGGCATAAACGTTTCGGCACACATAAGAAAACAGTCGGCGGATAAAGTTTCATGGTAATAATGAGCCTTGCTAAGCAGTTAATGATAGCGCGGCTATTGTAAACAAGCGCCGGCAAGCGAAGATAACTGGGGTGAAGAACTTGCCGGCATAGATTAAGTTACGCTTCTGGAATGTGATAGAATATTTGGTTTATTTATTCTTCCGGAAATTTCTGGACTGGTAGAGATTGTTCGGGTTCTGGTTTATGTTAGAACAATCTAGAATTACGAATTAGGTATTTAAGGACATGACGGCTCGCAAAGAGTGAGTTGTAAAACAGTGAGTTGTGAAACTGTTGTGAACGAGAGACAGCTGGAAGTGTTATTGTAACGAGAGCTAATCTGCTGTCAGTGTTTGTTATTGTGATCGATCTTGGTAGACTGATGGTGAGTAACGTAATGCTGCTGTAATCTATAAAAGTATTTCAACGAAAATAAAGGAGATGTTTAATTTCTGCAACTCGGCCTTTTAATTCTACGAACCCACAAAGTCACAATATATAAGTAAATCATACAAAATCTTGCTTCACAGAAATTAGATGTGTAAAACACAATTTATTTTAAATAGCTTTTCTCATAACATCAGCTACTTCCAATATATTGTGACTTTGTGGGTTCGTGAAATGAAAAGTCCAATTTCACCAGTCAAAAATGTTCTTTATTTCCACCGACTTACAGTTTAACTCTTGCCAATCACACAGAATTACGTAATGCACACAATTACGATTCACCCGTTCGTCCGTTACAATTTCACTTGCACTCGTAATTACGTACAATCTTCCGATGCTCTCACACAGTCTTCTCGCGTACACTAGCACTGCATTCTTACACCAAGAACTGTGACTGACTGACTGTCTCTCTGAAACCCTTTTTATAGGAATGTCACTGTTTTTCTAGAAGTCTCTGGTTTCCCGCCGATCACCACGAAAGTTCCAGAGGACAGGAGAAGGGGAGAGAAACGTCGAGGGACAAGTGACATTTCCCTAAATCACCCCTCAGTTAGTAACTGAGATTAATGGGGGGCGTGGCTCGGCTGCATTGTGTCCCTTCCAGCTGCCACCGGACGCGTCCTCCGCTAATTGGGTGACACTGCTCCCTCCTCAAAGCTGGTCGTCCCGAACAGCACCATCGTAGCGGGCTAGGCGATCCAGGTGTACCACCAACATCTTCCCTCGCGGAACCTTCTGGATGCGGTAGACCACGTCGTTAATCCTCTTCACCACCCGGTACGGTCCTTGCCATGGCTGCTGGAGCTTCGGGCAGCGTCCCTTGGTCCGGGTAGGACGGTACAATCAGACCAGGTCACCTTGCTGGAACCCTTGGCTGTTGGCTTGCCTGTCATATCTGGTCTTCATGCGGTCGCTCGCCTTCTGGATGTACTGGCGAGCCATCTCGTGCATATCGTGGAGGTGGTCAACCAGGTTCTCCACATACTCGGTCACCGGCTGCTTCGCCTCCGGAGGGCTTCCAAAAGCCAGGTCACAAGGGAGGCGTAACTCTCGACCGAACATTAAGCTGGCTGGCGTCATCCCAGTGGTGTCGTGTGTAGACGAGCGGTAGGCCAGCAAGAACAGTGGCACCTTGACGTCCCAGTCTCGCTGATGGCTGGCCACGACCTTCCTCAGGTGTTCTTCTAAGGTCTTGATGTATCTTTCGACCATGCCATCCGACTGGGGATGTAGAGGCGTCATGCGGGTCTTGTTCACCCCAAGCCTTTGTAATGCCTCCTTCATTAGGTTGGACTCAAAGTTGGTACCCTGGTCACTGTGTAGCTCTAACGGCACCCCAAATCGACAGAACACTTGCTCCACGAGGCAGTCTGTGATTGTCTTTGCCTCTTGGTTTGGGATGGCATACACCTCCGGCCACTTGGTGAAGTAGTCCACGACCACCATTAGGTACTTGTTGCCTCGGTCGGAAACTGGGAACGGTCCAGCAATGTCAACGGCGAGCCGTTCGAATGGCGCTCCGACGTTGTACTGCTGCATGCGACCCCAGCTCCTAGTCTGGGGGCCGCGACTCGCCGCGCACACGTGACACTGACGGCACCATCTCTCAGCATCTGCTCGGAGCCTCAGCCAGTAGTAGCGCTGCTGTAGTTTGTCAATCGTTCGGTTCGCTCCCAGGTGTCCTCCCGAAGTCCCGGCGTGCACCTCCTCCAAGACTTCCGGGACCTTACTCCGGGGAAGCACCAACTGTTCTCTCTGCGTCTTCCCATCGGGTGATTCCCATACCCGGAACAGCACGCCCTCTCTGATCTTCAACGAGTCCCATTGGGCCCAGTACGACTTGTAGGTGGCGCTCCTTGGTGCGATATCCTCCCAGGTTGGTCTTGTCCCTGCCTCCACTTCCCTCAAGAGTGGCCCCAAGTCTGCGTCCGCCAGCTGCTCCCTCCTCAGGCCTGCGCTATCCCAACCATCCGCAGGCACTGCCGTGACTACTCGGACTGCTGCGGCACGCTCCTTCTCCTCCACTCTTGTACACTGGCCGCACTGTTCTGGACAGGGTCTTCGGGACATGGCGTCAGCGTTACCGTGGCTCTTCCCTCTACGATGTTCCGAGGTGAAGTCGTTTTCCTGCAGCCTCTGGACCCAACGTGCTCTCTGGCCTTCCAGGTTCTTAAAGCTCAATAGCCAGGTTAGGGCGGAATGGTCAGTCCTCAGGTGGAATGGCTGACCGTACAGGTACTTGTGGAAGTGCTCCAAGGTCTTTACTACCGCCAATAATTCTCGTTGGGTGACGCAGTAGTTCTTCTCTGCCTTGGATAGTGTCTTGCTGTAGTAGGCTATCACCCGCTCATGGCCGTCCTGGATCTGCGATAGGGCACCTCCAATGCAATGGTCGCTAGCGTCGGTGTCCACAATGAAGGCGCCACCCGGTTGTGGGAAACCCAAAATTGGAGCAATGCACAGGGTCTCCTTTAGGTGCTGGAGAGCGCGTCCTCTGTCCACACATAAGGCCGGTGTTCCTCTGTCAGGCGGGTGAGTGGTTTTCGCGATGTTGGTAATAACTGCACAGCCCCAGGAAACTGCGCAACTCTTTCCTATCCTTTGGGCGAGGCCAATCTCGCACAGGCTGTGTCTTCTCCGGGTCTGTGGCCACTCCGGTTGCTGAGACTATGTGGCCTAAGTAGTTCACTTTCTTGCGGAAGAGCTGGCACTTCTTCGCGTTCAGCTTCAAGTTGGTCACCTGCAGTCTCTGTAGCACCTTACTCAGATTCTCGAGGTGATCTTCAAAAGTCTTCCCGACGATGACGATGTCGTCCAGGTATAGCAGGCAGGCATCGTAAGTCAGCCCTCTCATCACTGACTTCATGAGGCGTTGGAAGTTAGCTGGTGCGTTGCAGAGGCCAAAGGGCATAACCGTGAACTGCCAAAGACCTTGGCCCGTCGAGAATGCGGTCTTCTCCTTGTCTCTCGGGTCTAGAGCTACCTGCCAGTAGCCCGACTTCAGGTCCAGGGTCGAGAACCACTGTGCACCAGCTAGCGTGTCCAGGGTGTCGTCAATCCGGGGTAAGGGAAAGCAGTCCTTGCGGGTGACAGCGTTCAGCTTTCTGTAGTCTACGCAGAAGCGCAGCTCGCCGTTCTTCTTCGTCACAAAGACTACAGGGGAACACCAAGGGCTGTCGGACGCTTCAATCACTCCCCTGGATCTCATGTCCTCCAGCATGTCTCGTACCGCCCCTTGCTTCGCCAGCGGAACGCGTCTATGTGGTTGCCGAATAGGCCGGGCGTCTCCGGTGTCGATGCGGTGAACCACTTTGTCCGTGCGGCCGTAGTCACTATCGCCTTGGCTGAAGACGCGCTCGTATCGCCTCAGTAGTTGTCGAACCTTCTCCATCTGTTCTGCGGTCAGGTGGTCGGCCACCCTCTCCAGTAAGCCTTCTAGCCGGGGCCACAGGTGTTGCTTCGGCGCCGGCTCCTGTGTCTTGTCGATCGCTGTTACGCTCACTACGGGCTCGCACGTTCCCAACTCCGTCCCGGCCTGAACGTCGTGATCGGTGTCCGTTGGATTTAGCAGTCTCACTGGCACCTTCTCTCGGCACGGCAGCAATGCCCTGGCTACACACAGTCCGTGTACAGGCGTCTTCTGGTCCAGCATCATGTTCCTGGTTCTCTGGCCCTCCAGTCGCGCCGTCACCATCACCTCGCTCCTCGCGGGAACAACCACGTCTTCGTCCAAGACGACCCTGCAAATTCCAAGGCTCTCTTTGGGTTGACGGAGTATAACCTCTTCTCCGTTAAGCCGCAGGACCTTCTTGCCGACGTCGACCGTCGCCTCATGGCTCCTGAGGGCATCCAGTCCCAGGATCACCTCCTCAGCCACCTTCGCGACGAACACCCACAGACGCACGGCAGTCCGTCCAAAGTTCAGCTCCATCAGGGCCTCCTTCTCCACAGGCAAGGTGTCGCCCGATGCCGTGACAAGCTGGTATGGCCGGCTTGGCTTCCTTGTCGGCAAACCCAACCGTCCGCGATGAGGCTGTCATCCATACGCCGGCTGACGCCGCGCAGTGTCACTCGAGGGGATGGTGGTGATGGCGCCGACGTGCCCCTCTCCACGACGGCCCTTACTCGTTTTCCGGCTGCTCTTCCAGGTGCGGGCAGTCTCTCTGCAGGTGTCCGGGCTGTCCACACCCCCAACACAGGCCACTAGGTGTTCACCGGCGTCCCTCAGCTGGTCTTCTGTCTCCGGCGTAGCGGACACTCCTCGTTCTCGACGTCGGGATGGATGTTATTTTGGCCGCCTCCATCCTTAATGCCGCTGTCAGCGCCTCGTGGATGGTTTTATATTCCCCGAGCATTAGGCGCTGACGAATCTCCGTGTCCCGTACCCCGTCGACAAAATTGTAGGCGGCTTCCCGGGATACGAACTCCAGTGTCAGGTCAACCAAGGTCATGCTAGCCAGCTGCTCGATCGCAATGGCGAACTCCTGCAGCGTCTCCCCCGGCTGCTGTGACCTTGCCTTTAGCTGGCTGCGGTATGCTGCGGCTAAGCGGTGGTTCCCGAAGCGATTCTCCAGGGCTTCCCAGAAGTCCTTGGGCGCCGCCGTCGTCTGCACCGCGTTTAGGACTTCCGCGGCTCTTCCCTGGAGGCTGGCTATTAACTGTGTTGCCTCCTCCTCCAGTGACCATCCGTTGTGCCTGGCCACTGTGTCGAACTGGCGGCGGAAGACCTCAAACGTTGACGCCCCGCCATACTTGGGAGGTTTGACGCACGCAGATGTTGTGTCGCGTCCCGGCGCGTCGGCCTTCAAATCCTTCAGCTTCCTGCCGACGACGTCCTCCACCATGGCGTTCAGGGACTTCACGCTGCTGTCGGCTTTTCCTTCCAGCTCATTAACGCGGCTCGCCAGGTCTTCGACGCGCTCGCCTAACTCTGTGACGTCCTCTTATACGCCGGCCAACTGTTCTTCAAACTTTGCGGCGAGAGCCTCGTTCGCCGCCTTTATTTCCGTGGCCAGACTGCCGTTCGCTGCTCTCATTTCTGTGGTTAACTCGGCCTTCATCTCTTCCATCTTCTCGGTGATGTTGTCGTTGGCCGTCTTCATTTGTTTCAGTTCCGCGGCCAGGCTGTCATTTGTAGTCTCCAGCTTCGCGGCCAGGCTGTTATTTGCCGCTTCCGTTTTTGTTGTTAATTCGGCCTTCATTTCTTCCATCTTCTCGGTGATGTTGCCGTTGGCCGTCTTCATTTCTGTCAGTTCCGCCTTCATTTCCATCATCTTCTCCAAAATCTTTTCCAATGCCGCGTCCATGGCTGTAATGTTCGGTGCTGTTGTCTTCCCGCTTCCTGACACCAGTGTGACTTTGTGGGTTCGTGAAATGAAAAGTCCAATTTCACCACTCAAAAATGTTCTTTATTTCCACCGACTTACAGTTAAACTCTTGCCAATTACACAGAATTACGTAATGCACACAATTACGATTCACCCGTTCGTCCGTTACAATTTCACTTGCACTCGTAATTACGTACAATCTTCCGATGCTCTCACACAGTCTTCTCGTCGTACACTAGCACTGCATTCTTACACCAAGAACTGTGACTGACTGACTGTCTCTCTGAAACCCTTTTTATAGGAATGTCACTGTTTTTCTAGAAGTCTCTGGTTTCCCGCCGATCACCACGAAAGTTCCAGAGGACAGGAGAAGGGGAGAGAAACGTCGAGGGACAAGTGACATTTTCCTAAATCACCCCTCAGATAGTGACTGAGATTAATGGGGGGCGTGGCTCGGCTGCATTGTGTCCCTTCCAGCTGCCGCCGGACGCGTCCTCCGCTAATTGGGTGACAATATTCTTTGTTATTGGTTTGAATTCTTCAATAGTTTTGTTATCCTACTACTTACCTATAGAAACTTCTGCATTGGAACCATCAATTCAATGCAAGATTTCACAGGATAAGTGTAGCTTTTGAGGTTCTTTGAACTCCCACCCCCTAAACAAATACTTTTCAGAAAAAGGCTCTCTGTTGATTTTGTATGTTTTTGTGAGCATCGGTCTCTTTTAAAACTACTAAAGCCGATAACGCCGTTAAGTTTAACACTTGGTATTTAAATGCAGTGTGTTTAGAAACTAAAATCAGTTCACCTCCTGACCTGTGGACTTATATATCCCTTGGGAGGCCGGGACTCGGAGAGTTAGGACACTGAAACAGCCAGATAGGATGAAACTTATTGGCCAGGAAGACTGACCACGGGAATCAAACCGGTCGAAAGAAAGCCATAGATGCTATCATCTAAACCATCTCACTGGGTATGGATAATGTGTTACTAAGGATAAGAAATTGTAAGTTTTGATATCCACTGAACTCTCCAAAAAATTACGTGTATTTACACTTAAATTAAAAACAATGATTATTCATTTGTTCATACTGTCACTCGGTGAACGCACAAGTCTGCCGTGAGAAATTAACACGCGCATAAGTGTACCAATGACTGACGCCACGAAGAGGGAGTAAGTTCCGTGAGAAATAAACATGCATTCAAGGACAGCTGAGATCACCCAGCGAGTCGTATTATTTATTACTACTCATCAATATCTTTCGCGACTGTAATTCCAGAAGCTTTTAGTTCCAGATAGATTTACCAATGGAAGGCGAGAATAGTCTGTTAGTAGTGAGTTGGCCAGAGTTAGTGAGTGGTACATTGAGTAGTGAGAGAGCAGTGTGGTGCTTCGAGCTGAGTGTGGTACGTTCTAAGATCCGTGATAAGGAGTCGGCAGGCCGTGAAACGCAAGGAAACAGTTCACGGGTCAGTAAGAATGGCTATAGGTGAGGGATCGCCCGCCTCGGTAGCGTAGATGGTAGCGAGTCTGCCTCTCGTTCAAGAGGTCCCGAGTTGGAATCTCGGTCAGGGTGAGTTACCTGGATAAAGCTTTTTCCGGGTTTTTCCCTTACCCTGGAAGACGAATGTAGGGTAACTCTAAGCTCCATGGACCCCGGACTCATTTGAACATCATTTCACCCATTTCATTCATCGTCCGACTAAACGTTGGAGGACGTAAATTACCAAACAAAAAAAAAGGAGAGGGATCACCGAGTAGTGGAACCGGCACGTTCACAGTTTACATGTAAATTTCGGAGTTGTGTTCAGAATTAGTGTGTAGCTCCGTGTAGCTCAGCAGCACAAATGGTACGTGCTACAGAGACTTAAAGGAACATTGCAGAGATATGTCGAAGTGTTGTATTTGTATAAAAGGAGGGCTGATTTTACGTCAGCATTTAGCTAGCAATTTTAGAGAACGATAAGGCAGTTTGAGGAGAACAATTTTCGTCTTTTGTCACAATAAAAAGGTTATAATTACAAGATAATCTACGCTGCGGCTAGCAAAGGGTTTTTAAGTATATAATACATTCGTCTTGCCGAGGAGCACAAAGTACCCCTTTGTCTTGTGAGGAAGTTGTAAGTGTTTCTTGAGCACCTTGTACGACGTTCAGAAGAAGATGCAGGGGCTGGTGCACACGTCGACGTCAGGACTTGCTTATAATTCACGCGTCTGGAGAGCATTTGGCGCGCTAATTACAAACACTCCGCCCTGTCTTCAGCAGGCAGGCGTTACAGGAAAAACAGCCAGCAGGTTAATTTAGGGTAGCTAGAAACAAGGCTACCACGTGACCGCTGCATCTAATGTAGGGCTTGGCTCCTTCTAGAATGTCTGGAAAATTGAGAATAAACATTCTCATGCGGTTATCATCTAAACCAAAGTTTAAACCTTTATTCATGTTAAGGGAAGTATGGGGTGGGTTGATTTTATTGAAAATATTTCTGTTGCATCGGCTGAACTAAAGGCGAAACTGCATGCAGGTGTTTTTATTTTTATGTGAGGTCTTAATTTGAGTTTCCACTTAATTATATATACACAAAAATTACTTTAGGCACAATTTTATATCGAAAACGTATTTTTAAAAATGATACTACATATGCATATTTATAATATGATTTATGTACAAAGGCACAGAAAAACAAAGAATAACTCTTGCGTAACAATAACGCAGAGAAATAAAATTCAAGCTATCTTTAAGGAAGTTTTGCTCTAAAATTGGCCTTGCTTTTATGTGTGCCAATATCTTCTGTTCAAGCCATGAGGCTTCTTTAAACGCGAGTTTGTTTTCTCCGTCTTTGCTTAGAAAAAAATTTTCTTCTGGAATAAATTATGGATTTTTTAAAAAAAATATTGAAGACAGTAAATAAAATTTTCGGTTGTCTATTTTGTTGTAATTTACGTCCTCCAACGTTAAGTCATATCGCACGATGAATGAAAAAGGTGAAATGATGCTCAAATGAGTCCGGGATCCATGGAGCTTAGAGATACCCGACATTCGTCTTTTAGGGTAAGGAAAACCCCCGGAAAAAGCCTTATCTAGGTAACGCACCCTAACCGAGATTCGAACTCGGTACCTCTTGAGCGTGAGGCAGACACGGTACCACCTATGCTACCGAGGCGGGCTTTCTGGTGGCTATCATACTCCAATACGTCATAATAGTTTTTGTCTTCAAGAAGCTGCAAATGGACTTGTTTCAAACAGTTACGGCGCTTATCACTCTTTTATCACTCTTGTAGCATTTATAAAATTTGTTTGCGATCATCATTTGTTTTCTCCATAGATGTTCAAAGCTATCCTCACTAAAGTCTCACGACTGCAAAAAAGCAACGAGAAATGGAAGCAGCATATGGAAGTAGTTTGGTAAATCCATTTTGTAAGTTAAATAATAATTATATATGTTCCCTGTAATATTTGTGTACTCTATATATAATATATGTTAATATATGCGAGTAATTTCGTTATTTTGGTTTGGTTTGTTAGAAATAAGTTTGGTGACAAGTCATTCTTTGTTTGCTATGGACCGTCTCCCACCCGTACCTCCGACGCAGCAGGCAGCTTCGTCGGCGGGCAACACGCCGCAAAACCGCCTACGTGAAGGATCGTTCACCCAGTGTATACTTTATCCAGTTTAATCTTATAATTTTTGCATCCCTGTGGCTTAATATAACTCGACATTTCTTTGTTCTTATGCGTCAAATACCACATTATAAAATTCTTCTTTCGCTTGCTACCAAAGAGGATTTAGCCCATTCGATCTATATATTTGCTTCAGGTCATATTAGCTATGTGCGACCTTATGGGAAAGAAGAGAGAGTGGATTTACCTTCACCTACACTTCGCTTAGCAATGAGTGACAGGGAAACGCTTCATGCTCAGAACAAAGGAGGTGGAATAAAACAACAATGATGTCATCAGCTCTTTACAGAAGATGTTGGATAATGAATTCAACATTATTTGATATGTTCATATTTGAACTTCCCTTCCTGTGTATCTTCTTTTTATTATATTATTATACAATCAGCGCTTGTCCATTGGAATATTAAAAAATTATTTCCTTATATCATTATTATTAGTGACCATAGATCGTACATATATAAAAGATTTTGTTACCTCGAATCTTACTTCTTCTATTCATTTTACAGAAATTTAGTGTTATTGTTATTAATTTTCACATCAACCTAGCTCATTTTGATTGTATTTGGATTACAATTTTATTCATACTTCTTCTACGTCCTGTAACACTTTTAGTCAGATATCTTAAATTTTTACAGACATACGTTGTAATAAATTTAAAAGATTTAACGTTGGCGGAACAGAGTTTCTAGTATAGCTTTAAATACCAAGGGAATTATACTATTCCGACAATTTTTATTTTTATACTGTTGTGTATTAACATTTTCTTAAACTATAACGATTTACCAGTTATGTCAGAATTGTTCAGAATGGAAAGATCTTCCGAGGCTATTCTTAGAGAATTTGAGACACACATTTAATTTATCATGAAAATATGATAATACTATGGCAATTTAATCTAAATCGTTAGAGGAATTTTTTATGAATTCAAACCTTATCAAAAATTATCACTTGAAGGGTAGTTTTGTAAGGGTGAACATTTTTTGGTAATTAACCGATTTTCGTTTTGAGTTATGCTGGTTACACACGTTCTGATGCTTTCCTAAGATACTTCTTTTGAATGTAGGGGATTTCAAAATGTGTATTTCCAGTAAAGGCCTGTTGTCGAATTTTTGGTTGGAGTGCAGTACACTCTTTACCTACCATGTGCCCGCCTCTGTAGCATATCTGTAGCACGTTGAAGTGGTCCCAAGTTCGAATCTCAGTCCGAGTGAGTTATGTGGTTAAGGTTTGTTTCAGGGGAGTTCTCTTACCCTGAAAGCTGAACGTTAGGTAACTTTAAGCTCTATGGATCCTGGGCTCATTTGGACATCATTTCATTTATCGTCCGATATGACTTAACGCTGAAGGCCGTAATTAAAAAATAAAAAGGTAAAAATAAAACCTACTATGTTCGTGTAAATAAAACGAAAACATGTTAGGCTCTAAACTTTAAAATAAGTTTCAGTAATCAAATCAGGCACATTGGCACCATGAAAGCCCTTATATAAGGGGTTTTATGGTTTATATATACTGCGACCACTATATATATAGACACACAAAGCGTGCATATACGAGTATTTAAGTAGTTTTATTCAAACATGAGGAGCACTTAGCCTATGTATGCGGTCTAATTATGATTAAACCTCCCCACAAATGATTTGAAGCGTGAAGAAGTGCATTTAGAGGAGGGAGGTTATACTGTGTTTAATAATCAATTCCTTGACTTTGCTACATCGCAACAGGAGAAACAAGAAGAAATGAAAAGAGCAAAGAGCACACCGCTTGAGGTTCAGTTGGCTAATTCTCCCAGCTTTCATCTCCACGTGACAAGGAAGAGTAGCAGTAATTAACGCTCGCAGCAATTACCGGACAAGAAGAAGAAGAACAAGAAGAAGTAAAAGGCGAAATATGCTTCCTTATCGGGCGGGGTCCATAATACCTCAGGAACAAGAGTTATTTTAATTCCTTCAAGGCAATTTCCCCTCTGCCTTGGTAATATTAATATCCGCCCCACAAGATCTTTAGTACTGCTTCCTTTTGTTTTTCTTTTACACAGGAAAGGAACAAGTGGATTAAATGTGAGGTGAGAATGAACAGCAACAGGAATCAAAAGATTACAACTGGGTCGGAAATACTGAAATTAAGGTTTCTTCCTTCCGTTTGTTAGAGAACAAGTGAAACACCCTAGTGATATTGAAACAGTTGAGCACTTGCCACCTCGCACACCGAGTACTACATAGATCTACTGTGGCCACTAAGGTGATGGAATCTCAGGAGAACACAGACTGTAGACACAGAGAGGTGTCTAAATCCATCTTGGTGGCCACTTAGATGTCAGCATTATTTGTTTTGTCGTTTACTAGTTGGTCCAGTCGACCCAATTTTGGCCATTGCTTTATTCCAGTAATACGATTTTATAGGTAATGAAAAATAGTACAGAACTTTTTTTAAAAATACCTTCTTGATTAAATGCAGTTTAGAACGAGTTTCAAACGTATATTTCGTTGAAATAGAATAATTTTCTAACATAAGTATATTATCAAGTGGTAGGCATAGGTTTCAAGTGCAACTCGTACATAAAATGCTCATATAATAATCAAAGACACGAAAATACATGCAAAGTGAATTTGAGATGTGTTTACGAATTGTAAACCATTACAAACACTTTCTTATATAATAAATTCATTGCGCGTTAGTAAAGTAATCTTTTGGCTTACGATTTAGAGACTTCTTTACTGCGAAACATTTTATATAACATCGGTTTAAAACCCCAAATAAACCGTGGTTAGTAAATTTTAAAATCAGAGGATTCGCTTCATTTACTCCGTGTGCTTCATAATCATTTCACTGTAAAGATTACACCAGAAATATGTGTTCTGAGGCACTCTGAATGAAGAAAATACATTTTAGGAAGAAGTTTAAAAGCCATTGCACCTACAATTTCTACAGATATTTATTTCAATTTACACGAAGTAGATGGAAGAATTCGAGTTTTTAAGAATATATTATAAAGTGGAAATTAATTGTTCTTTCACACTGGCCGTGTGTAGGCTAAATTGTGGAAACGTAGAGTCAGACTGAAAAATTCAATGCCATAGCCGGGATTTGAACCACGGATCTTCTGGTTTCCGTCCAGCCGCACTACCATTGTGCTACTAATTTTCAGTCTGACTCTACGTTTCCACAATTTAGCCTACACACGGCTAGTGTGAAAGAACAATTAATTTACATTAATTAGTGGTTAACTATAAAGCCCGGGCCTTAAAGTACTTACATGTAGCAAGTCTCATGTGTTTATGAGAACTCCTAAGTGGTTTACCGGGAAAATACGAGTCAGTTGGAGAATTTAATGGCATATTGGCACGTTGGCCATAGTAGCACAATGGTAGTGCGGCTGGACGGAAACCAGAAGATCCGTGCTTCATATCCCGGCTATGGCATTGAATTTTTCAGTCTGACTCTACGTTTCCATAATATAAAGTGTTAACCGGGCTTATGGGCCGTGGTCTACTGGGCTCCTTCTTCATCTTCCCAGACGTTTCGTCTGCGGCTGCGGCAGACATCTTCAGTGGCAGTGCGATCGAAGTGTCCTGGCAGAAATCTCAACAGTAACTATGTTGCACCACAGCCGCAGAGAGCACAGCCGCGGCAGCCGCAGACGAAACGTCTGGAAGATGAAGAAGGAGCACAGTAGACCACGGCGCACAAGCCCGGTTAATACTTTATATTATACTGACATCGGCCGTGAAAGCTTACGAATTTTTAAGAATAGTTTATACAAGAGTAAGTAACGAAAGGAACGTGAGTGCAACATACCGAATTTTCTGTATGACGCTTAAATATTAGTCATATTTATTTAGTTTCATCCCTTAAAATCACTTGGATCTCGCTCAAATATTGGCGGCTTTTCAGCATAAACTAAATAGCCACAAACTGTCAATTCATTAGCCAAATGGAACAAAGTCAGTAATCTCAACAGTTTCTCGTTAGTTTGCTATATTGTACTTTTTATATAGTTGTTCTAATTTTGCTAGTGAACGTTATTATTGAAATGACCCTTAAACAAATTCTAACTCAGATAACACGAGTAGAACTTCATGAATGTTGCCTGGAGGCATGAATCGAATCAGGGCCTTGCGGATGGTACATGGGCAAGGAGATATGAAATGCGTGTTGCATGCAAATGTGTCCTGGTATATAGGTTTCGTTGTTGGCAAGCAATTTCCTTTTCGGAGCGGACTGACAGACACGACGCACACCTGCCCACAATATGCTCGTCGTCCATATCACTTGTCACACGTCTTTTCTATGGAGGCTCTTATCCTAGGGGGCGCAGGCGCAAGGGATCCTTCAACCAAGTTACTGGACAATGGACGCAAAATATATTACGTGTTCATTCACGTTGTCGTCGCCTGGCGAGCCGCTTTTGTTGCCTAGGGGGGAGTTTGACTTCAATCCGACCAAACTTCTCCTGATGGCCTCGTCGCACAGACAGGTGATTGAATTTCCACGCCTCTGGCCGGAAATTGCTTGCTCTGGTTGGTTTGTGCCGATGTCCTCTGAAACAAAACTTTACTCCATCATTAGGGGAAGTGGCAAATGTTGTAGTCTGTGTTTGGAAACTCGCCCTATCTTTACATGTATACACTTGATGTTTTACCTCAAAGTTTGTTCTGGGGAACTAGGGGAGCTACCAAGGGTCCTGCCGCTTCCTGTTGCAAGTAGGTATACATAATTGTCAAAAATACTGATTGCTAATCCGAGTGAGAAAGATTTCAACTTCATATATGTATAATCGTAATAAACCTTTAAAGATCTATAATGTTACATATTATGTTTACATTTCTCTACTACTTATAAGAAATAGGGAAAGTATTGTATTCCATCCAAAAATACCATATCGTGATTTCACCGGAAATGCATTGGGAGCACATGCACTCGCTGACAATTTAGATAAAAGGTGTATGTATTATGTATGTGGTGTTTTACCTGTCTGATGAATACAAACTTTTAGCGAAGGTTGCTGGTGTTGCATGGCTGGGTTTAGAGAGTTCAGAGAAGGCGCGAATATATAAAGTAGAGTTTGGCCATCAAAGCATTTGAACAGCGTATGTTATACGACTTATATTTTTTTACTTGCGAAGTCGATATCCCACGGCAGTGTTTCTCAAAGTGTGGTCCGCGGACCCCGGGAGTCCGCGAGGGGATGTCGGGTTCCGCGAGGGGGTCCTTTAAGTCCAGTTATAATGTTGAATTAAAACTATAGAAAACGTAGAATTGTTACCAAGTTACTTATCTGCTCGGTGCCGAATTATATTTGTTTTACTTAACTGTTTTTCTACATCTATGTCGTAACGATGTCACACAGCTGAGAGGTGCAATTAACCTAACATTTGGGAGCATATAGTACAGCATTATAATAACAGTGCGGAAGGCTGTTGAACTTGCTACCAAAGGACGCATATTGTGCCCTTTCCAACCACCTATATATGAGAGCAAACATTTTCAGTGTTGTGCAACATCAAGTCATTGAAGAGAAAAAGACTTGCAAATGTACTTAAGAGTAAAACTCACCAACATTAAGCCCAGCTTAACTGAGCGTATTCAATAAAAAACAGTCGCTTTGTTCACATTTACATTCCAAAGAACAAAGTTTCAAGCTTTTGCCACGTAAACTGATTTTTAGTAACCCAATACTGACTTT
The DNA here is from genome assembly GCA_030765055.1 of Mantis religiosa. NCBI lineage: Eukaryota > Metazoa > Arthropoda > Insecta > Mantodea > Mantidae > Mantis > Mantis religiosa. Next base: position 95,498,225 of record CM060952.1, read on the forward strand.
GTTGAGTTGGTTAAATGGTGGATTCAGAACATTATGAATAACTTTTTATATGTATAAAAGTAGTTTCTTTGCATGTAAAATAAATTCATTTTTGTAACATCTGCGTAATGCTATTAATCCTTGGGTAATCCAAAGTGTGTGGTATTTCAAATTTTTACTGATGTAAGGCTAAGGTTAAATAACAATCTAGTTGGACAAACTTGTATACAATTTATTTCAAAGTGAAAAAAATTAATTTTAATAAAGACAATTTAAAATATACTTTTTATTTAAAATACATTTTAAACACACGTTTATTTTATTTAGTTTAACTTTAATTTTTTAATTTATTAATTAAATTTAAAACTAAATATACAAGAAAATATCTTGAATTAATACAGTAATTATTTACATTTCAATTATAACATTCAACCAAAAGTCGACTCGTTTATATAAATTGAGTTACCAAACGATGGGGGTCCGCGAACAAGTTGTTAGGTGATAAGGGGATCCTTGAGGCAGAAGAGTTTGAGAAACACTGTTCCACGGAATTTAAATATTCTTGAGATTGTGTCCCTCCTATTTTTCTGTAATAGCATTCATAAGTTTACAGACTGTAGGAATTACTCTTCTCTGTAGAACTCGAGAAAAGTTGTGTGCACAACATACATAGAGTTTGAACCTTTCTGGATAGGGCAATGTTTACAAGGTGTTTAAAGTTTTTCTCCCGTACACTTTGAATTTTGAACCTGTTTCACTATATTATGCACACTTCGTTCACTTTTCCCTGCCGTTGCTGTAGCATTATCTAAACTGAATAATTATAACTTTGCGTTTCTCTTCTTTCAAAAACTGTAACACGTTGAATATTGATTTTATACTTTGTGAGCGTATGACTTCGCACGGTGGTGTTTGTATTTTGACTTGATTCGAAGTCGTTCACTGTAAGAGACTCACTTGCTGTATTTCAGTATTGCAAGGGAATGGTGATTATTACCGCTTATCTGTTTGTGTTTACGCAAGCTTCCACTGTTGGCCTTCTGCATTCATTCTAAAGATAGAACTTACGTATGTACGTGTGTGAAACACGTAACTTCTTCTTCTTTACCTTACCAATAGTAGTATACATATAGAGTATGACGCAGCCCCTGTCACCTGGGAACACTGAGACGACATATAACCTGATATCAGAAAGACATTAACACAAACGAATAAATATAAATAAATGACATACCAGAATAGACATATGCCATAATACTAGCATATACTCCGGAGATCGCCACAGCAACAAGGCCACTCTGCGAAGGTCAGTAAACTCCCTTTGCAATCCCTATAAACAAACAACCCTACTCTTTTGTCTGTTTTGCCCTCAAGAAAAATTTGGTACCATCCAGTCGGGAATCAACCCATTGTTAAAATCCCATGCGTGCTTCTGACAACAGGCTATTTTAACCGACGCGCAGAGCGCATGCTTTTGCATAAATTTTTGCATATGGACCGTTAGAGAAAGCGTCTCTGATGTTAGGTCCGAAACTGGAAATTCTGAACCCTGATCTCAAGTGGGGATAGTTAGCAGCCAATGAAAAACTGATATTTGTTCATGTGATTTTGCAAACTCCGAGAAATACCTAGAGTTGGGGTAATTCAAAGTGATGGCGGAAAGTAGGTTTTGCTAATAAGAGCACTTCGTTCTGAGATCTACGTGAGACGGACGCGCATTCGGCGCCACCTAACAAGTACACTTCCGCGCCATGCACAGAGACAAAGTGCAATATCTAACAATCTCTCCAGTGAGAGCTAGCACAAAGAGTAATATATAGGGAAGACGATAAATATATCCAGTTCGACTACGCAGTGCTACCGCCTCCATGCTTCACATTACAATATTGGCAGTCACGCTAAACACAGCACCCATACCGACGACGACTTTACGGTGGCGAGCAAAGGAGCCTAAGGATAACAATAAACTTCTGTCTACCAGATTCGTGGTGTCATCATTCAACCCACAGCCAGTCAGGACGCACCCACTCCTGAAGTACAGATGAGAGTTCTCATGCGGGAGCTACAAGTCACCTCGAACCGGTCACAGTCTCCTTTTCCTTAACCTCCGCACGCCACCAATCCTTAATTGTGAGGCGTTGAGCACAAGGGAGAGCTCGACGTGGTTCGCTACGGGCTGGAGGGCCATAAGTATTTATTTCCGCACAGTGCGCATGCGCACGCCTGAGCGTCTGCGTGTTGTTACATCGCCATAATGTATAGTTGTGTAAATAACGTTATGCTCTGTGATTGGAAGTGACAATAGATCTCGCGATGGAGGGAAAAGTGTTTATAGTTGAGTTTTATTTTCGCTCGTACGAAAACGGTTATCAAGGCGGGCCGAGTTTTAAGTTAGTGGCGGAACAATATCGTGATAACTTCAATAAGCCAGCACCTAGCAACACAGTTATGCTTTCTGTTGTTAAAACATTTCGTCGTACGGGTAGCATATTGTGTCAACGTAAGGGAAGTTCTGGTAGGTCAGTAACTGTGTTCACAAATGAAAATCATGGACATGTCCTCAATCAGGTGTTGCAGTCTCCAAATCGATGTATTCGGCGAACATCCCTGAAATTCAACATCAGCAATACGTCACTTCGAAGACTGTATAAAGACAGTTGATTTCCGTACCGAATACAGATTGGGCAACGACTGACGGAGTACGATAGGCATGTCCGGGTAGAATATTGTGCATGGTTTTTGACCATGATGTACGAGGATCCAGATTTCTTGTTTAACGTGTGGTTCTCCGAGCACCTGATGCTTACGTGTGGGGAATGTTAGAGGAGAAGGTTTTCAATTGACCAGATCCACCCAAAACTTTGTCTGCATTACGTTAGAAGATCGTCTCGTTCTTCGGGACTCTGCAGCAACCTGCGTTCCGGAATATTTTGAAAAATTTGCGT